>JAQGEQ010000078.1:0-370288 GCA_034620365.1 Pegea sp. RAD2-039
ATTAGATATAAAAAAAATAATTTGCCTTACCTAGGCACCTCATAGGCTATATATAACTAAACTTAAATTTGAAAAACTGGTTTAAACTCTAATAAAATTCTTTTGTCGCAGCACATTTTTCATTCTTGCTACTTGGCTATAATAACCACTTGTCCCACATCTTCTCTTTCACATCTTCTTCGCACACAATTGAGAATATAATCTTTTCAGCCAAAGACATCACATCGATAAGCCCATTATCAATTCTTGCAAGCATCATCAAGACAATTCTATTATGACATTATGTACATTCTTTAACGTGGCCCATTAATAACAAACTTTTCCGTTTAAGACCTCTTTTGCATTCTCATGATTTTACATTTGTCTTTATTACTAAAACTTGGTTGAACCCCTTGCATCCTGACTCCTTTCTAGTTGACAGTAATCTTTCTTGTGTTTTGCGTTGTGATAAGCTGTATTATAAGTTTGACATTGTTTAGTAATTTACAAGAAATTGCTGGCACCAACGATCATCCAAATTCAGACCTATGACATTCAATGTCCGGGATTTGAGATGATCACTTTTGATTCTCGTTACTCAAAGTCCGAATTTTATCATGTAATGTTTACCTACGAATACTTATGTAAAATATACCACCCTCTAAAATGACTAGTCATTTGATGGAACACCATTTAATATCTAATGATCAGCATGGCTTTGTAAAACGGAGATCCTCCTTAAATCAATATCTTCAACATTAAGCTATTAACTTGCAATCTTTTAAAACTTCCAAGGGCTCTACACGTAGTAGAAGACTTCAACTTAAATCAATATTTTCTGAAGACTGGTCTAAGAAGTAGCAATTTAGAATCTAGCCTATAGGGTCTGAACCTTTAATTTGTTTCTAATGAGCCAGCTGCACATTCCATAAACGGATATTTTATCAATGGATTTATGATACACGAATATCTTCGGCCCTAGAGCTTGGCTATATTTCTAAATTATTATTATGATTATGTTTATAAAATCTTTGCAAAATCAATTAGAGTTTTTTTACCATATTGTAAAGACCACTAATCGTAATAATCCTTAATAGAAAAAATGACTTTTCTTTATTAACCTACTTAAATAGTACATATGTCCAATTCTTATTTACGCTGTCTGTATATAGTTGACGTATTAAGTTGAAAATTAAAAAAGATTAAATGTGTTCAGATGACATTTATGAGATTGGAAAGCAGGAAACTAAACATTAAAAAAAATAATCATAAACATCGTCTCAGCTTTTCAAATTTGGATACTTTGGAAATTCGACAGATTAAATACGAACTATATCTTATATTTGAAATTACAAAAATTTAATATGACTTTAAGTTTAATTTTTTTTATTAAATCTTTTCTCAAGTTATATCAACTCAGACAGCGCACATTAGACTGGTATATTGGTGAGAGCAAGTTTTTTGCTTCTCAATAAATTGTAAGAATCAGCTACCATCAGACATCGTCAGAATCACTTGCGCTCTTTAACCAAATGTGAAACTGTTTTAATACTGCCAACATTGTTATTTCTAAATTGTAATGTAGTTTTATTTTTTGTTTATTTAATCATTATGCAATTATTTACTATTATATTGTATGGGTACTACTCAAATTGCAAGTGTAACACTTTTTTCTTTTATGTTTGGATGTTAGATACATAATATGTATCTACACATGTTATATATCATATTACTTGTGAGAAAGTGTGTTAGCAATAAGTGCTGTTTTCAGGCGCTTTCCTTCAACTTTCCAGAAGATTGTTACTTTGAAAGCACTGTTCCGTACAATTGCTAATATCAAGTTTAAACTCACTTTTACAGTTATTTTGTGGTGGCCTTTATCTTTCCTTAAAACTGAATATACTTTCAAAAAATGATCAATTTTAGATTATAAATAAACTGTACTATTAAAAAGTACATGATGTTATACACTCAAGCACAATAAACCTTATTGAAAAAGATTTAATTTGGTTTGTTGTATAAATGCAAAGTTTTAAAAGTAAGTACTAATAACAAAATACAACAAACATATATTATCAGCTTATGACAATAAGGTTTTGCTAAGTTTCTATCTTTGCTATACTTATACATAAAGTGTATTTTAAAATATTAATTTTGACTGATAATTTAAAACCAAAAAATTTAACCAAAGTAATAAATATTGTGGTGAACATAAGCTATAAGTAACAAAATGAAAATATTTTTATGAGATTAAACTGTGCTTTATAAAAGTTTCAAAATTTTGAAGCTTTAAGGCCACATTTTATATTGTAGGCAGTCGAGAAACGCAGATTTTTTACAGTAAAAGAAGTCATTAAAGTACAAAAACTCCACTGGCAACCAATTAATGACACTAATAGTGTCCAGAAGACTTAAAAAAAACAAAAAATTGAACAGTTGAATCTAGTAATAAGAAAGCTCTAATAAAAGTAACTTTTTCATTTGAAACAATTCAGTTATCGTGAACATATTTAAGTATAAAATAGTTATATTAGCTGTATAGTTTTCAAATATTTATATATCAAGTAGATATGTCGCAAGATGTCTTATATTTCAAATCAAATATTTATCAGGATAAACATTTTAAACGAAATAATCTCACTAATGGAAGTATTTTTATAACTAATTGACAATTTTCCACTTTAAAATGATTATTTACGTCACTATCTACAAAAATGTAGCTTAAAATAATATGATTCACTCAATCAATAGGTTAGCTTAGGTAAAAAACATTTCAGCATTATTTGAATTTTTTAAAGAGTTGTTTAGAGAAAGAAGACAAATGAAAGTAACAACTATAACTATCAAATCAGTGAACTGGTCTTTGTTATCAAGCTGTAAGTTGCCTCTTTTTCTTAAAAATTATTTTAAAGATTAATTAAATCATCTATTTCTTTAATTCTAGCAAGGCCTCAATACCTGACTGTAGTAAATATTATCAGCTCAAAATGACCATCAATCAATATTATCTTGGAAATTCTAAAAGCTTGCAAATCTTTGGTGCATTTGATCTAATGTATTTACTGTAAAAATTATATTTTCATCTCTATCAATATAGCAAGGCTTTCCTGGTGCAAAATGCATTCTTTTACACAAAAAAGTGATGAAACAGACGACACTATTTAATTTTTCCTTTGAAAATAGACGAATTAATTTAGTTTTGAAACGCTCGAGAGAAGTTATCAAGAGACATCTGTAGCTGCGTTTGAGAACCTATGGTCTAGATCCTACACACAGTTACACTTCGAAACTGTTGCTACGTGATCGTGCATCTTGTTGCCGCTGAGCAGATTCCATCTCACGCTGCCTTGCTTCACGAACTTCTTGTTGGGTACGTTCTCTTTCTTCTTCTAGTCGCTGATGTTCTTGCTCTAGTCGTTGGCATTGTTCCGCTGCTTCCATTTCCCTTCTTCTTAATACAAAAAACAATAGAAATTACATAATCAGAAAGATCCTAACTAATTTTGTAAGTTTTCTAATTACCGAATGAAGATTGAAATAGGCAAAATAGAATATATGAATACTCACACATAATTAGGAATTTCTCGGTCTTGCATTTTGAAACAATCGAAATTCTTATCAAAATTAATCTAAAAATCTGTTTTAAAACTTTTATAATAAACTCAACATCTGAAGTGGGTTATAAGACTGGTCTGTTTATAACAACTCCTTTAAGTATAAAGAACTCAACTTTTTTCCAGCTCTTTGAAGAAGAAGCTCTTGTGACTCAGAAAAAAAGAAAAAAAGAAGATATTACTCCAAATATCAGTTGAATTCATCATCAAAAGAATTGTAGTTTTAAAAAGTATGCGTCATTTGAAGAAAAAGGTGATTAGGTTAAAAGTAATTAAATCTATTTTCAAAGACGTCGAATAGTAATTATTTTCTTTTATCCTCTTTGATTTCTTTTGTCATTTTGTTTATTTAAGAAAGTTGTCGTTACTATTTAAGAAGCTGAAAATTTCACTTTGAATAATATTTAGACTGACTAAACTTTTAAAAAAACTATAATTTAATCATATTATTAAGTTTAGTTTGTACTTTTTTTAGTAAAAATAAAACTGTGCAAAATCACATTATCTCATTAACATTATTTAGACAAATAGTAATAACTAACAAAAGAATTATCAAAAAACAGTAAACAAAAAGAACCTTAAAAAATAGAACCGTCCATATTACTATTTATTTAATTACTACTTTGGTTTTTTATTACCTTTCACATGTCAAAGTTCGAAACGCTTATGAGTAAATATGACTGACTAAACAGGTAGGTTGGAAAAAATCAGAAAAAAAAAGATCATCACATAAGATACTTCAAATGTTAAAACTAAATTCGAATCATTCATAAAATAAAATTTTTTTTACATACCAAAACTGCCATATTTGTTTTTCCATTCAATTTTTTGACATAAAAGTCTATTAGGTTGTTAATTCAAGATTTTTATAACTAAAAAATTACAGCTTACTTACAATTTTTTTAATGTGAGTTAACTTTTGGTATACTTCTTAGGATGTTATTAATTACATAATCATTTTAAAAACAATTTCTGCTTGGATTGTTTCAAATTTGCTGAAGCAAAATCATAAAAAGTCCAAAAAACAATATTCAGAAAAAAATGTTTTATTAAATTGTGTTTCATTTGTATACAAACAGCAAATATACGGCATTAATTGATAAACAACTGAACATCTCTAATTAAAATCTTGCCTAAATTAGCAAAAATTAACAAAGTTGATAAAAAACTTAAATTGTTTCTTATACTCAAAATAAAAATGTTTTATAAACGCAAAATATAATATTTTTTGCTAAATTTGAATTATTCAAAGTTTTATAAGTTATACTTCGAATTCGAAGCTATGGTTGAATAGTTGCTGTTTATGTAGGACTTAATGACATTTTTTTTCTGAAACTTAAAAATAATTTGATCTCTATCGATCAGGTTTGTCTTCTTGTTCTCGACGGCGTCTTTCCTCTTCTTGCAGTCGTAGATTTTCCATATCTCTCTGCATTGCCTCACGAGCTTCTTGTAGAGCGCGTTCTCTTTCTTCAGCTTCCAATCGTTGTCTCCTGCAACCAAGAAAATGAAATAAATTACAAACTGCTTTAGTTTCACATGTATCAAACTACAAAGTTTACATTAATATTAACAGAGCAATGATTCTTCTAAATACTCACACATCATCTGGAAGATCTAACTCTTGCATTTTGAAATGATAAAAGATTTTTTGTCGAAATTGATCTGAATAGATTTTAAAAGACTGTAACAATAAGCTCAACAGTTGAAGTAAGTAATAAGAGTGGTTTCCTTAAAGCACTTCTTTCAGTTACAAAGCTAAAATCTTCGCAGTTTATATTATAAAATGATTACCTTGAAAACTCCTTTATATATCAAAGTAATCATCAATCAGTATTTAGAGTTACATAATTTTACGTCCAGAATTACTTTACTCATCAGCAAGGAAATGTAATTTGAGACTTAATGACTCACTTTTGGAAAAGAGTAATTAGTTTGAACGAAATTTAGTTTACTCGGAAATACTTTGATTCGTCATGATTTGTAATTAATCCGATTACTTTTTTAAAAGATTCTTTTAACTTTTATCTTGATGAATAGGGAAGTAGATGAATAAAGTCTGTGACTGGAAAATCTTATTTTTTATGGTACGGTTGTTCTAAAAAGTAAACAGATTAATTTGTAAACGGATTAATTCTTCAATCATACTTTATAGATTTAAAACTAACCAAAATATTTTTAAATTGATGTTTATGAATTGAAATAAAAGTTTTTCGATTTTCTATAAAGAGGATTGGATAAGTCAAAATATTTCTAAATAATTTCATTCATTCAATCATTGCATGACTGCAGATAACAAATCTCATAGCTGCTAAGGTATTCATTGAGGGCTGGTTTTTACAAAATGACGTATCGTACTAAGTATCAATGAAATGCTTTAAAACTCTTATGAATTCAATTTTTATTTAGTTTTTCATAAAGATAGTTGGAAAACTGAAAATGTTCTTTATCTTAGAATTTTTAGTAAATAACATTTTTAATAGTGAAATTTTTTTTTCAATTTTAATCTCTCATGAAGCAAACAAAAAATTAAAAGATTTGGATTACTAATGAAGTGAAGTCTGAGTTTAATAGTTTATTTTTAATATTAACCTGTATTCGAAAATAAATTATTTAATTTATATATTAATAAACGTATATTCATTGTTATTTTAATTAGTCTGTTATAAGTATTTGACTTTCATTTATTTATTATTTTTTATTTATTACAATAAATGTGAAGGAGGGTGCCTAAAGAGAGCACCTCTCGCTAACACACGTTCTCACAAATTAGATCTATTTGACGTGTAAACAAAAAATCATATGACAATAAAGAATTGCACAGAATCATAGTATTGTAAAAGAGAAAAATTCACAGTTTAGAAATGGCAATGTTGGCGGTATTATAACAATTCAGCTTTTTCTTAAACAACACAAGTGATTTTGACATGACGATCTCTGATGGCAGATTGTTCCATGTACTGATTCTGCGGTATGAGAAAAAACTTAATCTGGTTAGCGTAGATGGTGGAGTGGGCTTATTAAGATGTAATTTATGTCTTCTAAGTTGCTATAACTTGAGGGAGGGACTAATGGAGAAAAAGTCATCAACTGAAGATCAATTAGGTTGCGATTAATTTTAAAAATCAGAATAAGGTCGTATTTAATTCTTCGGATTTCAGAAGTATCTAGATTGAAGAAGCTGAGACGATGCTTATAACTCTCGTATTTGATATTAAGTTTCCTGCAAACCAATCTCGTATATGTTGCCTGAACAGATTCGATTTTTCTGATATCACCTACTTGATATGGCATCCATGCACTGACATTGTATTCCAGAATAGGGCGTATGTATAGTTAGAAAAGGTTTTATTATAAACAATTTATAATAATCATTATTGTTTTATATTACGAAAAATTATCTCTAAATTCCTCGATGTAACACTATTTTAAATATTTATTTATAAATATTTTAACGTCAATTAAAATCATACTTTAAAAAAAATTTGTAATTGACAAAAAATATCTTTGTATTAACATAAATGTATTCAAATTTGCTTATAGAATAAAGTTTATAAAAGTTATATGATTAAAAAGATTCTAAAAAGGTTTTACTAACCTTAATATCGAGGTTTCTTATAAATTTACATCTTTCCTATGTTCTCAAAGGTTTGTTGTTTAAAATAAACCCAACTAAACACTTTAATAACATCCAGCGGCACCCTAAATTGTTCAAGATGATATCCATGATTTGAACTCTTCTTCCCGACTCCATAATCTGTCACTTTACTTTAAATTAAGTTACAAAATAAGATTTAATTAATATTCCTTTTTATAAGTTTACATTCCTTAATTGTTTTATAATCTCGTATAATCTTGTGACTTCAAAATGACCGGTGTTAGATCGTGCACCTAGATGAGATACAATTCCAGCAATCTTGTATCTATTTCTACGAAGAGTTTCACCCGTGTCTTTGATTTCTAAGATTTCAGGAATGATGACTTTCTTATCATTTTTCCTTACTCTCCCATTTGTATACTCACTGCGCATTAGTGAAATATAGAAATTTCGTGGCAATTTTGAGATAAGTTTTGTCTGCTCTGTAATCCGTAATTGACCACAAGGATCACATCGAGTTCGATTGACACCTGTCAGTAACTCCTTCTGAAGGCTGTGTCTTAACATATCTTGTAGATGATACAGCTTCTTAGGAAGTGGGCAGCTGTAGATCAAAAATTCTTCATTTCGTTTCGCTAATATAAGTTGTAGCTAATAATAATAGTAGTATTAGCTAATAATAGTTCTATTATTTATTATTAAACCTTTATTTTTGAAATTTCAAGTAAATAAATACACAGAAAGTAAAATAGAAATTTTGTTATTAATTTTAATTCTTCTGTTGAAATATAATAATAGTTCAGCTTTTATAATTTTTTCATTTGTTTTTTATATATTTAAACAAATAAAATTAATCAAATTGGAAACTTTTTTTTGAATAAATGTAAATTTTATTTACAGAAAATGACTTTTTTATAGTCGCACAGAAATAGATTATTTTTTTCTTTACTAATACTTCTGTGTATAAAAGTGGAGGTTTCTACTTGCTTCTCAGTTTAAGTTTACTATTAAAGTATTCGAATAATCTTTAATTCTCATCAAAATGGAAGATTTGAAACTTTTTGATCATCTGTAAGAAACTTAATATTCTCATAAGTTTAAGTTGATCCCGACCAAAAAATAGTTTAAATAAAAAAATTAAGATCAATCTCTTGAAGTGTTTCAAATCGGTTTTTATTTTGTTCGTAGAAAGGACCAAGAAGGGAAGAGAAAAGAACAAGTTCAAGAAGATGAGCAGCACGAACCTTCTCGATCACAACAGTGTGAAAAGCTTTGGAAGAAACTGGAAATGATGCAGCCAAAAGAAGATAAAAAAACTCATCAGCAGCAAGAAGAAGTACAAGAAGAACAGAGACAACATATTCGACAACAACTTCGTCAGACGTTCCGAAAACAACTGGAAGCGATGCAGAGAGAAGAAGATGAAAGATTACGTTATCAACAAGAGAAAGATAAGAGACATCGTCGATAAAAGGAATTTTATTTTGTAATGTATAACGTCGTTAAGAAGATACATAACTTGTATCATCAAATCAAAATAATCACTAAACAGACTTTATAAAGAATCAAAAGATAATTGACTTTTTACTTAAATCTAATTGAACAAAAATTATCTTTCTAATTTTATTTTATACTTTGATTCTCAATAATGAATTATGAATTATACTTTTTATCGATTCTAATTTGCATTTCAATGTTACATAGATATACTTTTTAAATTTTCAATTTATCATCATTTGAACGTCATACAAAATATTTTTCTTTATCTACAATTCATAATAAAAAAAAAAATTTAAACTGTTTTTTTCAAAACTTTTAAAAAATACATTTTTTTATGTTTGCCTATAAAAATAATTTTTAATTATTCGTGAATATGTGTCAAATTTTTATGAATATTTGAAAATTTAAGAATAAAATACTTGCAAACGGTTTTTTAGAAAGTACTTACAACTAAGTTATGCTCGTAATAGTTTAGCTTTTACAAAGCTTGAAACTATTTTTTTTTGATTAATGCAAGTAATATAAGTCTTCAAAATGTAACTACAAAATGTTTTATAGAAGTTAGTTTTTACATCATTGCTTTAAATGAATAAAATTCTTAATAAATCTTAGCAATGAATTTTTAACTCAAACGATACTTTCTATGCTCTGAATCACATTGAATTCAATGTCTTGAATACAATACATAGATAACTTTTGCTGCAATATTAGTTTGCTTTACTTCTACTAATATGTTTTGCTAAGTATATCCTAAAAAACTTTATACTAAAAGTTGCTTGGTTCATTTTATTTTTGTGTGGTTTAAATAATTAAAACTGAACATAGATAAACAAATTTTCCAGTCATAAAAAGTTAAAGATTACCTTAAGTGTTATTGATTAAATGAAAGGCCTTAATGAGCTTGACTTGAATCGCTTTCACATCTGCATTCTGATATGAACTTGATTCCACTTGACAATTTTCTTTTTTTATATAAATACTGAACTGTTTTAATCGGATTCAAAATGTTTATACAAATAAATTTGTATCATTTGATTTTATTAATGATTCAAGGTTTAATAATTTTCAAATGTTTTTATCAAATGATTAGTTTTATTACACTAACATTTATCTTGTTTAAAGGTATTCTGATTAATTGTCGAATTCTTCGGATATTTGCTAAAAGCTATTTCAAATCTGGTTAAAAATACTTTTATTTATTAAAATATTTAAAATATAGTTAAAGTTTTAGCTTGGTAATAAAGATTATATTGTTTGAAATAATATATTTTCCAAAAATAAATAGTTTATATTATATCATTTTCGCTAAGAAAATGTTTATTCTTATTATATTTTTGTTTATACAACTATATTATTAAAAGAAATAAATAATAGATATAAGAGATTTTAAGGCTGATGTGATTATAAATAGGTTTATAAATAAATATTAATCTACTAGTAAAGTTTTTCTCATGATTAATTTTAGATTTTATATTAAAAAAAGGACATAAAAAGAGCAATTTTATTTTTGGAAGTCTTAAAACTGGATTGAGATTTCCATTGCTGCAATAGTTGTTTTTTTGAGATAACAGTCTTACACAAGCTTTCAATTCTACTATTAAAGTGTATAGCAAAGTATTCAGACGGTATTTTGATATTAAAATTTGATTTTGTAAGGATGAAAGATTTGAATTTTCCTGATCATGTGTGAGTATATAAATGTTTCTTGTATTTATGATATGCATGAAGTCATTGAAAGATTTTCATAAACCAATTTTGACCAATAAAGTCTTATATTTTTACAGAAGACAAGAAATGGAAGCAGAAGAAGAACATCAATGTCAAGTAGAAAGACCAAGTCAAGAAGAAGAGCAGCGAGAACAACAAGAACAACATCAAGAAGAACAGCAGCAAGAACAAGAACCTCAACGTCAAGAAGAAAGACAACGTGAAGAAGAACAACGACGTGAAGCAGACCGAATGTTTGCTATTATTCAGTTAGAAATAGAAGCAATGGAACGAGCTGACAGGGAAAGACAACAACAACAATATTATTGAAAATATTGTTAATAAAATTGACGGAGTTAAGTGATTCAAAACCCTAAAACTAACCTTTGTAACTTAAAATTTTATTTAAACAAGTTTTAATAAAAATAAAGATTTTCTCATTTTCTTAATCTAAACAAATACCCTTTTTCATCAGTAAAATTTATTTGAATTATATTACAATCTTACATAACTGATCAAAATTAGAAGAAAATAATTTTCTAATTGTAAAGTAACCTCCTTAAGATTATTTTCTATTTTAAAAAAATCCTAAGAGCTTTTCTATTCCATTTCACTGACACCATCATTTTCAGAAATAACATTTTGTATAAAGCTTAACTGTAAAGTAACTTCTTTAAGATTCTTGTCTAAAAAATCTTTCTTATAACAAAAAATGTTGTTATCGTATATTTGTTGTTATTCAGCTGTAATTAAAGATTTAATTTGTTGATTTTATCAAATAAAACACTTTTTTAATTTCGAAAAATATCTTTCGTAAAGTTTTTTTTTTCAATTTCACAAAAAGTAGGGTAATTTTGTCAAACATAAGATGATTAGTCTGAGTTTGAAGAAGTATATATTGAAAGGTGGAAATATTTAATGGTAGGAAATTCAGTTTAGTGGATTGAAGCTATATGTTAGTAAGCTCTAAAGAAGATTGAAGACTAACTGAGACAATACTAAAGAGTTTCCCCTCATTGACAAACAGAATTAAATTTTCATAACTATTTAGTGATGTAAAACTGTCTGTGAAGTAATTGATATTAATTTTGTAAAAAAAGATTGCAAATAATCCTGCTTTTAGAACATCACTTAAAATCTCAAGAAAACTTTAAGCAGTTCTACTACTGATGTCTTGTTGTCGTCTATCTTTGCTCAATCCATGAAGATAAAGTAGGTGTAGTATCAAATTATCTGAGAGTTTGTACTTCTATGGAAAAGGAAATTTTTCGATTATCTTTTTATACTAAATTTAAAAGATAATTAGTTTCATCCTTGAATGAACAAGCTCACAATCTGACTTTCACAAAAAAGTTGTTTATTTTATTATTATTTTTGTTTTCTTTTTATAGTTTTTGGTAATCTACTTTACTTAAATAAATAAATAATGATAAACAAATAAATACATCATACAAATTTTGATAATTAAAATGATCTTACTAACAAAGAAAATTCTAACTTTTTTATAGTCTTTTATAGATATGTTTAATTGTTTTAAAAAATTCTCACCATGAACTATATGATCCTTTCAATAACATTAGAATCATGAATATTTTTTATATTATATTCAAATATTACATAGATTACATATGTTACAGTCTATTTGAATATGTTTCAGGTTATAGGTTATATTCTAATTGAATAAGTGCTTATAAGTTGTGATATAGTTCTTCATAGGAAGTGATTTGTATAGTATGTATACACTGTGATGGGTGACAGTAAAAATCTTTCATGCAAACTATGGTGGACTCACATAAAAGTGGCAATACCTTACGGTCTACTGTAAAAAAATCCTGCAAAACCGACTTTATCAAAGCAATATTGCAATTGCCAATCCTGCAATAAATTTTGCTCTGGTAAAGATCCGGTAATTGAATGCTTCAAATGTCTCTCCTGTTTTCATCTCACCTGTAGTGATGTGAGCAAAAAAATGTACGATATATTTGATAACAACCAGACGAAGCAAATGAAATTTAAATGGTTTTGCATAAAATGTAGAACCATAGGCGCAACAGCTCCCTCATCCAATTCTAATCGAAACCTATCATCCGACATCAGCAAATCGGTATCTGGTGAATTAGAAAAACTTAAATCAGAAATTGCCAAAGACGTTGCCAAGATTGACGAGAAGGTATCTAGTTTTTCCAAATCAATGGACAAACTGAATGCCTCTACAATGAAACAAGTCACATGGGCCTCGGTGGTCAGTGATCCCGGTTCCGACAAAAATGCTAGTATGGCGCAGCTTCTTGCCAAGAAGGTCACCGACACGCACAAAGAACTCACTGTAGACCGTGAGGATAGAGAAAATAATGTCATCATCTTTAATGTCTCTGAGACTGATAAAGATGATGACAGTGAATTTTTTAATCAAATCTGCTCTCAAAGCCTTGATTTTGTGGATGTTCCGAAGGCATTAATGACTAGACTTAGAGCAAAAAACTGGATAATCTAAGGCTTGAGAAAAAATTCGAGCGCATTAGAGTAGCACATGATATGTGTGAAGATGATCGCTTAGAAAATAAGCGTCTTTTAAAAGAGGCGTATAACCGAAATCAGAAAGAACAACCAACTGATTTCAAATACAAAGTTCGAGGTCCACCTTGGGCCTTGAGAATTGTCAAGGTTTTTTCAAAAAACGGAAATGGCAAATAATCACTGGACCCACATCTTACTTTTTCAAACTCTCTCTGGACACAATTATTAATAACCAAGATATCAATTTACAGAAACCCATCATCAAATCTCACAAGCGTCAAAAAGACAATTCTTCTATTACATTAGGTATCTTTTTTAATACACGGTCGATTATTAACAGAGACATTAATAGAGACAGCTTTGCTTGATGCTTGTAGATAATTGATCGAAATAATCTTTTAGAGTTACATCTAAACGCAAACAAAATTTTGTAATTACAAACTTTTCATTCGAACATCCGAGAGATTCTACAGTGAAGCATGTAGTGAGATGATTTGAAAAATCTGTTTTAATTTTATCTTGAACACTACACTAGTTTTCCAACAGCATCTACTTCTAACATGATAACTATACCAGGATACATTTAGATATTAACTTCGAATCGTCGTAACCCGTTTCATATTTCCAACGTGGCTCTTTTTTATATCAAACTCCCTCCTCTCATAGAGATTTATTAGACTTTTTCCAAAAAAATAAAAAATCAATCTTCATCAGCCAAAAGAGTTTCTGCGCTCTCTGCAACGACTTGGATTTAAAAGAGGCTGAAGTTTTGAGCTTTCCCGATTAGGATTTGTTTTATATCTTTCACCAAAATAAAACAAAGGAAACAAAGTTCCTCTACTCCATATACTGCAATTCGTTAAAAGTAATTTTGCGCTATCTTCTTTTCCGCCGTGGTTGTAACAACTTCTATGGAATCATTCTTGGGAAACATTCATAACTCTCCCGTCGCTGTTTATTCGTGCTCCTTCTCGCAGCAAAAAAGAACTTTTTCATCTTCTGACTTTAGGAAAGTTTTAAATCTAGTTTAGAATTAAGTATTAGATCATCAGTTTTAGACTCAGGGATGTTGAAGATACATTTGTTGAAAGATGTAGAGTTCTTTGCTGAAACTTCAGCTTGGAATTCTTTAGCTTAAGTGATGTTACAGGATACTTCCCTTAAGTCATTATTCATTTAAGAATTGTTTAATTTGAATTTTACAAGAAATTTTTTATATCAGCAACTGAGAGTTTTTAAAATCTGAAATATTTATATGAATGAAATTTGTATGATTAAAATGCTAAAAATGAAATAATGAAAATGAAGAAAAACTTTAAAAAATTAATTTCATCTTAGAAAAAGTAAATGTTCAAGCGAATATAATTAAGTTATCTAATATGATGCTTTTGAAATCGAATAATAATTTTTATTTATTTATGTATGAAGCTTTGGTTTTTCAACTTTTTTAGCAAGATCGTTTTGGTTTAATTTCCAGATAAACAAACAATTCTTCTTAAAAACTGTGCATTTATTATAACAAATTTTTGGACAAAGTTGTAATTTCACAAACTTTAAATTTTTATCAGAAGTTGCTTTGTCGGGGGATTTTATTTCCCGCCATTGCTACAAATTTTATGACTTCAACTTGTCTAGTCACATGATCAGAGCTTGCTTATCAGCTAACGGTTTCAGTTCATAGTTATGGCGTATCTGCTAACCGATTGTGGTGATAGTTATAGCAGCTAATTTACCCTAAAACCAGTTTTAGTAAAAAATATTTATATTTTTTAACAAAACAATATTTTCAATTTAATTTATGGAAAATTGTTTGATATTTTTAACAAGCTTTTGCTAAACGGAATAATTTGTTTTTAATGATGTAATTAAATTCTATAAACGTAATTTCATTTGTAGTGATATTTATTTTTCAACGCTAATTGGCGTTTGCAACGATACAAAAATAAAACTTTTGCTTAAATTGATTAATTATCAGATAACTTATCTATAATTACATCTAATGTATTTTGTAAATTTTACTTCTATTGCTTTTAACATCTTTTAACCTTGTTTAAAATGTTTAAATATTTAATTTAAAGAAATGATAACTAATATTCTGATAATTATATTGTTTTAAACTGTTTGATTCTGTTTATATTTCTCTAAATTTTGTTTTATGTAAAAAAATGTTTGTTTTTTTGACTTATCGAAATGGAATTTAAAACAGTTTTTTTTTTATACCACCCTTGTAAAGATAGTAATAATATTTACTTTATACTAACATCACGTTTATTTAATATTTATTTAGTTTATATATTATGCTTTATTCTATTTTGATATTTTCCTTTTTTTATGAAAACTTTTTATATTTTTTTCTTTTATTATAATATTTCAAAATCTTTTTTCTAAATTTAAATCTCAAATTTTTAATTTTAAAGGTTTTTAAAAGTGAAAATGATGAACGTTTTCAACACATCCTAAAATAAAAGTATGCAATGAAGATGAAGATTTGGTTACAACATTAAAAGTGAAAGGTGACAGTAAAATTCTTTAATTTCTTCTCTCAATCAATTTTCTTCCAGATGAGACAATCAGATGTTTGTACTTAAGTGAAGACCTCTTTTTGAGGTCAGCTAAAAACTTATTGATGAAGATTCACTATCGAATTAAAATTTATGATAAAAAATGGGATCTTTCAGCTAAAGCTTAACCTGGTTACATTTGTGAAGTTATTATATGAATAATTATGTGCTGATGACACTATTCTAACTTTTAAGGTTGAAGATTTGTTCTTTAATGATATCGAATCTTCAGATCTAAAAACTTCTGTGATATCTGTCAAGTGTTTCATGAATTATAAGAATTTTTATGTTGCATCTTGAAAGTCTTAACTTACTTTGCACTCAAACTCTTCATCTTTGCATCTATTTGTTTCACAATTTTGAAACTGAGACATCAAGCTCTTAAAATCTACTAAAATCGTTTTATGCTAGTTGCAGATTTGACATCTGAAAAACTATAAAAGATTTCTTTAAATCTTCACTTTTAGGCGAATCAATAGCATATGCAAGAATGTACCCATGTTTGTCAAGAACCTGTTTTGTTGGTGGTTTTATTTTGATTTATTGAATATTCTACGTTTTAACATGTTTCGATAGTTGAATTTCAACTTTATAAATTGTTATCAACTATTTTTAGATTTGGTAAAAACTAAAATTCTTTTTTGATAAGGAAATTAGGTTAAACAAAATGGAGTTTATGTAAATAAAATATCTTGTATTAAAAAGAAATGTTTTAAATATTTTTACTTCAAATTTACTCAATATAGAAAAGCAAATAAATTTTATGAAAAAATCACATCAATTAAAACGCATCACTTTTATTAAAACAAAGAAAGCAAACATTTAATAGAGACAGCTTTGCTTGATGCTTGTAGATAAATGATCAAAATAATCTTCAAGAGTTACATCTAAACGCAGACAAAATTTTGTAATTACAAACTTTCCATATGAAAATAAGCAAATAAAGTTTTTACACAAAAAGTAACAAAATATTTGTATAGATAATTTGCTAACCAAATTATTTGAATATTTTGAAGATTCTTGAAAAGAACTTTCGAATCGAAGATCTTGATTCCTGAATTTATAATAGTTTTAAGATTTTAAAGTCAAACTATTAATAATTAAATCATTAATCTTATATTAAGTTGTAAGATCTGACTATATTTGCTGAGTTTATCTCACCTGAATATTTTCTTTAGATTTCTTAGTTAGTTTTGTTTCAACATTTATGTTACTGATCTGTTGAAACAAATTCAAACTACAAACATATTTCTATTTGAAGATTGTGATAAAGTGAACTATGCTAAATGGATATATTTAAACAAATGAACTTTGCTTGTGAAGAATATAAAAATAAAACTTCATTCAAAGTCAAAATTATAGTAAAATTATTTTCAAAATTTATAAGCTCAAAAGCTTAAGAAAATAGTTTAATACAAACTAGAGGGTGAACTTTATTTCTTTTAAAGAATAATTTTTGTTTCCATGTTTTCTTTATCAGCTGAATATAAAATAAATTAATTAGAAGATAATTTATTAACTTTGATTTATTGACTTTTTAACTAATTGATTCTAATTAAAAAGAAAACAAAACTAAAGATTACAAGCACAATTATTCTTACAAACAGTTTTGAATATAAGAAAAATAGTTTTACGTTTTTTGTTTGTGAAGGAAAAGCTTCACCACAGCTAAAAGACCCTGCAACTTTAGGAAGGGTCTTACTGTGGTTCAGCTTTTCCTTCTTGTTTTCTTGGAAGCTTTTATCTCCAGGTGACGGCTGACAGAAATCTGTTAAGTCTGTCGACAACAGATCTGCCAGCGCATCACAAGATTTGTTTGCCTTTGATTTCTATAAATTAAAAATAATTTAAAATTTAGTTGTAGAAATATCAAATAATTATAAGTCACTAATTTTTGAAGCTAAACAAAATGTTACTAAAGTCAATTAACAATCTTTAAATTCTTACTGATGGCTCATCCTTTAAACAAATTACTGCTGGTTCTTCGATAAACTCACCAACAAATATCTAAATAAACAAATATTTATAAAATAATTATCATATTATGCTTTTAATACTAATAGTTTAATTCAATTTATAAATAAGTTCTTCATTATAGAACAAATGGTAAAAATCTTCTCGTAATATAAAAATTATTAAAAAGCTTACTATTGGTTTTTCATCAATTTCACCAACAGTAATCTGAAATAAATAAATAAATAAACTATATTTTTAATTATAAAATTAGAATAGAACAATGATAAACAAATTGTTGATATATGAGTATACTTTCACCAGGTCAGTGATTAAAGTTTACTTCATCTTTTAGTCATATAAAAGTTGATAAACTAACTGTTTGGTTAAATTCTTCAATTAAATCTTCAGATTTAGGATTTAGCTGTAAAGGTTCACTCAAAGGCTAGAAAAAAAAGATTAGATTATATGTTTACATACAAAAATCTAAATCTAAAACATTCGGAAAAAATCGAACAGCTAATAATTTGTATTGTAAATAAAATTGTTACAATTATTCACCTGTAAGTTACTTTCAGAACTACAAGTTGTAGAGTCAGTTAAAGCCTGTAAAAGAAAACATGAATACACATTATTTATTTTCCATTTTTTGATTAAATATTTAGCAATCAAAACAAAAAGTTTGAAACTTACATCAGATTTTTCTTCTACAAGCTGTGAAATTATTTCATCGAGTTTTTCGAATGATAAAAAGTAACTAGTCTGTATAAAACGGTGGAAATTAATTGATGAAAGTTATTAAACTAATAAATACTGAATAGCTTAATTATTAATATTATATCACCTACCATATTTCTAATTAGTTATCTAAACACAAAATTGTTAATTCTGTAGTATAAAGTTCGATAATCAAATCTGTTAAAAGAAATGATAAAAGATTTTGACTCAATTTTAATTATTGACGTCATAAAGGTTTAAAGTGATGAAATAAAGTTAGTTTTGGTGATCAAGTATTTGCTGATTTTTCTAAGCTAACATTGTATAGAAAATATTTAGTTTATTTGATTTAAAGAATAAAAAAATAATTTTTGTGTACAATATAAAAAGTACTTTTATTTTATATAAATTAGAAATGATTTTATTTTGAGGTAATATTTCTTAAATTTTTCAAATGTTGGGCAAACACAACAGTTAAGTTGCATAAAATAAATAATCTCTTTAATAAATAACTCTTAACTGATTGTAGCAAATAAAAAAGAGTAAAAAATATTATTAAATCTTATAACAGAAATCTATACAAATATTTCATGTTTCAGAACTTCCAGATTATAATTATCTATAAGGACATAAACCTCTTATAAAACAGCTATCTTATCGTTTAAGTTTTTCATCTGACCGCTAATACATTTGTTAATTTTTATTAGGAAAGCTTCAATAAATATAGTGAAGAGCTTTCTGATCTTCACCTAATCTGTGATTTTTAGTTAAGTTAGAGATATTAAACTAATTATTGATTAATAAAAATGTGATGAAGATCATCATTAAAAAGTTAAATCTTTACAAAAATGACAAAAATCTCCCAAACCCGTATTATTGTTCAAAATTATTAATAGTTTCTAATCTTTACTACTCGTAGCAAATAAAAAGATGTGAAACAATATTCAAAACTGTGAATACCACAGAGATGGAACTTGGCAGATTGACTTTGCAAATCTTTTACGAAACGTTGTATGCAGAGGTAGGGAAGATGGCAGCGTGAAGAAAGAATCCATTAATTTGTTGGGGGATCTAACATGATATCCTCATGCTGATGAACAAGATTTCTTTCGTCAAGAAGTTTCAATAAAGATTTCAAAAAAGTTTAACAAGAGCTCTCACAACGCAACATGCAAAAAAGATTACCGTCAACCAGGAAAGAATCAAGATAAAACGATTTTAACCAAGTTTCAGTGATAAAAACAAATGTGAAATCTTGAGAATGCATAAGAACTTTCAATTGAAAAACTTTGTTAATAATCGACCGTGGGAACCACCGACGCCCATGTGACATGTTTCTTTGTAGAAGTATTCAGTTCATCCATTGATTTTTGGTAAAGTATAAATGTTAACTTTGATTTCGGTAGCATGGTTGTTAATTTTAGATAAAAATTTGACCAATTTAGCAGATATGGATTTGCTGATGTCAGATAGAGGTTTGAATTAGAATTAAAGGAGGTAGATATTATGTCGAAGGTTGTACATTTAATGCAGAACCATTTATACCCCGTTTGCTTCATCTGGTTATTATTATAAAACTCATAAGTTTTCTCGCTTACATCACTACAGGCTTGATGAACCAAGAAGAGGCACTTATTACACTATTGCCTGATGATCATCGATGAAAAGTGTGTTGCAAGACCTAATTACAAGATATAATTGCAAGACATAGTCGCCAGACATAATTGCAAGACATAATTGCAAGACATTGCAAGCTTGTGTTGATGAAGATGGTTTCTCAGAAATGGACTTTAATTTCTGTATATTGAAAAGTAGGTTGTTGCCTTTTTTATTCGGGTCCACCATAGTCTTTACTTTCATCCAAATAAGTAGATACGTCATCCAAAACTTTCCTTCTATCAAGGAGTTTAGGTTTAATAAAAGCAGCAAAGCTTGAATCGATTTCTCATCCAAATTGAATAAATTATCAGAAGTAATATCCAAATCATCCAGTGAAAGCAGTTTTATCAAACGGATAATAACTTATTCAAATATCCTGAATAAAGATTAGTTTAAAATAAAATGAATATTTTCTGTGGAAACATTTTAGTCTTGAAGTAACCTGCTAAAACTTTAGATCTTTTGTAATTAGATAACTGATTAATAGACATTGTTTAATTACCTTTTGTTATTTCTTATAATATAAAAAAAAATTTAATAATGTTTAAAAATTCAAGATCTCTCTGATCACCTGCGAGTATTTATTTCGATTTGATTAAATTAATCCACTAGAATTTATTCTTGATTTTTTTAAAGTTAGAATAAATAAACTTAATTTTTTTAGTAATTGAATTTTGTTCAAAACAGACAACAACTTGAAGGTGAGGAAGAAATATATCATGAAATAGATTGACTTTGGATATTGATGCAGATACATTTGGAAGAGATTCAAAGTACTAAAGAAGAGAACGATTTTGGCGATAACAGTAAGAAGACTGCAGAAGATGCATACAATAAATCATTGCATGACTGCAGATAACAAATCTGATAGCTAATAAGGTATTCATTGAGGGCTGGTTTTTACAAAATGGCGTATCGTACTAACTATCAATGAAATGCTTTAAAATTCTTGTCAATTCAATTTTTATTTACTTTTTCATACAGTAAAATGGAAAACTGAAAATATGATTTTATTCCCAATCTTTTGCAAAATTTTTAGTGATTAGCATTTTTATAAAAAAGTATTAAACATTTTTATACGTTTTAAATTCTTCAGTAAACAAACAAAAGATTAAAAAATTTGGAATACTAATGAAGTGAAGTCTGAGTTTAATATATTTTTTTTGAATATCAACCTGTGTTTGAAAATAAATTATTTAATTTATGTATTAATAAACGTATTTCATTGTTATTTTTATTAGTCTGTTATAAAAATTTGCAGTTTAAGCTAATAACTCTTTCCTAAAATTGAATCATCGAGTCTCAAGCTAACTTTGTTTGTTTCTATTGCAAGTGTTAATCTCTTGATATAAAATTTTCTAATTTAGTTTGATGTATTTGATAGAAAAACATATTTGTCTGTTGTAGAGACAAATTGTTTTGCCAAATGAGTCTAATCACTTGCTTTAACTGTTAGGCTCACTTTTAAAGAATTATATTTAAAGAATAGAATTTTCATATTTTCATAGTAAAGTTACTAACCTTCCAGATAATGTATGAGTCTTCAAAATATAGAAAGTTTGAAATAACAGCAGATAATGAATATCAAGGTTATTCCAACCAAACTGAATTTCCTGTAATCTAATCAATTTTTACTAAATGTGATTCATTGTTTAATAAAAACAATATTTAGTTTCAATTTTTTTTAGCAGTTTAATCTTAAGTAGATTAAAAAGTTTTTTAAAGAATGTAGGTGTTTCCATCATAATTTCACTTTTCTTTAAATAGTACAATTAAGTACATTGATCTATAAAAACTCATATTGGCAGCTGCATAAAACAAATTTTTCTTAAGCTGGCGATATCAACTGTCAGAAAATGCAAAACTGTTAAATTTTTGAAATATATATTCTTTATAAAATCACACCAACAACAACAACAACAACATGCATAGAAATAAATTCAATTAATATTTTAAGTTTTGTGATACAATTCAAATCTGTTAGATACCAAAACTAAAAGATTGAATTGAAAACATATTAAATTTATAAAAAAATATCAACAGATGAAAATATTATTAAAAGGAAACATTTTATCGAAACGTTTAGTCTTCATAAAAATCAAATATTGTTATTTTTTCATTATTCGAGACAGTATTTAAGGAGATAGGCTTGCGAGGATTCAATCCTCCCCAAACAAAACATCTCTGACATCTCCTCTACTTTAGTGTCACTTATTTTGAACCATTTGTTACTTTTTCTAATTGTGACTTCAAAATGACCTGTGTTAGATCGTGCACCTAGATGAGATACAATTCCAGCAATCTTGTATCTGTTTCTACGAAGATTTTCACCCGTGTCTTTGATTTCTAAGATTTCAGGAATGATGACTTTCTTATCATTTTTCCTTACTCTCCCATTTGTATACTCACTGCGCATTAGTGAAATATAGAAATTTTGTGGCACTTTTGAGATCAGTCTTGTCTGCTCTGTAATCCGTAATTGACCACAGGGATCACATCGAGTTCGATTGACACCTGTTAGTAACTCCTTCTGAAGGCTGTGTCTTAACATATCTTGTAGATGATACAGCTTCTTAGGAAGTGGGCAGTTGTAGATCAAAAATTCTTCGTTTCGTTTTCTGCTTTCTCCACAAACCTTACACTTCAAACTTGTTTGAACAGAACCTATACAGTTATCTTCCACATATTTGTTTAATCTTGACATTTTAAGTAGCTGGAGAGTGGAAGCAAAGAACTCAGTGATATCTTCTTGCATCGACATGTCCAGTTCAAGAAAATTGATGAGTTCAATTGGATCAACTGTTGAACTAAACTTCATCTCTGTAAATAATTTCTGGATCTTTTCAAGAAACTTGTTTTCATGTTGTGAGTCTTCTTTCTTGAACTTGAGTTGGTGAATTGCATTGTAAAACGTAGTATTGTGGAATAACAATTGCATTGTGCAATTGAAATAACACGTATTACTTTGGTTTATCAAACCTACAGGCTTCATATTACGATGATCAAAACAGTGTTTCTCAAAAGAGCCGATTTTTACTTCTTCATGGTGTGTTTCACCAATCAAACCGATTTGCTTTATTGGATCAGATGCAAGAAGTTCCGGGTTTGTTTCGGATTTTTTCACTGATTGAGGCATCACAATCAAGTTGTAATAATCGACTTCCATGTCGATAAAGAATCTGTTTTCCTTTTTATTTACTTTTTCAAGAAAAGCTGTAGCTTCATCAGTTTCTTTCTGTGGAATCAAGTTTGTAAGATGTGTATTACCTTTCTTCATATGAGCAGTAACGTTTAAGTTCATTTGTAAATCAGTGTTCCGCTTTAAATTCCTGCTCTTCTCACGGACAGAACTAGGAGTCTCTGGGAACTTTTGACGCAAGGTTCTTTTCTTAGGAGCGGGTGTGCTAAAAATAATTAAGTTTATGAAATATTTTTACTTATATATAATGATATTTTAGGTACAAAAGTATAAAAATAAGTGTTTACAATAATTTTGTATAGATAATAATATATAATAAAACATTTATTTGAATTATAGTTAAAGTAAGCAAAATTTTGAACAGTTTTATAATTAACATAAATTAAAGATTTAATAATATTTATTGAAATTAAAGTTTAAGAATTTTATTAAAGCAAAACGCTTACTCATTATTATCGATGAGAAATCGTTTCTTGACTCTGTTAAAAGTTTTCTTCATTCTAAAGCAGTGATACAGTTGACTATCAAATAAAATTAAATTTTTTAAAATCAGCTAGATCAATTTAATAAAAGCTTCTGTTGAAATAAAAATATAGATGTTATGAAAGCAACAAAAAACACGAAAACTTCTATTATAAATAATTAAAAATAAAGACTTAAATATTTCTAAAAATCTACAATATGTGACAATGTGTAATGCATTTCAAAAAATCAATTTTAGAGAAAAAATAGATTAAAATAATATTCTTAAGAAATTGGTTCCGCTACACTCAAATTGTTAAATAAAAAAATAAATATTGAAAAAAAAACATGTTATTCACAAGAAAAATTCGAACTTTAAACCTTTCCAATATTCAAACAAACAACAACATATCTTAAAAAGAAGTTATCACTTATAACTTAGTTATCAACACTAAAATGAGAAGTCAAGCTTTCTTCAGCTCTCAAAAAAGGCAAGATGCTTTGTCCAAGTCCCGGATTTATTCTGATTTAATTCTATGAAGTCTTCAATCCCTTTTAACAACTGTACGGGATCAATTCTACACATCCAAGCTTCCTTAAGAGCTCTTTGTGGAAGGGATGTTATAAATTTATCTTGATTAGTTCTAATAATTTTATTTAATGGCACGACACTCCTTCTTATGTCACTAGTTTTTGTGATCCAACTTTTAGTAATGAAAACGTTGTCACTAGTTCTACTTCGTCTACATGTGCCTGCTCTTTCTGTTGCATCATCAACTAAAATTGAAAGTCATTACGATGACCAGTTAATGTTGCTGTTATTATTTTACATTTAGCATCCCAAACATTTTCTGCACGACCTTCTATACTGAAAATAGGTCCTCCGTTTGTATTAATATTCTTACAATTAGTTACTCTCTTAATATTGTTCATGCAGCTTCCACCTCGACCGATGGCAAACTTTATAAAATCACTATTAATTTCTACTGTATCAACAATTATATCAGACATTGTAATAAAAAAACTAAGGCTGAATCTATACTACCTATGTCTACTGATGGCTTTTTTAGAGCGAGCAAACTTTACTACTGCAGCAGTTATAAGAAATAAAGGCCACGTGATGTGAAGCTACAACAAGACAACTCCACGTTGTCGATCGCTAATTTTAGTCTTGGTAAGCAGTTCTGTAAATTGTATTTGTTTATAGTAATAAATATGTTGCTTAAAGAAGCTGATTTGTCTTGAGAACCTATCAAAGCTGTTAAAGTAAAAAACTTATTTTATAAATATCTTCTTAGTTATATTCTTAGTTTAGCTGGGCTACACAAGAAAAAATAAAAATTAGAAACTGATAAATACGAAAAATAATCTAGCCGAAAAAAACAAATCCAAATTGAAGCCTGTATAATGAATTTTAAGATTTCTGCATCTTATTTTATATAAATGTTTTTGTTTAAAGACGAAATTCCAACAATAAAGCGCCACGATGTCTAAATCAAAATCTTGCTAATAACTTTGAATGATGCTTTTTAATTCTTTCAAAAGAATAAAAAACTCTATTAAGTTTATAGAACATATTCTAAACCCTGTACCAAACATTCAAACAAAATTTCAAATATGTTTTATAAGTCAGCAAGTGACGTTGTAGCAAATTGCTGCTAATAGCTCTGTCTACATTGAAACAACTGAACTAGAGTGACTGAAAACATCATTAGATATAAAACAAAACAAGGCCACGCCTATGGGCGTTGTCTTTTTGTTTATTTAAAAAATATATTAAAACTCGGAGAGAATCTGATAAAAATAATTTACGCTTTGAAATACTTTTACTTACACATAATGATATGCATGTTGCAAGCCTAAAGATTATTATAGATAATTTTTGTAACAACAGCTGTTCTTATCGTATATTTGTTGTTATTATTCGGTGCTGAAAATGTAGTAACTTGTTCGTTTAATTTTGTTGAATAAAACACTTTTTACAAGTCGAAAAATTTCTTTTGCAAAGTTTTTTCTTAAATTTCATAAAAAATCAAGTAATTTTGTCAAACGTACGCTGATTAGTCTAAGCGGTGGAAATATATATTGAAAGGTGAAATTATTTGTTGCTAGGAATTTAAGTTTACTGGATTGAAGTTGTATATTAGTAAGCTCTAAAGAAGATTGAAGTTTGAGATAACTGAGATAGTACTAAAAAACCTAAAGTTTTATGTTTGAATATCTCATTCTTGATCATTTTAAAATTGTATGTATTTAAGTGAAAAACAAATTGTTAAATCATGAGGAAATCGTTAATAAAGTTTTTAAAACTTATTTTAAATGGCTGACTTGATTAATTAGGCTGCTGTTAAAATGTTTGTTTCGGTGAAATTATTACATGAAGACTTTGAAAAGTTTTTCAATATTTGGAATACTAATGAAGTGATGTCTGAGTTTAATATTTTTTTTTGAATATCAAACTGTGTTTGAAAATAAATTATCTAATTTATATATAATTAAACGTATTCTCATTGTTATTTTAATTAGTCTGTTATAAAAATTTGTAGTTTAAGCTAATAACTCTTTTCTAAAAGTGAATCATCGAGTCTCAAGCTAACTTTGTTTGTTTCTATTGAAAGCGTTAATCTCTTGATATGAAATTTTCTAATTATGTTTGATGTATTTGATAGAAAAACATTTTTGTCTGTTGTAGAGACATATTGTTTTGCCAAAGGAGTCTTATAACTTGTTTTAACTGTTAGTCTCCATTTTAAATAATTTTATTTAAAGAATAGAATTTTAATATTTTCATAATAAAGTTACTAGCCTACCAGATAATGTATGAGTCTTCAAAATATAGAAAGTTTGAAATAACAGCAGATAATGAATATTAAGGTTATTCCTAACAAGCTGAATTTCCTGTAATCTAATCAATTTTTACTAAATGCGATTCATTGTTTAATAAAAACATTATTTAGTCTCAATTTTATTTAGCAGTGTAATCTTAAGTAGATTAAAAAGTTGTTTAAAGAATGTAGGTATTTCAATCATAATTTAACTTTTCTTTAAATAGTACAATTAAGTACATTGATCTATAAAATCTCATATTGGCAGCTGCATAAAACAAATTTTTCTTAAGCTGGCGATATCAACTGTCAGAAAATGCAAAACTGTTAAATTTTTGAAATATATATTCTTTATAAAATCACACCAACAACAACAACAACAACATGCATAGAAATAAATTCAATTAATATTTTAAGTTTTGTGATACAATTCAAATCTGTTAGATACCAAAACTAAAAGATTGAATTGAAAACATATTAAATTTATAAAAAAATATCAACAGATGAAAATATTATTAAAAGGAAACATTTTATCGAAACGTTTAGTCTTCATAAAAATCTAATATTGTTATTTTTTCATTATTCGAGACAATATTTAAGTAGATAGGCTTGCGAGGATTCAATCCTCCCCAAGCAAAACATCTCTGACATCTCCTCTACTTTAGTGTCACTTATTTTGAACCATTTGTTACTTTTTCTAATTGTGACTTCAAAATGACCTGTGTTAGATCGTGCACCTAGATGAGATACAATTCCAGCAATCTTGTATCTGTTTTTACGAAGAGTTTCACCCGTGTCTTTGATTTCTAAGATTTCAGGAATGATGACTTTCTTATCATTTTTCCTTACTCTCCCATTTGTATACTCACTGCGCATTAGTGAAATATAGAAATTTTGTGGCACTTTTGAGATCAGTTTTGTCTGCTCTGTAATCCGTAATTGACCACAGGGATCACATCGAGTTCGATTGACACCTGTCAGTAACTCCTTCTGAAGGCTGTGTCTTAACATATCTTGTAGATGATACAGCTTCTTAGGAAGTGGGCAGTTGTAGATCAAAAATTCTTCGTTTCGTTTTCTGCTTTCTCCACAAACCTTACACTTCAAACTTGTTTGAACAGAACCTATAAAGTTATCTTCCACATATTTGTTTAATCTTGACATTTTAAGTAGCTGGAGAGTGGAAGCAAAGAACTCAGTGATATCTTCTTGCATCGACATGTCCAGTTCAAGAAAATTGATGAGTTCAATTGGATCAACTGTTGAACTAAACTTCATCTCTGTAAATAATTCCTGGATCTTTTCAAGAAACTTGTTTTCATGTTGTGAGTCTTCTTTCTTGAACTTGAGTTGGTGTATTGCATTGTAAAACGTAGTATTGTGGAATAACAATTGCATTGTGCAATTGAAATAACACGTATTACCTTGGTTTATCAAACCTACAGGCTTCATATTACGATGATCAAAACAGTGTTTCTCAAAAGAGCCGATTTTTACTTCTTCATGGTGTGTTTCACCAATCAAACCGATTGGCTTTATTGGATCAGATGCAAGAAGTTCCGGGTTCGTTTCGGATTTTTTCACTAATTGAGGCATCACAATCAAGTTGTAATAATCGACTTCCATGTCGATAAAGAATCTGTTTTCCTTTTTATTTACTTTTTCAAGAAAAGCTGTAGCTTCATCAGTTTCTTTCTGTGGAATCAAGCTTGTAAGTCGTGTATTACCTTCCTTCATATGAGCAGTAACGTTTAAGTTCATTTGTAAATCAGTGTTCCGCTTTAAATTCCTACTCTTCTCACGGACAAAACTAGGAGTCTCTGGGAACTTTTGACGCAAGGTTCTTTTCTTAGGAGCGGGTGTGCTAAAAATAATTAAGTTTATGAAATATTTTTACTTATATATAATGATATTTTAGGTACAAAAGTATAAAAATAAGTGTTTACATTATTTTTGTATAAATAATAATATATAATAAAACATTTATTTGAATTATAGTTAAAGTAAGCAAAATTTTGAACAGTTTAATAATTAACATAAATTAAAGATTTAATAATATTTATTGAAATTAAAGTTTAAGAATTTTATTAAAGCAAAACGCTTACTCATTATTATCGATGAGAAATCGTTTCTTGACTCTGTTGAAAGTTTTCTTCATTCTAAAGCAGTGATACAGTTGACTATCAAATAAAATTAATTTTTTTAAAATCAGCTAGATCAATTTAATAAAAGCTTCTGTTGAAATAAAAATATAGATGTTATGAAAGCAACAAAAAACACGAAAACTTCTATCAAAAATAATTAAATATAAAGACTTAAACATTTTAAAAATCTACAATATGTGACAATGTGTAATGCATTTCAAAAAATCAATTTTAGAGAAAAAATAGATTTAAAATAATATTCTTAAGAAATTGGTCCTGCTACACTCAAATTGTTAAATAAATAAATATAGAAAAACAAACATGTTATTCCCAAGAAAAATTCGAACTTTAAACCTTTCCAATATTCAAACAAACAACAACATATCTTAAAAAGAAGTTATCACTTATAACTTAGTTATCAACACTAAAATGAGAAGTCAAGCTTTCTTCAGCTCTCAAAATAGGCAAGATGCTTTCTCCAAGGCCCGGATTTATTCTGATTTATTCTATGAAGTCTTCAATCCCTTTTAACAACTGTTCGGGATCAATTCTACACATCTAATCTTCCTTAACAGCTCTGTGTGGAAGGGATGTTATAAACTTTTTTTGATTAGTTCTAATGGTTTCATATATTGGCACGACACTTCTTCTTATGTCACTAGTTTTTGTGATCCAATTTTTAGTAATAAAAACGTTGTCACTATTTCTACTTCGTCTACATGTGCCTACTCTTTCTGGTGTATCATCAACTAAAATTGAAAGTCATTACGATGACCAGTTAATGTTGCTGTTATTATTTTTCATTTAGCATCCCAAACATTTTCTGCACGCCCTTCTATACTGAAAACAGGTCCTCCGTTTGCATTAGTAATCTTACAATTAGTTACTCTCTTAATATTGTTCATGCAGCTTCCACCTCGACCGATGGCAAACTTTATAAAATCACTATTAATTTCTACTGTATCAACAACTATATCAGACATTGTAATAAAAAACTAAGGCTGAAAAAATACTACCTATGTCTGCTGATGGCTTTTTTAGAGTGAGCAAACGTTACTGCTGCAGCAGTTATAAGAAATAAAGGCCACGTGATGTGAAGCTACATCAAGACAACTCCACGTTATCGATTGCTATTTTTAGTCTTGGCAAGCAATTCTTTAAACTGTATTTGTTTATAGTAGTAAATATGTTGCTTAAAGAAGCTAATATATCTTGACAACCTATCAAAGCTGTTAAAGTAAAAAACTTATTTTATAAATATCTTCTTAGTTATATTCTTAGTTTAGCTGGGCTACAGAAGAAAAAATAAAAATTAGAAACTGATAAATACGAAAAATAATCTAGCCGAAAAAAACAAATCCAAATTGAAGCCTGTATAATGAATTTTAAGATTTCTGCATCTTATTTTATATAAATGTTTTTGTTTAAAGACGAAATTCCAACAATAAAGCGCCACGATGTCTAAATCAAAATCTTGCTTATAACTTTGAATGATGCTTTTTAATTCTTTCAAAAGAATAAAAAACTCTATTAAGTTTATAGAACATATTCTAAACCCTGTACCAAACATTCAAACAAAATTTCAAATATGTTTTATAAGTCAGCAAGTGACGTTGTAGCAAATTGCTGCTAATAGCTCTGTCTACATTGAAACAACTGAACTAGAGTGACTGAAAACATCATTAGATATAAAACAAAACAAAGCCACGCCTATGGGCGTTGTCTTTTTGTTTATTTAAAAAATATATTAAAACTCGGAGAGAATCTGATAAAGATAATTTACTCTTTGAAATACTTTAACTTACACATAATGATATGCCTGTTGCAAGCCTAAAGATTATTACAGATTCTTTTTTTAACAACAGCTGTTCTTATCGTATATTTGTTGTTATTAATCGGTGCTGAAAATGTAGTAACTTGTTCGTTTGATTTTGTTGAATAAAACACTTTTTACAAGTCGAAAAATATCTTTTGCAAAGTTTTTTTATTAAATTTAATAAAAATAAAAGTAATTTTGTCAAACGTACGCTGATTAGTTTAAGCGGTGGAAATATATATTGAAAGGTGGAATTATTTGTTGCTAGGAATATAAGTTTACTGGATTGAAGTTGTATATTAGTAAGCTCTAAAGAATATTGAAGTTTGAGATAACTGAGATAGTACTAAAAAACGTAAAGTTTTATGTTTGAATGTCTCATTCTTGATCATTTTCAAATTGTATGTATTTAAGTGAAAAACATATTGTTAAAACATGAGGAAATTGTTAATAAAGTTTTTAAAACTTATTTTAAATGGCTGACTTGATTAATTAGGCTGCTGTTAAAATGTTTGTTTCGGTGAAATTATTACATGAAGACTTTGAAAAGTTTCTCAACATTTGGAATATTAATGAAGTGAAGTCTGAGTTTAATATATTTTTTTGAATATTAACCTGTGTTTGAAAATAAATTATTTAATTTATATATAAATAAACGTATGCTCATGGTTATTTTAATTGGTCTGTTATAAAAATTTGTAGTTTAAGCTAATAACTCTTTTCTAAAAGTGAATCATCGAGTTTCTAGCTAACTTTGTTTGTTTCTATTGAAAGCGTTAATCTCTTGATATAAAATTTTCTAATTTAGTTTGATGTATTTGATAGAAAAACATATTTGTTTGTTGTAGAGACATATTGTTTTGCCAAAAGAGTCTTATCAGTTGTTTTAACTGTTAGTCTCACTTTTAAATAATTGTATTTACAGAATAGAATTTTAATATTTTCATAATAAAGTTACTAGCCTACCAGATAATGTATGAGTCTTCAAAACATAGAAAGTTTGAAATAACAGCAGATGATGAATATTAAGGTTATTCCTAACAAGCTGAATTTCCTGTAATCTAATCAATTTTTACTAAATGTGATTCATTGTTTAATAAAAACATTATTTAGTCTCAATTTTATTTAGCAGTTTAATCTTAAGTAGATTAAAAAGCTTTTTAAAAAATGTAGGTGTTTCCATCATAATTTAACTTTTCTTTAAATAGTACAATTAAGTACATTGATCTATAAAATCTCATATTGGCAGCTGCATAAAACAAATTTTTCTTAAGCTGGCGATATCAACTGTCAGAAAATGCAAAACTTTTAAATTTTTGAAATATATATTCTTTATAAAATCACACCACCAACAACAACAACATGCATGGAAATAAATTCAAGTAATATATTAAGTTTTGTGATACAATTCAAATCTGTTAGATACCAAAACTAAAAGATTGAATTGAAAACATATTAAATTAAAAAAAAAATATCAACAAATGAAAATATCATTAAAAGGAAACATTTTATCGAAACGTTTAGTCTTCATAAAAATCAAATATTGTTATTTTTTCATTATTCGAGACAATATTTAAGAAGATAGGCTTGCGAGGATTCAATCCTCCCCAAGCAAAACATCTCTGACATCTCTTGTACTTTAGTGTCGCTTATTTTGAACCATTTGTTATTTTTTCTAATTGTGACTTCAAAATGACCTGTGTTAGATCGTGCACCTAGATGAGATACAATTCCAGCAATCTTGTATCTGTTTCTACGAAGAGTTTCACCCGTGTCTTTGATTTCTAAGATTTCAGGAATGATGACTTTCTTATCATTTTTCCTTACTCTCCCATTTGTATACTCACTGCGCATTAGTGAAATATAGAAATTTTGTGGCACTTTTGAGATCAGTTTTGTCTGCTCTGTAATCCGTAATTGACCACAGGGATCACATCGAGTTCGATTGACACCTGTTAGTAACTCCTTCTGAAGGCTGTGTCTTAACATATCTTGTAGATGATACAGCTTCTTAGGAAGTGGGCAGTTGTAGATCAAAAATTCTTCGTTTCGTTTTCTGCTTTCTCCACAAACCTTACACTTCAAACTTGTTTGAACAGAACCTATAAAGTTATCTTCCACATATTTGTTTAATCTTGACATTTTAAGTAGCTGGAGAGTGGAAGCAAAGAACTCAGTGATATCTTCTTGCATCGACATGTCCAGTTCAAGAAAATTGATGAGTTCAATTGGATCAACTGTTGAACTAAACTTCATCTCTGTAAATAATTTCTGGATCTTTTCAAGAAACTTGTTTTCATGTTGTGAGTCTTCTTTCTTGAACTTGAGTTGGTGTATTGCATTGTAAAACGTAGTATTGTGGAATAACAATTGCATTGTGCAATTGAAATAACACGTATTACCTTGGTTTATCAAACCTACAGGCTTCATATTACGATGATCAAAACAGTGTTTCTCAAAAGAGCCGATTTTTACTTCTTCATGGTGTGTTTCACCAATCAAACTGATTTGCTTTATTGGATCAGATGCAAGAAGTTCCGGGTTTGTTTCGGATTTTTTCACTAATTGAGGCATCACAATCAAGTTGTAATAATCGACTTCCATGTCGATAAAGAATCTGTTTTCCTTTTTATTTACTTTTTCAAGAAAAGCTGTAGCTTCATCAGTTTCTTTCTGTGGAATCAAGCTTGTAAGTCGTGTATTAACTTCCTTCATATGAGCAGTAACGTTTAAGTTCATTTGTAAATCAGTGTTTCGCTTTAAATTCCTGCTCTTCTCACGGACAGAACTAGGAATCTCTGGGAACTTTTGACGCAAGGTTCTCTTCTTAGGAGCGGGTGTGCTAAAAATAATTAAGTTTATGAAATACTTTTACTTATATATAATGATATTTTAGGTACAAAAGTATAAAAATAAGTGTTTACATTATTTTTGTATAGATAATAATATATAATAAAACATTTATTTGAATTCTAGTTAAATTAAGCAAAATTTTGAACAGTTTAATAATTAACATAAATTAAAGATTTAATAATATTCATTGAAATTAAAGTTTAAGAATTTTATTAAAGCAAAACGCTTACTCATTATTATCGATGAGAAATCGTTTCTTGACTCTGTTGAAAGTTTTCTTCATTCTAAAGCAGTGATACAGTTGACTATCAAATAAAATTAAATTTTTAAAAATCAGCTAGATCAATTTAATAAAAGCTTCTGTTGAAATAGAAATATAGATGTTATGAAAGCAACAAAAAACACGAAAACTTCTATCAAAAATAATTAAATATAAAGACTTAAATGTTTCTGAAAATCTACATTATGTGACAATTTGTAATACATTTCAAAAAATCAATTTTAGAGAAAAAATAGATTAAAATAATATTCTTAAGAAATTGGTTCCGCTACACTCAAATTGTTAAATAAATAAATAAATAAATATAGAAAAACAAACATGTTATTCACAAGAAAAATTCGAACTTTCAACCTTTCCAATATTCAAATAAACAACAACATATCTTAAAAAGAAGTTATCACTTATAACTTAGTTATCAACACTAAAATGAGAAGTCAAGCTTTCTTCAGCTCTCAAAAAAGGCAAGATGCTTTCTCCAAGGCCCGGATTTATTCTGATTTATTCTATGAAGTCTTCAATCCCTTTTAACAACTGTTCGGGATCAATTCTACACATCCAAGCTTCCTTAAGAGCTCTGTGTGGAAGGGATGTTATAAAATTTTTTTGATTAGTTCTAATGGTTTCATATATTGGCACGACACTTCTTATGTCACTAGTTTTTGTGATCCAACTTTTTGTAATTAAAAAATTGTCACTATTCTCACTTCGTCTACTTGTTCTTGCTCTTTTTGGTGTATCATCAACTAAAATTGAAAGTCATTACGATGATCAGTTAATGTTGCTGTTATTATTTCACATTTAGCATCCCAAACATTTTCTGCACGCCCTTCTATACTGAAAACAGGTTCTCCGTTTGTATTAGTAATCTAACAATTAGTTACTCTCTTAATATTGCTTATGCAGCTTCCACCTCGACCGATGGCAAACTTTATAAAATCACTATTAATTTCTACTGTATCAACAATTATATCAGACATTGTAATAAAAAAACTAAGGCTTAGAAAATACTACCTATGTCTGCTGATGGCTTTTTTAGAGTGAGCAAACGTTACTGCTGCAGCAGTTATAAGAAATAAAGGCCACGTGATGTGAAGCTACAAAAAGACAACTCCACATTATCGATTGCTATTTTTAGTCTTGGCAAGCAATTCTTTAAACTGTATTTGTTTATAGTAGTAAATATGTTGCTTAAAGAAGCTAATATATCTTGACAACCTATCAAAACAGTTAAAGTAAAAAACTTATTTTATAAATATCTTCTTAGTTATATTCTTAGTTTAGCTGGGCGACACAAGAAAAGATAAAAATTAAAAACTAATAAAAACGAAAAACAATCTAGCCGAAAAAACAAATCCAAATTGAAGCCTGTATAATGAATTTTAAGACTTCTGCATCTTATTTTATAAAAATGTTTTTGTTTAAAGACGAAAGTCCAACAAAACAGCGCCCCGATGTCTAAATCAAAATCTTGCTAATAACTTTGAATGATGCTTTTTAATTCTTTCAAAAGAATAAAAAACTCTATTAAGTTTATAGAACATATTCTAAACCCTGTACCAAACATTCAAACAAAATTTCAAATATGTTTTATAAGTCAGCAAGTGACGTTGTAGCAAATTGCTGCTAATAGCTCTGTCTACATTGAAACAACTGAAATAGAGTGACTGAGAACATCATTAGATATAAAACAAAACAAGGCCACGCCTAAGGGCGTTGTCTTTTTGTTTATTTAAAAAATGTATTAAAACTCGGAGAGAATCTGATAAAAATAATTTAACCTTTGAAATACTTTAACTTACACATAATGATATGCCTAATGCAAGCCTAAAGATTATTACAGATTATTTTTTTAACAACAGCTGTTCTTATCGTATATTTGTTGTTATTAATCGGTGCTGAAAATGTAGTAACTTGTTCGTTTGATTTTGTTGAATAAAACACTTTTTACAAGTCGAAAAATATCTTTTGCAAAGTTTTTTCTTAAATTTCATAAAAAATAAAGTAATTTTGTCAAACGTACCATGATTAGTTTAAGCGGTGGAAATATATATTGAAAGGTGGAATTATTTGTTGCTAGGAAATTTAGTTTACTGGATTGAAGTTGTATATTAGTAAGCTCTAGAGAAGATTGAAGTTTGAGATAACTGAGATATTACTAAAAAACCTAAAGTTTTATGTTTGAATATCTCATTCTTAATCATTTTCTAATTGTATGTATTTAAGTGAAAAACATATTGTTAAAACATGAGGAAATTGTTAATAAAGTTTTTAAAACTTATTTTAAATGGCTGACTTGATTAATTAGGCTGCTGTTAAAATGTTTGTTTCGGTGAAATTATTACATGAAAACTTTGAAAAGTTTCTCAACATTTGGAATATTAATGAAGTGAAGTCTGAGTATAATATATTTTTTTGAATATTAACCTGTGTTTGAAAATAAATTATTTAATTTATATATAAATAAACGTATGCTCATGGTTATTTTAATTGGTCTGTTATAAAAATTTGCAGTTTAAGCTAATAACTCTTTTCTAAAAGTGAATCATCGAGTTTCTAGCTAACTGTGTTTGTTTCTATTGAAAGTGTTAATCTCTTGATATAAAATTTTCTAATTTAGTTTGATGTATTTGATAGAAAAACATATTTGTTTGTTGTAGAGACATATTGTTTTGCCAAAGGAGTCTTATAACTTGTTTTAACTGTTAGTCTCCATTTTAAATAATTTTTTTTAAAGAATAGAATTTTAATATTTTCATAATAAAGTTACTAGCCTACCAGATAATGTATGAGTCTTCAAAATATAGAAAGTTTGAAATAACAGCAGATAATGAATATTAAGGTTATTCCTAACAAGCTGAATTTCCTGTAATCTAATCAATTTTTACTAAATGCGATTCATTGTTTAATAAAAACATTATTTAGTCTCAATTTTATTTAGCAGTTTAATCTTAAGTAGATTAAAAAGTTTTTTAAAGAATGTAGGTGTTTCCATCATAATTTAACTTTTCTTTAAATAGTACAATTAAGTACATTGATCTATAAAATCTCATATTGGCAGATGCATAAAACAAATTTTTCTTAAGCTGGCAATATCAACTGTCAGAAAATGCAAAACTGTTAAATTTTTGAAATATATATTTTTTATAAAATCACACCAACAACAACAACAACAACAACATGCATAGAAATAAATTCAATTAATATTTTAAGTTTTGTGATACAATTCAAATCTGTTAGATACCAAAACTAAAAGATTGAATTGAAAACATATTAAATTTATAAAAAAATATCAACAGATGAAAATATTATTAAAAGGAAACATTTTATCGAAACGTTTAGTCTTCATAAAAATCTAATATTGTTATTTTTTCATTATTCGAGACAATATTTAAGAAGATAGGCTTGCGAGGATTCAATCCTCCCCAAGCAAAACATCTCTGACATCTCTTGTACTTTAGTGTCGCTTATTTTGAACCATTTGTTACCTTTTCTAATTGTGACTTCAAAATGACCTGTGTTAGATCGTGCACCTAGATGAGATACAATTCCAGCAATCTTGTATCTGTTTCTACGAAGAGGTTTCACCCGTGTCTTTGATTTCTAAGATTTCAGGAATGATGACTTTCTTATCATTTTTCCTTACTCTCCCATTTGTATACTCACTGCGCATTAGTGAAATATAGAAATTTTGTGGCACTTTTGAGATCAGTTTTGTCTGCTCTGTAATCCGTAATTGACCACAAGGATCACATCGAGTTCGATTGACACCTGTTAGTAACTCCTTCTGAAGGCTGTGTCTTAACATATCTTGTAGATGATACAGCTTCTTAGGAAGTGGGCAGTTGTAGATCAAAAATTCTTCGTTTCGTTTTCTGCTTTCTCCACAAACCTTACACTTCAAACTTGTTTGAACAGAACCTATAAAGTTATCTTCCACATATTTGTTTAATCTTGACATTTTAAGTAGCTGAAGAGTGGAAGCAAAGAACTCAGTGATATCTTCTTGCATCGACATGTCCAGTTCAAGAAAATTGATGAGTTCAATTGGATCAACTGTTGAACTAAACTTCATCTCTGTAAATAATTTCTGGATCTTTTCAAGAAACTTGTTTTCATGTTGTGAGTCTTCTTTCTTGAACTTGAGTTGGTGTATTGCATTGTAAAACGTAGTATTGTGGAATAACAATTGCATTGTGCAATTGAAATAACACGTATTACCTTGGTTTATCAAACCTACAGGCTTCATATTACGATGATCAAAACAGTGTTTCTCAAAAGAGCCGATTTTTACTTCTTCATGGTGTGTTTCACCAATCAAACCGATTTGCTTTGTTGGATCAGATGCAAGAAGTTCCGGGTTTGTTTCGGATTTTTTCACTAATTGAGGCATCACAATCAAGTTGTAATAATCGACTTCCATGTCGATAAAGAATCTGTTTTCCTTTTTATTTACTTTTTCAAGAAAAGCTGTAGCTTCATCAGTTTCTTTCTGTGGAATCAAGTTTGTAAGTCGTGTATTACCTTTCTTCATATGAGCAGTAACGTTTAAGTTCATTTGTAAATCAGTGTTCCGCTTTAAATTCCTGCTCTTCTCACGGACAGAACTAGGAGTCTCTGGGAACTTTTGACGCAAGGTTCTCTTCTTAGGAGCGGGTGTGCTAAAAATAATTAAGTTTATGAAATATTTTTACTTATATATAATGATATTTTAGGTACAAAAGTATAAAAATAAGTGTTTACATTATTTTTGTATAGATAATAATATATAATAAAACATTTATTTGAATTCTAGTTAAATTAAGCAAAATTTTGAACAGTTTAATAATTAACATAAATTAAAGATTTAATAATATTCATTGAAATTAAAGTTTAAGAATTTTATTAAAGCAAAACGCTTACTCATTATTATCGATGAGAAATCGTTTCTTGACTCTGTTGAAAGTTTTCTTCATTCTAAAGCAGTGATACAGTTGACTATCAAATAAAATTAATTTTTTTAAAATCAGCTAGATCAATTTAATAAAAGCTTCTGTTGAAATAAAAATATAGATGTTATGAAAGCAACAAAAAACACGAAAACTTCTATCAAAAATAATTAAATATAAAGACTTAAACATTTTAAAAAATCTACATATGTGACAATGTGTAATACATTTCAAAAAATCAATTTTAGAGAAAAAATAGATTTAAAATAATATTCTTAAGAAATTGGTTCCGCTACACTCAAATTGTTAAATAAATAAATAAATAAATATAGAAAAACAAACATGTTATTCACAAGAAAAATTCGAACTTTCAACCTTTCCAATATTCAAATAAACAACAACATATCTTAAAAAGAAGTTATCACTTATAACTTAGTTATCAACACTAAAATGAGAAGTCAAGCTTTCTTCAGCTCTCAAAAAAGGCAAGATGCTTTCTCCAAGGCCCGGATTTATTCTATTTATTCTATGAAGTCTTCAATCCCTTTTAACAACTGTTCGGGATCAATTCTACACATCCAAGCTTCCTTAAGAGCTCTGTGTGGAAGGGATGTTATAAATTTCTTTGATTAGTTCTAATGGTTTCATATATTGGCACGACACTTCTTCTTATGTCACTAGTTTTTGTGATCCAACTTTTAGTAATAAAAACGTTGTCACTAGTTCTACTTCGTCTACATGTGCCTGCTCTTTCTGGTGCATCATCAACTAAAATTGAAAGTCATTACGATGACCAGTTAATGTTGCTGTTATTATTTCACATTTAGCATCCCAAACATTTTCTGCACGCCCTTCTATACTGAAAACAGGTCCTCCGTTTGCATTAGTAATCTTACAATTAGTTACTCCTCTTAATATTGTTCATGCAGCTTCCACCTCGACCGATGGCAAACTTTATAAAATCACTATTAATTTCTACTGTATCAACAATTATATCAGACATTGTAATAAAAAACTAAGGCTGAAAAAATACTACCTATGTCTGCTGATGGCTTTTTTAGAGTGAGCAAACGTTACTGCTGCAGCAGTTATAAGAAATAAAGGCCACGTGATGTGAAGCTACAAAAAGACAACTCCACGTTATCGATTGCTATTTTTAGTCTTGGTAAGCAATTCTTTAAACTGTATTTGTTTATAGTAGTAAATATGTTGCTTAAAGAAGCTGATATATCTTGACAACCTATCAAAGCTATTAAAGTAAAAAACTTATTTTATAAATATCTTCTTAGTTATATTCTTAGTTTAGCTGGGCTACAGAAGAAAAGATAAAAATTAGAAACTAATAAAAACGAAAAGTAAGCTAGCCAAAAAAACAAATCCAAATTGAAACTGTATAATGAATTTTAAGACTTCTGCATCTTATTTTATATAAATGTATTTGTTTAAAGACGAAAGTCCACAAAATAGCGCCACGATGTCTAAATCAAAATCTTGCTAATAACTTTTAATGAGGCTTTTTAATTGTTTCAATTTTTAATTCTTTCAAAGGAGAACTCTATTAAGTTTCTAAACCCTGTACCAAACATTCAAACAAAATTTCATATATGTTTTATGAGTCGGCAAGTTTTATTGTATCAGATCGCTGATAATAGCTCTGTCTACATTGAAACAACTGAACTAGAGTGACTGAAAACATCATTAGATATAAAACAAAACAAGGCCACGCCTAAGGGCGTTGTCTTTTTGTTTATTTAAAAAATATATTAAAACTCGGAGAGAATCTGCTAAAAATAAATTACTTTTTGATATACTTTAACTTACACATAATGATATGCCTGGTGCAAGCCTAAAGAATATTGCAAATTACTTTCTTTTAACAACAGCTGTTCTTATCGTATATTTGTTGTTATTATTCGGTGCTGAAAATGTAGTAACTTGTTCGTTTGATTTTGTTGAATAAAACACTTTTTACAAGTCGAAAAATTTCTTTTGCAAAGTTTTTTCTTAAATTTCATAAAAAATAAAGTAATTTTGTCAAACGTACGCTGATTAGTTTAAGCGGTGGAAATATATATTGAAAGGTGGAATTATTTGTTGCTAGAAAATTTAGTTTATTGGATTGAAGTTGTATATTAGTAAGCTCTAGAGAAGATTGAAGATTGAGATAACTGAGATAGTACTAAAAAACCTAAAGTTTTATGTTTGAATATCTCATTCTTAATCATTTTCTAATTGTATGTATTTAAGTGAAAAACATATTGTTAAAACATGAGGAAATTGTTAATAAAGTTTTTAAAACTTATTTTAAATGGCTGACTTGATTTATTAGGCTGCTGTTAAAATGTTTGTTTCGGTGAAATTATTACATGAAGACTTTGAAAAGTTTCTCAATAGTTGCTGAATATAAAATTTGTAGATTTGTTTCTAAATAAAACTAAAAGTTAGCTTTCTTCGTTTTGAATTTTCAGCCACTAATACCTTATATAAGGAAGTGAATGCAAAATTCAATATGTCTGCTAAAGGCAATGATACTCAAAGACAATTTTTTGATAAAGTATAGATTATGAATCTTTGTGCAAATTACTTGCTAGTTCACATTAAATAACATCTTATTTATGAAATATTTAAGTAAAAACTTTTAAAGGTATTACTTGTACTTTTAAATTTAGATTAGTTCTTGCATATGAATATATATTCTATTTATGAATGTTAATTAAACGAAGAAAGTTAAAGAGGAATTGGCAATTTTTCCACATTAATATAGAAAAAGTGATAAAATGTATTTATTGAAAGTACCATGAACATATAATTTTTCTCTTAAATCTTAGAAGGAGATTTTTTAAGTCTCGAACAGTTATAAGAGATGTGTTTAGCAGATTCGGCTACAAAGGTTTTTAGAAATTTAAAATACTTTAATTTTCATGAAGAAAAAAACTTCAAATGTTTTATCAAAAACCAACTTTTTACATATCTTGTTTAACTTCTAAAAGATATCTTATAATCTCTTTTAAAGACATTACCTAAATACTCATTGCTTTTGCTAATAAGTAAAATAATGCAAACACAATTTAAGGAAATAGTTACAGAAACTGAATAAAAAAGATTATTAGTTAACAAAATATAACATTTTGTTTTTAATCTTTATTTAACATTTTACAATAACTAAATTATTTACTGTTAGAAACAAATCAATTGTGTTTTCAAATTGTAGTGTTTGATTGATTCGAATTAAGTCACGTAAGGCTCATTGATAGTTTGAGCAATCTCTTTCGACAAATTCTATTTGAATAAAGAATAAGGTTATAGGTTATTAGAATAACCAATTTCTTCTGCTTTTGCTTATAAGCTTTGATAAAACTGTTTTCAGTAAATGATTTGTATATTTAAGTGATTATATCTGGATTAGAAATCAATTTGGACTTTTTAGCATCTTCAATTTCTATATACTCTATTTGAATAACTGCTAATAAGCTGTGATTAACTTTTGTGGTGTATTTATTTATATTTTTACTTATTATTATTTTTTATTATTGTTTACTATATATTATGAACTAGAAATATTTATTTATATACATATCACATACAATTATCTGACTTATAAATTTTATACTTTGGTGGGAGTTACTAAAAATCTATTATGGAAACTATGGTAGATACCAATGGCAGGACCTTGCAGTCAAAAGCTCCAAAAAACCCAAGCAAACCAAGTTCTTCTAAACAAGCTTGCAATGACAATTGCCAAGCTTGTAACAAAACTTGCTCTGGTGAAGATCTGGCATTAGATTGCATCAAATGCCTCTCTAGGTTTCACCTCACTTGTAGTGATGTGAGTAAAATTATATGATATATTTGGAAATAATAAAATGCAGCAAGTGGGATTTTGTTAGTCCTGCATTAAATGTAGATCTATGGACAAAACAACTACCTCGTCCAACACTAATACAAGCCTATTGTCCGACATCAACAACACCATATCCACTGAATTGGCCAAATTTAAATCCGAAATTGGCAACGATGTTGCCAAAATCAATGAAAAGATTTCTATCTTATCCAAATCTATGGATGAACTGGATGCCTCCACAAAGAAACCTCTCACATGGGCCTCAGTTGTTGGTAATTCTGGATCCGAAAAAAATACTAGCGTGGTCCAACTTCTTGCCAAAAAGGTTACTGACACGCACAAAAAACTTACTCTGGACCGGGAGGATAGAGAAAACAATGTCATCATCTTTGGTGTCTCTGAGACTGATAAAGACTATGACATCAAGACTTTTAATCAAATGTGCACTCAAAGCCTTGGTTTTGTGGACGCTCCAAAAGTTTCAATGACCAAACTCGGGGCAAAAAGATCAAATCATAAAAGACCGTTAAAAGTGTCCTTTCAGGAAAGATGGGACAAACGTAAGTTTCTTGCTAAGCTGTATAAGCTTAAGCAGGACGAAAAATTCCAGGGCATCAGAGTAGCACATGATATGTGTGAAGATGATCGCTTAGAAAATAAGCGTCTTCTAAAAGAGGCGTACAGCCAAAATCAGAAAGAGCAACCAACTGATTTCAAATACAAAGTTCGAGGTCCACCATGGGCTTTAAAGATCGTGAAGGTCTTTTCAAAAAACGGAAGTGCAAAATAACCACTGGACCCGCATCATCCTTATTCAACCTCTCTTTGCACAAAATTATTAATACTATGCTTCCAGCCCAAGATACCAGTACACAGAAGCCTACCACCAAATCTTACAAGTGTCAAAAAGACAATTTTTCTATTATATTAGGTATGTTTTTCAACGCACGGTCAATTGTCAACAAAATTTTCGAACTGAAAGCTCTTTTGCTTTCTCAAGATTTTACATTTGTTTTCATTACCGAAACTTGGTTGAAACCCTTTTATCCTGACTCCTTTCTGGATGACAGTGATCTTTTTCGTGCTTTGCGCTGTGACAGACTGTTTGATAGAGGCGGCGGTGCTTGTGCAAATTATAAAACATCACTGGCACCCATGATTTCAAGAATTAATATAAATACCATTGATTGCCCAGGATTTGAGATTATTGCTTTCAATTTTCATTACTCAAAGTCTAAGTTTTCCCGCTGCATATGTACCTACCTACCAGCGTCTAAAGTCAACGATGAGGTTACTATTAAGGCCTTATTGAAGGTTCTGAAAAGCCTTGTTTGTCCTGAGATTTATATTCTCGGGGATTTTAATTTTAGTAGAATTGATTGGAATAACCCAAATTTAGCATTCAATGGAAAATTGTTAATTTGAATGGAGACAAAACTAATTTAGCCTATCTGAGTCATGTCTTTGTAAACTTCCTTGATGCCAATAATCTATCTCAGATGGTTACTTTTCCAACCCAAGTTAGTGGTAATACTTTGGATCTTCTCATCACATCAAAACCTGAGAACGTTATCTACGTTGATCAAAATTAACCTTTTGCTCTGACATGCGATCACAACATGATTGAATTCAAGCTCCAACAAACTTTTTCTACGAACGTTAAAACTCCAAACATATGGAACTTTTATCGTGGAAATTATAACAGTATAAACAAGTTTTTATCAGGTGTTGACTGGATTTCTGTTTTCAACTCTATCGAAGACATCAATGATATCTACTCGAGGTTTACAAACATTGTTAATGAGTCAATTAAAAAGTTCATACCTTTATATAAGGTCAACAAAAAACCACACTTGCCAAGATATTTAAGGAATTTACAGCATTTGAAAAACCTCTTATACAAGCAAACTATAGCAGATCCTTCCATCAAACCTCTATACAAAGATCTTTGTCTAGTCTACAAGAAATCAGTTTATAGCTTCTATTTAGGAAAAGAAAGTGCAATCTTATCTTCACCTATCAAGAAAACGTTTTTTGGCTTCATTAATCACAAGCTTAAGGCGAGATCTCATCTACCTCTCTTGCTTGATAACGCCAATCAGCTGGTGATGGAACCAAAGAATAAAGCTGAATTGCTAAACAAACAATTTGAAAAGGTTTTTATAACCGATGATTGCAATACTCCTAATATTTCCTACTCCAATATCCTTTCAAATATCTCTGAGATGGTAGATCTAGACATAACAGTTGATATAGTATCTAAGGCTATTTCTTCTCTAAAATCAACAGTTTCCAACACCCCAGATCAAATCCCAGCTTTGTTTTTAAGAAAATGTACTTCTTCTTTAGCGCCACCCTTATCGCTACTCTTTAACATGACTCTTAAGCGGGGAAGACTTCCACAAATTTGGAAGAATGCTATTATTACTCCAATTTATAAGAAGGGTCCCAGAAACACTGCACTTAACTACAGACCAGTTTCGCTGACTTAGGTTATCTGCAAAACTCAAGAACATATCATTCACAGCCATATAACTAGCCATTTGTCGGAGCATCATCTAATATCTGAGGTCCAGCATGGCTTTGTTAAGCAAAGATCTTCTTTGACTCAACATCTCACTGTTTTCAATGAGCTTACAGCTCATTACGAAAGTAATACTCCATGTGACATCATATACCTTGATTTTGCTAACGCTGTTGATTCTGTTCCACACAACAAGCTCATTACTTATTGAAAAACATAAAAATCAGCAACTCTATCTTAAAATGGATTGAAGATTTCTTATCAGGTAGAACCCAACGAGCCCGTGTAGAAAGATCTTTATCTACTCCTAGTAAAGTCACCAGCGGCGTTACTCAGGGTTCCGTTCTAGGTCCACTTCTCTTTTTGATTTTCATTGAAGACCTGTCCAGAAGACTAATAACAGCAGACAATGTCAGTGTGTTTGTGTATGCAGATGACATCAAGCTATTATCTGGTTCTCACTCAAAACTCCAAACTGCACTAAACATTGTAGAAAACTGGTCTGCGAATTGGCAACTTAAAATCCAGCCGACAAAGTCGGAAGTTATAACATTCTCCCGTAAGCCAGCTGCCAACTTCAGCAACCAATACTACATCAATGGATCTATTTTTGAACGAGTATCCTCAGTCATAGACCTCGGCATTACTCTGACATCTGACTTCAAATGGCACAGTTATGTTTCCAGAATCTTTGGAAAATCTATCAAGCTTGTCCACCTCATCATAAAGACTTTTAATTTTAAAGATCCATGGTTTTTCGTCAAACTTTTCAAACTGTACATACACCCTATTCTTGAATACAATGTCAGTGCATGGATGCCATATCAAGTTGGTGATATCAGAAAAATCGAATCTGTTCAGGCAACAATTACGAGATTGGTTTGCAGGAAACTTAATATCAAATACGAGAGTTATAAGCATCGTCTCAGCTTCTTCAATCTAGATACTTTGGAAATCCGAAGAATTAAATACGACCTTATTCTGATTTTTAAAATTATTCACAACCTAATTGATCTTCAGTCTGATGACTTTTTCTCCATTAGTCCCTCCCTCAAGTTATATCAACTTAGAAGACATAAATTACATCTTAATAAGCCCACTCCACCAGCTACGTTAACCAGATTAAGATTTTTCTCATACCACACAATCAGTACATGGAACAATCTGCCATCAGAGATTGTCATGTCAAAATCACTTATGCTGTTCAAGAAAAAGCTGAATTGTTATAATATCGCCAACATTGCCATTTCTAAACTGTGAATTTTTCTCTTTTACAATACTATGATTCTGTGCAATTCTTCATTGTCATATGCTTTTTCGTTTACACGTCAAATAGATCTAATTTGTGAGAATGTGTGTTAGCGAGAGGTGCTCTCTTTAGGCACCCTCCTTCACATTTATTGTAATAAATAAATAAATCTTTTGTTTAGACTTTTATGCGTTTATATTTTGATTTTAGCTACTAAATATAAAATTAATATTACTTTCTTGATCTTTATTTTCTTTTAAAAGTTTTGCATTATTCAATTATATCTGGCAACCAAGCAAAATAACATTCATAAATTGCAACTAAATGTTTTAATGCAAGAGTAAAAACAGAACAGCCAGCCACAAAAATAATAGATTAAGCAAGCTGTGGCTGTAGATCGTAAAACACTAACAAATGCCAACTTACTGGACTTGAATGGCAATTGCCGAGTTAATATTCCATAACAAGTAAATTTATAAAAACTAGTTTGTGAAGTAATGTTGGAATCTCTACCTTATCATCACTTTGAAGCAAAACGTTTACTAAGTTTCAACTGATGATTCTATTTCAGAATCAAAAGTTGAAAAAATATGAATACTTTACAAGTTTAGATTTTTAATTCAATATAATAACTTTTTTTCATTAATATAATTTTGGAATTTATCAAATAAAGGAAACAAACAATTATACTTGATTTTTGAAATCAAAAGTTACATGAAACAATTTATTTTATTTGAATCAAACATCATTCGTGAGTTTTCTAAAGTAAACATTAACAAAATTATTTATTCTTAAAGACACGAGCTTGCTTCAATACAAAATAACTTCAGGAAAATAGCCTTTAATCTTTTCTAACATCCTCAAGTCTAATATAGATGATCTAATTCTCAATACAAAGCAACAATTTCAAACTTTCCAAGGTCGGTGAAGGACATGGCTTCTCTGACTACTTAATAACTATTACTTGTTTATTATTTATTAATGTATGATTAATAAATAGCTGTACTTACAGTCATTATGATAACTCTAAATATATAAACCTTTTTAAACTAACTATTGAATTCTACTGCACCAACAACATAGAAAACAAATTAATGAAAAGTATACCTATAAAATAACAGCATTTAAATTAATATTACTTGCCATCTAATAATATTAGAAAAATTCTAATACTGAAAAAGAATCAAACAAATAAAAAATATCTAAATTCTTTTTAATATATTCTGAAACTAAAGCAAAAAATTTAAACATCTGATTGAATATATATTATTAAGCAGCAAAGCAAAGTCAAACTTACATGCATTACAACTGATTGAATAAAACAAAATGTTTTTGAATTGTAGAAAAAAATAAGTTGACATAAGTAAATATAGAAAAAATAATTTTCTTATTTAATGGATAAATAAACATAGCAAATGATTCTGCTCTTAAAGGGAACTCATCATTTTGTGACTGTAAACAAAAGCCTAGATCAAGTTTTCTGTGAGGTTATACAAATTGGCGTTTATTGATAAAGGTTGAGTAAACGATTCTCGTCCACCATAAGAGGCGGTTCATTTTAGACAATAAGAGTCTAGAGTAAATCTTCAATTTGCTGACCTTCAGAACGGTGTCCCATTTCACTTGACACCAGATAAGACAGAGTGTAGCTTAAGGTACGATCGCAAAAGTGATAGGATGTAGTTGGTAGATGAAATCCCCTGTCCAGTTAATTCGTTTACATTTGTTGCTTGCACTGCTATCGGTTAGTTGAATCATGTCATGTGTTTTGTTTAGATAGCTTCCTGAAAGATGAAGTATACGAAAGCAAATCACTTTCTTATGTTTCAATTCCTCTTCAATCATATTTTATAGATTCAAAACTAAACAAAATATTTTTAAACTGATATTTATAAATTGAAATAAAAGTTTTTCGATTTTCTATAAAGAAGTTTGGATAAGTCAAAATATTTCTAAATAATTTCATTCATTCAATCATTGCATGACTGCAGATAACAAATCTCATAGCTGCTTAGGTATTCATTGAGGGTTGGTTTTTACAAAATGGCGTATCGTACTAAATATCCATGAAACCTAAATTTCACCCAAAGTAGAGTAATTTTGTCAAACATAAGATGATTAGTTTGAGTTTGAAGAAGTATATAATGAAAGGTGGAAATATTTGTTGGTAGGAAATTCAGTTTAGTGGATTGGAGCTATATGTTAGTAAGCTCTAAAGAAGATTGAAGACTAACTGAGACAATACTAAAAAGCTTAGCATCTTTGACAAACCAAACTAAACTTTTCTAACTATTTAAATAGTATTTTAATACTATTTTAATACTAAGGAGCTTAGCCTCATTGACAAACAGAATTAAATTTTCATAACTATTTAGTGATGTAAAACTGTCTGTGAAGTAATTGATATTAATTTTGAAAAGAAGATTGCAAATAATCCTGCTTTTAGAACATCATTTAAAATCTCAAGAAAACTTTAAGTAGTTCTACTTTGTTGTCGTCTATCTTTTCATAATCCATGAAGATAAAGTAGGTGTAGTATCAAATTATCTGAGAGTTTGTACTTCAATAGAAATTAAAATTTTTCGATTATCTTTTTTATACTAAATTTAAAAGATAATTAGTTTCATCCTTGAATGAACAAGCTCACAATCTGACTTTCACAAAAAAGTTGTTTATTTTATTAATATTTTTGTTTTGTTTTTATAGTTTTTGGTAATCTACTTTACTTAAATAAATCAATAATCAATACTGCATACAAATTTTGATACTAAAAATAATTTTATTAACAAAAAAAAATTTAAACTTTTTTATAGTTTCTTATAGAAATATCAAATTTTTTAGAAAATTCTCACTTATAACTATATATTCTCTTCAGTAACATTAAATTCACGAATACTAAACATATTACATATCTATGATTATAATATAATGCTTGTTAACACGAACCAACGACCTGGGACAGTGAAACTGGAGTTAACAGATTGTAGCCTTTTTTGCATGAGTTTGCTTTCATAAAGTTACTAAACATAAAGTACTGGAGTTATTTATCTTTACTTTCTTAAACAAGTTACTTTTCGTACTTCATAGGTAGCGGAATATAGTGCAGCATACCCTATAATTGTAAATATATATTGTACATATAAATACATGTCTGAAGTATTTAACATAGATATATGTTAGCTTATTGTTTTTCAGGTTTCTAATAATTTCTAAATCAAACTATTATGTATATACTATGGAACATATTACCTCCGATTAAACTAATTAAACTATTTTATTTAAATCAATAGGGTAATTATTTCATATTATCAAAAACCGTTTTTAAAATTTCGAAAATCACTTTTTCGTTTGTTAAATTTTATAATAGATACAATATAAAAAAATCAAACTGAATTTTGAAGATGCTATTGCATTCATATTTGATGATTGTTTTTTACTGGGTAAAAAGCAACTTGTAAGTGTTTAAATCAGTTGTAAGGGTAAATTAAACTCTACTAATTACGTTTCATGTTTATAGTAAATCAATCTCGAATGTATTTGGATGAAATGCTCGGTTTAAAATGGGCAACTCTTTCCTTAAAAATAAAGCTCCTGTTAAATTTCTTAGTCAAAAAGTTTAGTTTTGAATTTTAATTAATTTGTAAGAGTGGTACTTCAGGGTACTAGGACTTGTGAAAAACGTTTACAAGTCTACCTCAATGTTTTGAATTGAGTTAAAACGTGAAATATCGCCCTTCATGAACAAAAAGATAGGTTTTCAAAAAAAACGTTTGAATAAGATGCTGTACTTTTTGTTCTTGATAAGTTCCAGGCACAGGTGGTACATGAATAGACCCAGGTTGTACACCAGTAATCGAGTAGTAGTTTTTTCTCATGTTGTTGTAGAGCAAGTAATTCTGTTTCTTTTCTTTGTTGTTTTTAATATCATATTATTTTGTTTTTTCAAATGTATTCGAAAGTATAAATCATTAATTGGTTGCAGTTATTCTTTCACAGTTTACTTTCTCCTTATTTTGCTGCCTATAAACAGAAAAATTAAATTTGAAAAAGTAACTAGTTTAATTCTATTCTTTTTCAAAGTGATGAAATCATTTTTAGCAGATCAGCAACATCAAACTTAACATATCAAACTTAAAGATAAATCTTAAGTATAAAAAAAATAATTTGCCTTACCTAGGCTTCTCATAGGCTATATATAACTAAACTTAAATTTGAAAAACTGGTTTAAACTCTAATAAAATTCTTTTATCGCAGCACATTTTTCATTCTTGCTACTTGGCTATAATAACCACTTGTCCCACATCTTCTCTTTCACATCTTCTTCGCACACAATTGAGAATATAATCTTTTCAGCCAAAGACGTCACTTCGATAAGCCCATTATCAATTCTTGCAAGCATCAAAAAGATAATTCTTGTATGACATTATGTATATTCTTTAACGCGGCCCATTAATAACAAACTTTTCCGTTTAAAACCTCTTTTGCATTCTCATGATTTTACATTTGTTTCTATTACTAAAACTTGGTTGAACCCCTTGCATCCTGACTCCTTTCTAGTTGACAGTAATCTTTTTTGTGTTTTGCGTTGTGACAGGCTGTATTATAAGTTTGACATTGTTTAATAATTTACAAGACATCGCTGGCACCAAAGTTCACCCAAATTCAGACCTATGACATTCAATGTCCAGGATTTGAGATGATCACTTTTGATTCTCGTTACTCAAAGTCCGAATTTTATCGTTTAATGTTTACCTACGTATACTTATGTAAAATATACCCCCCTCTAAAATGACTAGTCATTTGATGGAACACCATTTAATATCTAATGATCAGCATGGCTTTGTAAAACGGAGATCCTCCATAAATCAATATCTTCAACATTAAGCTATTAACTTGCAATCTTTTAAAATTTCCAAGGGCTCTACACGTAGTAGAAGATTTCAACTTAAATCAATATCTTCTGAAGACTGTCCATAAAGTAGCAATTTAGAATCTAGCCCATAGGGTCTGAACCTTTAATTTGTTTCTCATAAGCCAGCTGCACATTCCATAAACGGATATTTTATTAATGGATTTAAGATACACGAATATCTTCGGCCCTAGAGCTTGGCTATATTTCTAAATTATTATTATGATTATGTTTATAAAATCTTTGCAAAATCAATTAGAGTTTTTTTACCATATTGTAAAAACCACTAATCGTAATAATCCTTAATATAAAAATGATTTTTCTTTATTAACCTACTTAAATAGTACATATGTCCAATTCTTATTTACGCTGTCTGTATATAGTTGACGTATTAAGTTGAAGATTAAAAAAGATTAAATGTGTTCAGATGACATTTATGAGATTGGAAAGCAGGAAACTAAAATTAAAAAAAAATAATCATAAACATCGTCTCAGCTTTTCAAATTTGGATACTTTGGAAATTCGACAGATTAAATACGAATTATATCTTATACTTGAAATTACAAAAATTTAATATGACTTTAAGTTTAATTTTTTTTATTACATCTTTTCTTAAGTTATATCAACTCAGACAGCGCACATTAGACTGGTATATTGGCCAGAGCAAGTTTTTTGCTTCTCAATAAATTTTAAGAACCAGCTGCCATCAGACCTCGTCAGAATCACTTGCGCTGTTTAACCAAAAGTGAAACTGTTTTAATACTGCCAACATTGTTTTTTCTAAATTGTAATGTAGTTTTATTTTTTATTTATTTAATCTTCTATACAATTATTTACTATTATATTGTATGGGTACTACTCAAATGGCAAATGTAACACTTTTTTCTTTTTATGTCTGCATGTTAGATACATAATATGTATATACACATGTTATATATCATATTACTTGTGAGAAAGTGTGTTAGCAATAAGTGCTGTTTTCAGGCGCTTTCCTTCAACTTTCCAGAAGATTGTTACTTTGAAAGCACTGATCAGTACAATTGTTAATATCAAGTTTGAACTCACTTTTACAGTTATTTTGTGGTGGCCTTTATCTTTCCTTAAAACTGAATATACTTTCGAAAAATGATCAATTTTAGATTATAAATAAACTTTACTATTAAAAAGTACATGATGTTATACACTCAAGCACAATAAACCTTATTGAAAAAGATTTAATTTGGTTTGTGGTATAAATGCAAAGTTTTAAAAGTAAGTACTAATAACAAAATACAACAAACATATATTATCAGCTTACGACAATAAGGGTTTGCTAAGTTTCTATCTTTGCTATACTTATACATAAAGAGTATTTTAAAAATATTAATTTTGACTGATAATTTAAAACCAAAAAATTTAACCAAAGTAATAGATATTTTGGTGAACATAAGCTATAAGTAACAAAATGAAAATATTTTTATGAGATTAAACTGTGCTTTATAGAAGTTTCAAAGTTTTGAAGCTTTAAGGGCCACATTTTATATTGAAGGCAGTCGAGAAACGCAGATTTTTTACAGTAAAAGAAGTCATTAAAGTACAAAAACTCCACTGGCAACCAATTAATGACACTAATAGTGTCCAGTAGACTTAAATTAAGCAAAAAATTGAACAGTTGAATCTAGTAATAAGAAAGCTCTGACAAAAGTAACTTTTTCATTTGAAACAATTCCGTTATCGTGAACATATTTAAGAATAAAATAGTTATATTAGCTGTATAGTTTTCAAATATTTATGTATCAAGTAGATATGTCGCAAGATGTCTTATATTTCAAATCAAATATTTATCAGGAAAAACATTTTAAACAAAATAACCTCACTAATGGAAGTATTTCTATTACTAATTGACAATTTTCCACTTTAAAATGATTATTTTACGTCACTATCTACAAAAATGTAGCTTAAAATAATATGATTCACTCAATCAATAGGTTAGCTTAGTTAAAAAAGATTTCAGCATTATTTGAATTTTTTAAAGAGTTGTTTAGAGAAAGAAGACAAATGAAAGTAACAACTATAACTATCAAATCAGTGAGATGATCTTTGTTATCAAGCTGTAAGTTGCCTCTTTTTCTTAAAAATTATTTTAAAGATTAATTAAATCATCTATTTCTTTAATTCTAGCAAGGCCTCAATACCTGACTGTAGTAAATATTATCAGCTCAAAATGACCATCAATCAATATTATCTTGGAAATTCTAAAAGCTTGCAAATTTTTGGTGCATTTGATCTAATGCATTTACTATCAAAATTATATTTTCATCTCTATCAATATAGCAAGGCTTTCCTGGTGCAAAATGCATTCTTCTACAAAAAAAAAGTAATGAAACAGACGACACTATTTAATTTTTCCTTTGAAAGTAGACGAATTATTTTAGTTTTGAAACACTCGATAGAAGTTATCAAGAGACATCTGTAGCTGCGTTTGAGAACCTCTGGTCTAGATCCTACACTCAGTTACACTTAGAAACTGTTGCTACGTGATCGTGCATCTTGTTGCCGCTGAGTAGATTCCATCTCACGCTGCCTTGCTTCACGAACTTCTTGTTGGATACGTTCTCTTTCTTCTGCTAGTCGCTGATGTTCTTGCTCTAATCGTTGGCATTGTTCCGCTGCTTCCATTTCCCTTCTTCTTAATATAAAAAACAATAGAAATTACATAATCAAAAAGATCCTAACTTATTTTCTAAGTTTTCTAATTACCGAATGAAGATTGAAATAGGCAAAATAGAATATATGAATACTCACACATAATTAGGAATTTCTCGGTCTTGCATTTTGAAACAATCGAAATTCTTGTCAAAATTAATCTGAAAATCTTTTTTAAAACTTTTATAATAAACTCAACAGCTGAAGTGGGTTATAAGACTAGTCTGTTTATAACAACTCCTTTAAGTATAAAGAACTGAACTTTTTTCCAACTCTTTTAAGAAGAAGATCTTGTGAATCAGAAAAAAAGAAAAAAGAGAAGATATTACTCCAAATATCAGTTGAATTCATCATCAAAAGAATTATAGTTTTAAAAAGTATGCGTCATTTGAAGAAAAAGGTGATTAGGTTAAAAGTAATTAAATCTATTTTCAAAGACGTCAAATAGTAATTATTCTCTTTTATTTTCTTTTATTTCTTTTGTCATTTTGTTTATTTAAAGAAGTTTTCTTTACTATTTAAGAAGCTGAAAATTTCACTTTGTATAATATTTAGACTGACTAAACTCTTAAAAAAACTATAATTTAATCATATTATTATGTTTAGTTTGTACTTTTTTAGTGAAAATAAAACTGTGCAAAACCACATTAGCTCATTAACATTATTTAGACAAATAGTAATAACTAACAAAAGAATTAACAAAAAGAGTAAACAAAAATAACCTTAAAAAAATAGAACCGTCCATATTATTATTTACTTAATTACTACTTTGGTTTTTTATTACCTTTCACATGTCAAAGTTCGAAACTCTTATGAGTAAATATGACTGATTAAACAGGTAGGTTGGAAAAAATCAGAAAAAAAAGATCATCACATAAGATACTTCAAATGTTAAAACTAAATTCGAATCATTCAGAAAATGAAATTTTTTTTACAGACCAAAACTGCCATATTTGTTTTTTCATTCAATTTTTTGACATAAAAGTCTATCAGGTTTTAAATTCAAAGTATTTCTTACTAAAAACTTACAGCTTTCTTACATTTTTTTAACTTAAGTTAATTTTTGGTATACTTCTTAAGATGTTAATCATTACATAATCATTTTAAAAACAATTTCTGTTTGAATTGTTTCAAAGTTTCAAAGTTGCTTAACAAAAATCATAAAAGGTCCAAAAAACAATATTCAGAAAAAAATGTTTTATTAAATTGTGTTTCATTTGTATACAAACAGCAAATATACGGCATTAATTGATAAACAACTGAACATCTCTAATTAAAATCTTGCATAAATTAGCAAAAAATAACAAAGTTGATAAAAAACTTAAATTGTTTCTTATACTCAAAATCAAAATGTTTTATAAACGCAAAATATAATATTTTTTGCTAAATTTGAATTATTCAAAGTTTTATAAGTTATACTTTGAATTTGAAGATATGATCGAATAGTTGCTGTTTAGGTAGGACTTAATGACATTTTTTTCTGAAACTTAAAAATAATTTGATCTCTATCGATCAGGTTTGTCTTCTTGTTCTCGACGGCGTCTTTCGTCTTCTTGCAGTCGTAGATTTTCCATCTCTCTCTCCATTGCCTCACGAGCTTGTTGTAGAGCGCGTTCCCTTTCTTCAGCTTCCAATTGTTGTCTCCTGCAACCAAGAAAATGAAATGAATTACAAACTGCTTTAGTTTCACATGTATCAAACTACAAAGTTTATATTAATATTAACAGAACAACGATTCTTCTATATACTCACACATCATCTGGAAGATTTAACTCTTGCATTTTGAAATGATAAAAGATTTTTTGTCGAAATTGATATGAAAAGATTTTAAAAGACTGTAACAATAAGCTCAACAGTTGAAGTAAGTAATAAGAGTGGTTTCTTTTAAGCACTTCTTTCAGTTACAAAGCTAAACTCTTCGCAGTTTACATTATAAAATGATTACCTTAAAAACTCCTTTATATATCAAAGTAATCATCAATCAGTATTTAGAATTACATAATTTTACGTCCAGAATCACTTTAGTCATCAGCCAGGAAATGTAATTTGAGACTTAATGACTCACTTTTGGAAAAGGGTAATTAGTTTGAATGAAATTTAGTTTACTCGGAAATACTTTGATCCGTCATGATTTGTAATTAGTTCGATTACTTTTTTAAAGATTATTTTAACTTTTATCTTGATGAATAAGGAACTAGATGAATAAAGTCTGTGACTGGAAAATCTTATTTTTTATGGTACGGTTGATCTAAAAAGTAAACAGCTTAATGTGAACCAATTCACTTTTTTAAAGGTAGTGAAAAAATTGGATTTAGTTTAAGAGCTACAACCTTTTGATAAAATAGTTAGCGGTAGCATATTGGGCTTATAAGTGAATCATATTTTAACAGTTTTCAGTAAATTAAACCTAAAATGTAAAATAAGATTTTAATTTACTTTTATCAAGCTATTTGTTATTTATGCTAATTAGTTGTCTAAACTTTTAATATTTGGTACAAACTAGATGAAACTATCAAATTGAACAAACTGAATTATTAAAGTTACTAAAATAAGACTTGAATTGCAAGCATTCAACTAAGTTTAACATTTTTCGATCAAATTGTAAACTTTCTCTTTTTACGATTTGATATGAAATCTGAAGAGCTTTAATAGCTACTTTACTGTCGTAGTATTTTTGTTATTTTAGATTTTGATTTGCAACCACATCATTACTTTAAACAAAATAATAATGTTGAAAAATTTTCAATTGACATTCAGTTGATGAAAGCACAAGTTGTTCTTTTCAACCTCATAACCTTTTATTAATACTTTTTTTCATGAGACCAAAATGACTAAAATCGAATGATCCACAGCAACCATAGCCAGCGTTTAGCGCATGTAGATCACCAACACCAACCTAGCCCAGAAAAAATCAGTGCGTGAAACTAGAAAAGTATTTCACAGATTTGTAGAAAAATGCTTCAATGAGTTCTGGCTTTGCAAAGTGCAAAGAACCAAGCTACAATAGCAAGAAGTGACGCAAAACCTGTATGCGAAGGGATAAGGGGTGTAACCTACAAAGCGTATAACAGCTCCTTGCAATCTTCTAGGGGAAAGAAATTATAATACAAAGTGAAGCAAATAAGGAGGTAGTTGAGCATTTTTTCGCTTCATTACTCCAAAAAACATCTGGAAAACACTGCACTAGAGCAACTACAACGTTTTCATTCATAACTTAAATTACAAATAACAAGAGAAGAATCCAGCAAAGTCATTTCGCAATGGGTTTTAGAAAACACCTGGTAGCGATGATATAATAAATGATCAGCTAATATTGTAAACTTGCATGCTGCCCCTTTTATTTGGTATTTCAATCAGATGTGAAGTTCCACAACACATGTGTGATGCAAAGAAAATAACATTAGTTGAAAATAGGGGTGCTAAACCTAATTGTAGTAATTATACAGGAATATTCTTACCCCGCATTGTAGCTATGTATTTTTCATGTGCTACTTTCTCACCAGCAATAATTGGTTGAAAGAATGTAAGAATTAATATCTCGAAGAAATAATAACACATAGTCCTTCTTACGTCACGTTCATTCACCTAACCGAAGCTTTAGACTTTGTCAGTAAAGAAAGTCTACTTTCGATACTGTTGAAGATTGGCTGTCCACCAAGCCTCTTTAATACGGTGAATTCATTTCACATGGGCATTAAGTTGACAGTCCAGTAAGACAAAAGCTGCTTTGAGCCATTTACTATCAGACGGAACTAAATATGGATGTTACGTAGCCCCAACGCTCTTTGGGATTTTCTTCTCATTTTTATGAGTTTTATAAGTCAATCTTCATTCAAGATCTGACCAAATTATTTTTACTAAATCACATACAAAAGCGAAGAACGAGGTTAATTTTTTACCATGCATGACCTTCTTTTAGCAAAAGATATATCTGCTGTTGAACCGATTTTCATTAGCTTGTACAAACGTTGAAGTGAAAATCAGTTTTTAAAATATAAAACTTCTCAGTCAACGTGTTATCGTTCCATAGCCAATCAACATTTATGGCTGTGACGTATGGTTGTACATAATCTTGTCTGTCTAGGCTCAAAAATAACATCATCAATATCGATAAAAGCCGAGATTAACCGCTGTATTGGTAAGACATTGGGTACATTTAAAAGTACCTATATTCAAATACCGTCTCTATAAGCTTACTTTTTAACTCTTGCAATATCGATGTCATCTCTCCAACCTCGTACTGCTATTTAAAGTCATTAACGGTTTCTGTCATTTTAATTTCAATGATCTTTTATAAGATCACATTTTTTACAAGCAACTTCAGAGGCTATTTAGCCCACTCAATAATTTTAATAATACCCAGTGATATGAAAGCTTTCTTTTTAGGATAACCAATGTTTGGAACTCTCTTCTCGGCTGTATTAAATCGTCAGAATTCATCACCTCTTTTAAAGTTATGCTAAAAAGTTTATACTCTTTAACAGGTGAATATGTTTTTATTTCATTCACTTATACTTGTTTCAATTGTTTTATTTTTATTTTTTTTCCGTGCAATTGCAGTATTTCTATATTAATTCATGTTTCTAGTTTATAACTAGTAATATAAATCAAGTAATAATCAAGATTGATCTAATTAATTATTGAATATATTTTGAAAAAAAAACATTTAACAAAATAATAATTTAAACTAATTTCTTAGCTATGTGTATTCCTTTTTTGTTATAATATTTTAACAAATTATATTCAATTTTTGCTTTAATTAAGTAACAAAATAATTGGATAAAACATGGCAGTATAATCATAATAGTAAAAAATACAAGAATTTAGATTAATAAATATTAAGAATGTGGAAAGTGAATATCAAAAAGCTTCTAGTTGTGAATGGCGATATTGCGAATAATAGAATAAGGCAGTGCTAGAGAGTAAGCGGTTGTTCTTAGAAATAAAATAGAGATATGGTGTTGGAGGCTGATAATCTTAAAAAAGATGTATTGACCATTATGTCAAGACCAATCTTCTCAGAGACATTTGTAAGAATGTTGGAGAAGGAAAGAGGAGTATTGCCAACATCGGCTATAAAAACGCTATTAAATTGATTGTTTAGCAACTCAGATTTATTTTCTGGTTCCATCACAAGTTGGTCGCTTTTATCAAGTAAGGGAAGAATTTGAGATCTCGCCTTAAGCTTGCGATTTATGAAACCAAAAAGCGTTTTCTTACAAGGTGAAGATAAAACTGCACTTTTTGTTCCTAAATATAAATTACAAATAGATTTCTTGTAAACTATACAAAGATCTTTGCACAGAGATTTGATGGAAGGCCCTGCATTTGTTTGTATAAGAGATAATGTATAAAGATTTGGACAAATTTAACTTGTTTTTGATTCTATAAAAAGGTATGAATTTCTTAATTTACTCCTTAACGATGTTAGTAAGCCTTGAGTAAATAGTATTGATGTTTTCGGTAGAGTTGAAAACAGAAATCCAACACCTGATAGAAACTCATTAATACCATCATAATTTATACGATAAAAATTCCGTTTTCTTGGAGTTTTAACGTTCATGGAGAAAGTTTGATGAAGTTTGAATTTAATCATGTTGTGATCGCATGTTTGAGCAAAAAATTGTTTGATCAACGTAGATAATGTTCTGAGGTGTGATAAGAAGATCCAAGGTATTATCCACTAGCTTTGGTTAGAAAAATAACCATCTGAGATAGAATATTGGCATCGAGGAAGCTTACAAAGGCATGAATTAAGGAAAGCTACTTAAAGAAGTAACTTCGTCATTAATTTACTGAACTTTGAGTAATTTTTATAAATGGACTTTGAGTGATGAAAATCAAAAGCGGTCATTTTAAATGCCAGACAAAAATGAACGCAATATAAAACGACTTCTGTCGTTCTTTGCATTTTTTCTGTAGTTAACGCACAGAAAATAGTTAGGCAGAACGTTTAGATCTGAAATCGCATTGTAACTCAGCACAGATTTTTGTTAGCCAATGTTTGCAGACGAGAAAGTGACAAAGGGGCAAATGCTTTGCCTACATTCCTCTGTAATTATTACAATCAGACTTGACACCCTTGTATTTTTACAATGTCATGATATTTGCATGTCTTGTGGAGCATTATAGAGAAGAGAAAGAAGACAATTTTTGCATTACTTTAGCAAGTCAGGTGGTTTATTGTCGCTACCAGGTGCTTTTCCAAAACCTATTACAGAAATGACTTTTTTAATTTATTCGTTTGTTGCTTCAAAGTCTAGAACCTGTACGATTGGTAAACGTTCCAGTTTATCCAGCGTAGTGTCCATCATGGTATTTTGTTAGGAGTAGAGAAGCGAATTCAACTTTATTGTAAAACAAACTCTGTAGCAGATTGCAATGGAACTGTTAGACGTTTTGTGGGTCCAGTTGCACTACTATCGGACAGGATTTGGTACCATCCCTTGCTGTTGCAGCTTGGGTCTTTGCACTTTTGCACATTTTCTTGTAGGTCAGCGAAATGTATTTTTATCTTCACGCAAATTGCTGAGAGTTTTTGGGCTGAGTTCATATTGTTGCCTTTCATGCGCTTGGCGCTTCCCTTCAGCGAGAGGAGGAAATATTTTCTTCGAATCAATGAGTCTTCTTTCCAAGAGTGGACTATCGTAGATTTTAACCTTCATTTTAGATTGAGCTAAGAAGGCAGTGGTGTCCGTGAATGATGTTGACGTATTTATTAAAGCTGAGAATTATATAACGTTTTCTGGTGCGCGCATGACGATAGTTTCTAGTTTACATTTCGGCTTATGTTCTGTTTTGAACTTGCACATTATCTTACTAGAAAGATTTATTTTGCAGCATATTCTTCATAGATATAATGTAAATAGTACAAATTAAATTTACAGAAAGAAGGATACTTTAATATCAACAACATGTTCCCACTGGAATTTTGTTTTGCTTTCAAAATACTTGTTGACAGCTGATTTGCATTTATTAAAACACTATTTTCGGTATGTAAGTTGGTCTTAAATACAAAATCATAAAACTTAGCTGAAAATTTTATATTTTTAAATAGTAATTTTACTTTGCATATAAGTTTATTTTTTAAAACTATTATGCAATATAGTATCCATAGATACCAAAAACAAGTATAGAATATAGTTTTTTGTAAGTTTAATTTACCCTGACAAGTATTTGAAACTTACTGCTAAGTAAATTAATTTTAGTTTGTTGATTGTTAAAAACGTTTATAAATTGTATATTGTAGTTTCGAAAATAGTGTCGATACTATAAGCTCTAGAAACATGAAATATTTCAAAAACAAGTTTGATTTAACAAAGTGCTTTTATACAGTGCCTCAAACGTTATTGCTTATAGCAATTTTTTCTGAAGCTTTAGGTTCATCATTTTTATGTATGCTTATAGTTGCTCATTTAATTACTTTAAAGCTAACTCGTTATGTTCTTTTAAATCTTTTTGAATCAAATGATTGTGTTTGTGCTTGTACCCACTAAATAGTTTCTAAAATTATATGGTGAGTTTATGTACATAATGACGTCATTATGGGTATAATTAAGTTTTAGTTCATTAACGTCCGTAAATGTAAATAAACTGATAACAATTCCTTGAATATATCACTCTTAAATATTTTATATAAAATGGAACAGCCAACTGTAGAAACTCCTCGTTTTTCAACAAAAAAACCCCAAGCGGAGAAAAAAATGGGCTATAAGCCTTCTTACAAGTTTATGATTCATAGTGCTATTCGTAGCCTTCAAGAGCAAGACGGTTCTTCAAGAGATGCTATTATCGGACACATTAAAGAAAACTACCCCGACCGCCGTGTTGGTAAACAATCAATCGGAAAATGTATTTCAAAAATGGTGTCTGAAAAAGCTTTGCGAAGAAATAGTAAAGCTAGTCAGCTTGTTAAGATCAATGAAAGCTCTTTAATACCATCTTCCGGCAAAAAACGCCGTAGAACGGCTCGCGTAGCAGTAAAAAAGCGAGGCCGTAAGCGCAGAAGTTTAAGCAAAAGGGTTGTTAAGCGCAGAAGAAAGCGACCCAAAAAAGGTCGCAAGGCCAGAAAAGGTCGCAAAGCCAGAAAAGGTCGCAAAGCCAGAAAGGGCCGCAAGGTAAAAAAGGGCCGTAAATCCAGAAAAAATCGTAAAGTCGTAAGATAATTTGGTTGGATTTGACAAAAGTACTCGATGCTAAAACTGCTAACATTTATATATCTTTAAACTTTGCGAGAATTTCAGACCAAAACTGCTGTTTGAACAGAAATAAAAAAAAAATTTAAATTTTTCTCGTTCTTTCATTATTTATAAATTTTGTTAAACTTTTAGTTTTCTTTTCAAGATGAAAGTTTACTAATTGTAACTATATTTTTTCGAAACTTAAATCAATTCAAAGAAAAATTGACCTCCAAATATTTTAATCTAAATAATTCAATTGGTAAATTTATTCATGTTTAAAATAAATAAATTCTTTACATTCAAGAAATGGTTTGCTATTACTCAAAAATTTTATTCAAAAATCAATTTATAACAATTTTTCATTTCTAAAACGAAAGCTTTTTCTTTCTGTCGGAGCAATTAAGCTTTTATGATTCGTCAGATCTGTTAGTTTCGTTTAGATCAAAGAAATGTAAACACAATTATTGACAAATTAAATGAAAGCTGGTTATAAAGCAATATAAAACAAATTTCGTCAAGCAGATCAGAATTAAAATATCAAAGCTTAAAATAGATGTTCAAATACTTTGAGATATTTTTTCTTTTTAAAAACCTTGGATTTTTTAAATATTTTTTAAACACATTTAAAGTATAAAATGTTTAGAGAAAGTCTAAGGTTTTGATTGAAATTTTGCCTTATCTTTAATATAGAATTATGACTTTATGAGCTTACATTATAGGTCTAAGTAGTATGAAAAGGTTATATGAGTTTTAAAAGCTATTAGGTACAAATCCTAAGGTTTGTCTGTAAGATAAACTTTTCTTGGCTTGCTGTTGTTTAAACTGAGAAATATTTACATATTAAAGTTGTAAACTCACCAAATTATAAATATCTTTTTAATTTCATACTAAAGCTTGATAAACTGATAACTGATAAAGGAGGTAAAGACTAATTATAGGGCACACGAGTTAGTAGAAATAGATTTTGATTTTTTGATTATATTGAATAGCTTACAGCATCTAGTTGATTTGAAAGAAAGTTTTTTTGAAAGTGAAATTTTAATCTGTGCAAAATAAATATATAAAATTTTTCTTAAATAAATTTCACTTTCAACAGTTCTTAATGTGAAGATGTTTAAAATTTCTGAATTTCAAAGAAATTGAAACTGTAAGTTTAACAGAATCATGATTGGAATCTTACTTATGTCTGTTACCTTCTTTCCGTTTTGTGGTAAGCATTGAAATAAAATGATCTAAAATATAAAGTACAGCAATTAAATAATACAATTTTAAAGCCTATTTTTATTTCGAAAGTTACTACTAAGATTTGGTTTGGGAATCACTCAAAAGTTGCTGCAAATGTAAACATTGTCTACACCTTCTACTCCAAATACAACGTTAATTTTGATAAAGCAAGTGCTACTTGTAAACAAAATGATGGAATTCTCGCGCACATCAAAGACGAATCAATTCAAAGTTTTATTAATCAACAAATCGAAATATACAAAACGTTTGATAAACCTGTTTATAACGATGGTTTCTTAATTGGATTACGTCAAGTATATGATAATAATAATAAAAAATGGAAATGGTGTGATGACACAAAGCTAGATTACTCACATTGGTTTGCAACAGAGCCAAATAATCAGCACGAAAAATGTGTAATTATTGGAAGACACTTTGTAGTCTTTGGTTTTTGGATTGATCTTGGGTGTAACACAAAAAACAAGTTTATTTGTGAAAACTGTAAGTAAACTAAATTAGAAAAGATAAAATAATATAATAGATAATTGTAATTTACCATTTTCAAAAGTCAGCTTTTTGGGAAAATATATTTTTATTTCAAGCCTTTGGAAGTGGATTTATATCGAAAGAACAAGTTGTAATAGAGAGTAACAACGAATATGTTAATTGTACTGTATTTGGAAATGAAGGATATTATGTTCAATGGATGAGGTAAAAGATTATAATTTAATTTGTAAGTTTACAGAATTTCAGTTTAGGTTTGTTGTTTAGAAATGATTCATCCGTTACAACAAATAAAAACAACAGAATATACCAAATTTTCGACCAACAAGCATACTACATGACAGCCACTATTGTATTTGCTAATTCATATCGTAACGACCAAGGAACTTATGAATGTTTGTTCATTGAAGGTATCATGCAAGAAAATCCAAGTGAACTGAAAACGTTACAAGTAACTGTTGAAAGTAAATAATATTTCATTTTCATTTTAAAGTTTGGTATTTAAACTACTTTTGCTGAATTCTACAGATAACTTGTTAAAGTTATTTTTAATTTTTCAGTAAAAAATTTTTTGGATGAAATGATTATTTTTCCCGAAAATAAATTGTCTTTGCTTCGAGATCTTGAAGTCTCTTGCGCAATAAGAGGTCGACCAACACCAAGTTTATCTTGGAAAGCTAATGATAAAGATGTGAAACACAATGAAAATGTCTTCAAAATTATTTCTCAAGCAAAGCAGTTAAACTCATCAAGTGTATTTCAAATCACTAATATCATTTCATTTGATAAAAACTCTTTGATTTCATGTTCTTCTGATGAAGAAAATAAGATTTTTAAAAATGTTTTGATCAATACAGGCGAGTTTCTATTTCAAAATATCTTATATTTTTGTTGATAATTATCAAAAACTTAATTTAATTTAATCGCAGAATTTCACAGTTTCAATGGATTTAGTTATAAATTCGACTTGAGCACCAAATATAAAGAATCCACAAAAATTTGTGAAAATTTTCGTGGAGTTGTAATTAAAAGTAAAATATTTCTATAATATCTTGAAGCTTTATTAATCACAGTTATTTGATATATAAAAGAAAATTGTTTAATTTCACTAAACTAAAAACTATTTCAAAAGTTTTAATAAAAATAGTTTTATTTCTGTTTGTAATCTGCTATTTTAATGAATCACAAGAACACGAGAGCAAACTGTTCATTCTTTTGAATATCTCATTGCTTATCTCATTTTTTATATAGATACTAGTATTTTTTGGTGTCATCTGATTGGTGAGTATCTTAGCTGAAATATTGACTATCAACAAGCCTATTCAAGTATTATTTTTTAACTTTAGTATCACAATTAAATGTATCTAAAGTCATAATGGTCTTTTTAATTTAAAATATAGTATTAAAGATGTTTAAATGATTTATAAATTTAAGCAAATCCAATAAAACAGTTTGCTTTAAAAACTTATTAATTTTTTCAGCTGCTGATATACAAGACATAAGCTCTCAGTCTAGCACATGTGCCGATGATGAGATATTACTTCAAATTTATGACTTCACTTTTTCATTCACAAATTTTACTTTAATCGTAAAAGATGTAATTGACTTATTTTGGAATAGAACTTTACATTCTACAAACTTGACGGTAGAAATTGCAGATTTGAAACCACGAACACAGTATTCAATTTCAGTAAGAATAATTGTTCAAATATTTTGAGAACTCATACATGACGTTTTGCTTTTAAACAGCTGAAGTTTCAACCAGTATTTTGGAAAACTTCATTAGAGTTGACAAAGGTGTTTGAAACACAAAATTCAGTTGACAAAAATTATTGCGTAGATGGTAATTTGTAATTTCTTATTTGAGATTTGCTTTCTGTAGTATTGAAACATTTCGGTTTGTTACTGAATATTGTTCATATATTAAAGCGTCTGATGCGTCAACTTCATCACCTACAACTATAATCTGTCTTATTGTTGGAGTTATTATTTTCATCATTGTAGCATGTGGATTAATCTACATCATCAAGTATATAAATGAAATATAAAACTTTATACTGATGTGTATACTGTAGGAGTAAAAAGAACAAAAAGCATCAAAATCAATTGAAAACAATAGAAGTATCTTTATGCTCAAATATAATTCCTTTAAACAATAACCGTAAGTTTATTTTTACTTTTGATGGATACTTCTGTTCATTTTGATCGAAATTTTTCATATGATTTTAAAAGTTTGATTTTTACAAGCAGCAATTTACTTCAACTTACATGAAGATAATAATCCTAAAATTTCTTCTTCTTTGATTATGAAGAAGGATCTATGTAAAAGCTTCGAAGAGATGATGTCCAATGATATGAAGTTATTTCGATTTCAGTTTAATGTAAGTAAAGTTTTTGGAAAATAGAAAATAATCTGAAATGCAAACTGACATTTTCCAAAGCTTTCGAAAATAGATCTTAACTGGCCGACTGTTTTCTGAAATATTTTTTAGAATCTTAGAAGTGAAGTGGAAAAAATGAGATTTTCTACTTTGATAGCCGAAAAAGAAGAAAATAGAAATAAAAATCGCTACAAAAACATCCTCCCATGTGAGTCCACTGATTCTTACATAAATTCATTCAAAAGAGTAGTTTTGATAATATATGAGCTATTTTATAAAAAAAAAAATTTTGATATATTCTTCAACACTATGAATGTTTTAGTTGATTCGAATAAAGTTGAACTAAAAAAATGTGATTCAAGTTGCTCGGATAGCTACATCAATGCCAGTTGGATTGAGGTACAGCTTTTTCAAATCTAAAATTTAAGTTTTTATCATCAACTTAGTAGCAAAGCTGGTTTCTTTGAAGGTAGATGCATCTTGTAAAAAGTTTATTGCTACTCAAGGTCCTTTATCTTCAACTTTAGACAACTTTTGGCAAATGATTCATGATACTGGTGCAAGAACAATTTTGATGCTGACAAATTTAGAAGAAAATGGAAAAGTTTGACTTTTGTTTTTGTTTTAGTTGCTCTAAATTTAAAACATTTAAACTATTTTGTGAAACTTTTTAAATTTAAGAAATAAGAATTCAAATAAGTGAGATAATTTTAAATATCAAGTTTTCAATCCAACTTTTTTTTCGTTTTTACAACTTTTGAAAAAAAATTTTTTAAAATGAAATTCGAACAACTTTCTGAAAGTTACTGTGATTCCAGGATAAATGCGTACAATATTGGCCTAATGATACAGCTGTCTACAATAAAATAAGAATCAAACAAATCAATGAAGTTCAACATGAGTCGTATGTTGTCAGATCATTTTTGTTAGAATCAAAAATAAATGAAACAGAAGAAGTTAGTTCTTTTAGTCTATTCTGACTCGTGTAGTAGATTGCTCACAAAATGTTATTTTGTTGACAGAAAAAACGAACAATTACTCAATTTCATTTCACTTGTTGGCCTGATCACGGTGTTCCTTTGAACACAAGTCAGATCTTACGATTCCATAGAGATGTAATGAAGTTTGTTGAAGATGATCAAAATAACTCTCCTGTTGTAGTTCACTGCAGGTATGATGAAAATGTTGAAGCATAAGATTATCGATTACTTTAAAGCTGAATTTCTCCAAACTTTTTTTATTGATGCATGCACTATAAATAATTTGTTAATCACAAGTAAAACATTTATTGTAACTTCTTTGGAAGTGATGATTTTAGAACAATTGTCGATTTATCTATCATACTAAAATTAAATAAATAATGACTCCTTAGTTGAGATATAGCTGAAATTTCAATAATTTTTACGCATTTTGTATTTATAAATAATAATTTCAATAAGATTGAATAAATTTTTTTTAAACAAAAAATATTTAGTTTATTTCTAACTTTGAAGTGCTGGAGTTGGAAGAACAGGGACTTTTATTGCTTTCAGCATCTTGAGTAAAATTCTAGAAAAAGAAGATTGTATTGATATATACCAAGTTGTTGTAGATTTGAGAAAACAAAGAGTTGAAATGGTTCAAACATTAGTGAGCTTATAACAAAATGTATAATTAGATTTTGTAAATAAAATGAACTTTCCAAGGAGCAATATGTTTTTCTTCACAAGCTTCTTATCGAAATATATCTGTCATCAAATACTGAACAAACGGTGAAAGAGTTTCTGAACACATTCAAAGATGAAAAAATGTAAAAATTATTTTTCTTCTGACTCAAACTTAATTTATAAATCTTTATATGAAGATTTCTTTCTAAAGTTACAGAAGAGTTTAAGAAGTTGAATTTTTTACAAACAAGATTTCGACCAGGTTTTTATTTGGTTTTTTTCTATCTTTAATATTCAATATTATATTAAAGTTCTTTGATGAAACAATTCATCAAATTTATTAGAATAAATAAAACTCTGCTTTTGAATCTGCAGAAACTTTTACCAAAACACAACAACCTCGCAAATCAAAAGTATCAATTATAAAAGTAAAATTAAAATTCATAAAAATATTACTGGTTTGGATTACTGTGATATGCCATCTCATTTTTCTTCCAGGGCAATAGGAAAATAGCTGTGGCTCAATCTTCAAACTCAAACAGTCAGAAGCAGTTTAGAAATAACGATTCTTTATTTTCTATGATTATAAAAGATGAAAACGAAAAAGTAGAAATAAAGTCTAATACTTAATATTTAAGTTCTTGCTAATATTGATGGATAAGTATGAATCTTTCTATAGTACTATTGAATCAAGAAATTTTCTGCTTCAAACCCAATTCCAAATTACAGTTTATATTTGTGGCTATTTTCAATTTTCTTTGTAGTTTTCTAGTAGAAAGTTGATATTAATACAAAATCGTTTTACTTATTTTAAATTACTTTTTACTTAGCTTACTTGAATTGCTTAAATCTGTTTTAATCTTCTCACAGTTTTGTATTTATTTACCAATAGCTACTTACAGCTTTTAAAACAAGTTGCTTCATACAACAGAATAGAGTAGTGAAAAAGTTCGAATGGTACAATACTAAATGTCATGAAAGTGAAGCTTACAGTAAACTAACTGTAATCATTCAAGAGATTGAATCTTTATGGAAGGAAAACTTAACATTAACTATAGAATATAAGTAAGTTGTATATAAGACACAATCACCATTAATAACTTTATTAATCATTTAAAATACTTGAAGTAATTAGAAATGAAGAAATTATTTCTTTAACTTAATCAGTAAGGACTTACAATATGAGTAATTGTTTGCAATCAAAAAGTGATGAAAACTTGAGCTTTTCTGGAGTAATTTGCTGTCTACTTCTAATAAACGAAAGACTTAAGCTAGGTAACAAATGTGACTTATTCAAAACAGTCAAATACTTACAAGAAATAAGCCCTGCGATGGTGGATACAGTCGTGAGTAAAACTTCATATTTTTTCATGAACTTACATAAAACTTTGACCTTTATTTAATTTTTTTCAGGATGATTACCTTATGTGCTACAAACTCACTGAGAACCTGGTTCAACCTGTTTATGCAAATCACCACTTTGCATAAAGTTTATTAGAAAGTTTTGTAAATTGTAATTTTGATAGAAATGATCACTCTGTTGTCTTTTAAACTATTAGAGTTTATTAATCAGTTATTTCGACCAGAAAATCAAAAAACAAAAAACTTTGCAGTTGTACTTTATGAATTTTCTGATTAAGTATTTTTTTAAATAGTAATTCTTTTCAATGTTTTTTGTATTTAATATAAAATCGGAAATTTTTTAAGAAGAAAGTAATAACATCAACTAAACTTGTTCATCTTTATTTGCTTAAATCTATTTCTCAAGTACCAATTTTTATTGATAATTAATTGTACTGCTAAACCAAAAACAAATAGTTTGTTTGCTGTATAAAGCCAATTAAATATGAACTTTAGAGTCTTTTTAATCGTATAATGTTTAAGATATTTTCCTTTGTATTATTTAATGTTTACCATTATCCGTTCATGTTAACATAAAAGATAAATATTAGCATAGACCAGTTTGTCAATAGTAAGCAAACCACAATGAAGTGAAAGCTAATCGTGTTGTTATCACATTAAGTTTCGTTTTAATAAAAATCTATAAATGTGAAAGTTAAACAGTTCAAGCTAGTATTTGTAGATCAGTTATAACAGAAAGCTAACTATATCAAGTCTAAAAACAAATAGATATTTTTTTCTAATAGTATATCAAAGCTAGTAAAGGATACGAAAGCTAAAACTATCCATAATTTAAACAATTTCAGTCTTTACACTTTGACAAATTTAACCTAATTAATAACAAATACTAACTATATATACTTTACTGCATGATATAAAAAAAGCAAAAGTCGAAATCTACGTTAAACCATTATGCTGGTTTAATGGAAAATATTCTTATCTCAAATCATTTAATTAAATTTTAGCTGAAACGTAAATGAAAAACTCAATTCAGTGTAAGCAACACTTTTTTGACTTGGTTAAGAGTATCAAAATTAATCGATATATATATCTCTGAGATGGTAGATCTAGACATAACAGCTGATATAGTATCTAAGGCTATTTCTTCTCTAAAATCAACAGTTTCCAACACCCCAGATCAAATCCCAGCTTTGTTTTTAAGAAAAAATACTTCTTCTTTAGCGCTACCCTTATCGCTACTCTTTAACATGACTCTTAAGCGGGGAAGACTTCCACAAATTTGGAAGAATGCTATTATTACTCCAATTTATAAGAAGGGTCCCAGAAACACTGCACTTAACTACAGACCAGTTTCGCTGACTTCGGTTATCTGCAGAACTCAAGAAAACATCATTCACAACCATATAACTAGCCATTTGACGGAGCATCATCTAATATCTGATGTCCAGCATGGCTTTGTTAAGCAAAGATCTTCTTTGACTCAACATCTCAATTTTTTCAATGAGCTTACAGCTCATTACGAAAGTAATACTCCATGTGACATCATATACCTTGATTTTGCTAAAGCTTTTGATTCTGTTCCACACAACAAGCTCATTACTGTATTGAAAAACATAAAAATCAGCAACTCTATCTTAAAATGGATTGAAGATTTCTTATCAGGTAGAACCCAACGAGCCCGTGTAGAAAGATCTTTATCTACTCCTAGTAAAGTCACCAGCGGCGTTCCTCAAGGTTCCGTCCTGGGTCCACTTCTCTTTTTGATTTTCATTGAAGACCTCATCAGAAGACTAATAACAGTAGACAATGTCAGTGTGTTTGTGTATGCAGACGACATCAAGCTATTATCTGGTTCTCACTCAAAACTCCAAACTGCACTAAATATTGTAGAAAACTGGTCTTCGAATTGGCAACTTAAAATCCAGCCAACAAAGTCTGAAGTTATAACATTCTCCCGTAAGCCAGCTGCCAACTTCAGCAACCAATACTACATCAATGGATCTATTCTTGAACGAGTATTCTCAGTCATAGACCTCGGCATTACTCTGACATCTGACTTCAAATGGCACAGTTATGTTTCCAGAATCTTTGGAAAATCTATCAAGCTTGTCCACCTCATCATAAAGACTTTTAATTCTAAAGATCCATCGTTTTACGTGAACCTTTTCAAACTGTACATACGCCCTATTCTTGAATACAATGTCAGTGCATGGATGCCATATCAAGTTGGTGATATCAGAAAAATCGAATCTGTTCAGGCAAAATATACGAGATTGGTTTGCAGGAAACTTAATATCAAATACGAGAGTTATAAGCATCGTCTCAGCTTCTTCAATCTAGATACTTTGGAAATCCGAAGAATTAAATACGACCTTATTCTGATTTTTAAAATTATTCACAACCTAATTGATCTTCAGTTTGATGACTTTTTCTCCATTAGTCCCTCCCTCAAGTTATATCAACTTAGAAGACATAAATTACATCTTAATAAGCCCACTCCACCAGCAACGTTAACCAGATTAAGTTTTTTCTCATACCGCACAATCAGTACATGGAACAATCTGCCATCAGAGATTGTCATGTCAAAATCACTTATGCTGTTCAAGAAAAAGCTGAATTGTTATAATATCGCCAACATTGCCATTTCTAAACTGTGAATTTTTCTCTTTTACAATACTATGATTCTGTGCAATTCTTCATTGTCATATACTTTTTCGTTTACACGTCAAATAGATCTAATTTGTGAGAATGTGTGTTAGCGAGAGGTGCTCTCTTTAGGCACCCTCCTTCACATTTATTGTAATAAATAAATAAATAAATAGACTTATTAAGATATATAGTAGCTTTAAAAGTAATAAATCTTTGAAACACTGCTTACATGAGGAGATATCTAACAAACACATATCAAACCTTGATAAATACTAATCTAAAACTTTAAGTCATTAACTGATTAAGAAATGTCAATGTGAATAAAAATATATTTGTTTTTATCTGAAAAGTTCTTATAAAATGATTATCTTGGCTCTAGAATAAATTATTTTTACAATTTTAGTTATAAAAGAAATTAAAGTTTTTAAACAATTTTATTTGACATATTTAGATGACAGATGTTATATCGCAGTGTACTTTAAAATATTCACCTTTGCAGTTTTATAAGCAAGTTATAAACTTTCCTGACTCGTCATAGCTTTTAAACAACCCTGTTGTAGTCCATTGCAACATCTTAATACAACTTTCTGAATTCATTTCATTTGAAAATTATTATCGATTTGATTTATGTAAAGTATTGGTAAAAATTAGAAATTTTAGAAAGTCTAGTTAATGAAAATTTAGTTATTAGTTTTTTCTTTGATAAGCATGAATACATTCTTAATAGTTTTTGCTCAATGCGGTATTTCATTATTTTCAGGTCCCTTATATTGAGTTTCTTTAAAAATATGGTAACTTCCAAACTTGCAACTCAGATATGAAAGCTATCTATTTTCTATTTTGTGAAAGCTTTCATCTTATTTTTATCGTCTCTTATTCTCGGTGTTGTTTCTGAGATGTTATCTTCTTTAATAGTATAAACTGATTACATTTCATCTTAAAGTTAATAATAAAATTGATCACTAATCACTTAAGTTATAGAAATAAATTCATTTACTTTCATTTAAGTTTTATTTCAGTCAAGAACATTTATTTTTTAATTTTATTTCAATTCTTATCTTATCTTTTTATGTACAAAGTTTTCAACGAATTTGTTATTGTTAAGAAACTAATTGGTAAACTTGATATAAAATTTCGTCGCAAATTTTGCATCAAAAAGGTTTCTGCTTACAATGTAATAAAGTAAAAGTTATTTAATCTAATCAATTAGCCTTTTAACGTACACAATATCAACATGATGGTTATTGAACTGGTAAAATCAAGTGACTCCTAAGCACTCTCAACTACCAACTGTAAGGTTTTGCTTTGACCAAAAATTATACAAGTTATAAACTCAAATAGCATATATTAAAGTTAATTTTTACGTACGCAATTTAAATCAAGCTTATTATTGTGTTACTTTGTAAATAAGGGTAGTTATAATTGAAATGATTCAAAACTGTTGGTTTAAAATGTAACTGGTTTATATCATACAGACATATCAACTTAAATTATGTTAAAAGTAACCGAAATTTATCACGTAGATCAGGATGACAACTATTAATAGATATAATTTTAATTAACTGTAAACCATTAACAAATGAAAAAACTTTTTGTATCTGTTTTAATAGTCATATACTTATAAAAATAACGGTTGTATATTTTTTCTTAAATGCTTTATGAAAAAACTAAAAGGTATGTTAACATAATTTATAATATACTTTAACTAAAATATACTAAAAAGCTGCTTGTTTTAAAATATATTTAGTTAGTTGAATTTGTTTAAAACAGTATTATGGAAATATAAAATCTAACGAAATTCAATTTGAATAAATTATTTAAGTAAGTTTTTAACAAAAAAGTCAACTTTTTTTAGATAATTTTGTTTAATCTAAAATTTTTAAAATATTATTCTAAAATCTAGAATCTTTAACTTGGCAACTCTGCTCACATTGTAAATTTAAAATCGTAAACAAAACAGAAGATAGTGTTTGATAGTATTGTTTTCAACGTGAATAATTTTCTGTGTAAACATTTACAAGTTTTTGCTGTTAATTCTCATCTAGTTTCTTTAATTTTATTTTATTGTATTTATATACTTTAGTTATTATTCTATAATGAAATAATTGTAAATTTTTATTTATCTATTTATTTTTATATATATACATGTGTACTTAAGTGAAGTTTTATTAAGAAATGTAAGTTTAAAAGTAAATGTCATTTTTATGCATGATTTAATTTAATTTTACTTCATTGTATGAATTATGATTTATTTAAAAAACATTATTTAATTTTTAGCTATTCTTATAAGTTATTTTTAAATTCTATAGTAGATAATATAACATGTTTTATTAATAAACACAATATTTTGTTAAACTTAAAATTTGTTTAAATTTCTATTAAGCTATTAACTTTATTATTTAATTTTTTAAATTTTTTTTCATTGAAAATCCTCATTATCTGATTCATAACAAAATAATCTATAATTTTTTTTGGTGCTTTTTATTATAGTATTTATGCAATACTATATAAATGTTGTTTTGTAATAATTTGATGTCAAATTTATTATTTAGAAAAGCTTTATTATACTAGTTTTGAGATTTTACGATTGAAAAACATTTTTTTAACCATTTACTTTAATCATATTTTTTACAGTCTTATTTTGTTACTTAGTCTGTAATTTAGTGAAAGTATGTAACTGTGAACCTTAGATCATATTCGTTTGAAACTTTTTTGCCTCTATATGAGATTATTTTGTTACTGTTGGTTATTGTATGACTTAAATCAAGTAAAATGGCTATGGAAAAGCACTTTCTTATGAATGACACTCATTTTAAATATCAAATTACAAGTATTGGCTTCCATCCTACACGTCGTGAGATAGTTGCTGGCTTTGAAGGTACATTTTTGAACTAATAATTTATTTTTAATTGCTTTAGTTATTATAATTTAATAATAAATTTATGATACTTATCTGACGTGTTGGTAAAATACTTCCATTTGTAAATCAGAAACTTTAGTTTATATCCTAGTAAAATTTATCTAAATTATTGTTATGTTAATTAAGCATCTAGACCTGTAAAAACTCCTTATCTAGCAAAACTTCCTAAATTGCCCAAACTTCATAAATCTGTTTTTTGAAATTTATGAAATAAAATGATTTTTATAAAACAATTTTCTCTAGATGGTATGATGAAATGGTGGGAACAGGACAGTGGCCAGCTACAGATGTCTACTCATGAACATAGTGGGTGGGTAACTGACTTTCTATTTATGAGCAGACCAAAACTTTTCTTCTCATCTGCCCATGATGGTATTATCATTGTATGGGGCTGTGGTGGAAATGTAGTGAAGAAAATTAGAGTATGTTAAAAATGTGCTGTTGTTACAGATGCTCGTATCTTAATTTAAGTCTTATAAATTGTCTAGAAAATCTATAGAATAATTCTTTTAATTTTGGTTTATCATTCATTTATCAATTTCATTAATAGTAAATTAAATTAACTGTAAAATATGATTAATATATGATTTTTAAACATGTAAGTCAATACTTTTACATCAATACAAAATGTGAGATATGATTTAAATTTCAGGTTGGAAACCCTGTTTATGTTCTCGCTCATAATATACGTAGAGGTCAACTAGTGTGTGGAATGAATAAAACTGTTGCATCATTTTGGTTGGACTTTACAAGTAAACATTCCAACATAATTGACAAATCTACCCCGTTTAGATCTCATGAACATACTGATATAGTCAGTTGTGTTCTTTGTCATGAATCAAGAGTATACTCTGCTGGGTAAGTTTATCAATACTTCTTTATAACTTATCAGTTAGCCTTTGCATATATATACGATTTACAAAATCTCGTTATGGTATATTTTATTGATTTTTTTTTGTATTAAAATCCAATATGTTCATAAAAATCTTTCATAATCAAGTTGTTTTTGACGATTAGATACGATGGGAAAATGTGTATATATGATACTACATTGTATCCTGGAAGGTTTGGCCTATCAACTGTTCATAAAAATAAATCTGCTCATAGGGCTGGAATTACTTGTATGATACTTATAAAAGATAACGAAAATAATAAATGGTAACAACCGTCTGATAATATAATTGCTAATGACATGAAATATTCGATATTTAGGATATTAACAGGTTCATTTGACTGCTCTGTCAAAGTGTGGTCGCAAGACGGTAAATTACGTCAACAAGTTTCTACTGTATTCTATGATTCTGTTGTTAATTTATGTTATCTACCTCGTTCAAAAGTTGTATGGATTGCTTCACTCAATCAACATCCAATTTTATTTGATCCAAAATCTGGAGAAAATGTAAGTTTAGATATTTCTTTGAAAACAAAATCATTTAGGTATTTTAGCTGTTCTAATGTTTTATTATTTCTCTTTCTTATCTTGTTATAACTTGTTGCTTTAAAGCATTAGATGCTTTAATGTTGTTTCAACAAATTAACAAAAGAATATTTAAGGAAATCTAAATGATTCTATTGTATTTTAGCTTGAAGTAATTGATTGTTAATCGGGTGTGTCCTCTTTGTTGTAATTGAAGAACTCTTTCAAATGCTTTTCATCTACCAGTTTTATTTACTCTCCTGGTCAATAAGTCGATGTTTCTATTGTTAACTTCAGGTCACTGACTTCTTACCGACATTTCAATGCCAAGCTTCTTATTCAAATGAAAATCATTTCACAAAATTGATAAAACTTCGCTACAACCCTGAATCAGGCCAACTAATCGGTAGGTTACTTTATCTAAAAAGATGATTCACAAGTTTGTGATAAGATACAAAATTCTAACTTAAAGTCTACTTTTAAAGGTTACAAAACATATAAATAAGTTTTCTTAAAGAAGTATCTTCATAAATGAAATTCTGCTTATTACATTATTAACAAATATTTGAAGTCATTTCAACTCTATTGTTATCTCTTTAATCAATTCAAGTTGTCTCAGTGGTAATTGAAAACTGCTACGTTATTAAAACAGGAAATTAGAAGCTAGCAACTCAACTTTATGTTTCAAGATGTTTAAGTGCTTCTACTTACCCTTTTTACCAACAATTAAACAATAAACTGTTATTGCCAAATACTCAAATAAATAAATTTATTTAGTTGCTTTAAGTTAAATAATTACAAAACCAAGTTTACAGCAACTAATTGTTCAAATCTTCAAATGTAAATTGAATTTTACTAGAATTATTTCATATTTCAAATAATATTAGTTTCGAAATGTTGAAATCTAAACACAATTACGAAGGTTCGACAAGCAGACGACATTTGATAGTTTGGAGATACAACCCTGCTGGTTGTATAACTGCTTTGAAATTGAAATCTTCAGTAGATAGCATCGCATATAGTGAGTAATCTGATATTTTATATTATATATTTGATTTTTAATATTTTTTAGCGATAAAAGAACCGTTGTTATTTTTCTCTGGATCAGCTGACGGTAATATTTATAAGTGGGAACGTTTACAATCAAGTCATTTCATGTACAGGTAAGCCAACTTCTTTTACATTCTTCAATTATTTCTTTTCTGCGTACAACTAGAAAGAATTTCTTTTATGGAAACAATAAAACTTATTTAACTTTTCTTTCTAATTTTAGCTTCACTCAAATAATTTTCAATCAAATTATTTTTTTGTTTATTTTATTTCCGCAAAGTATGGAAGTTCTTGAACGAAAAGATTGTATTGAAAAAGAAGAAAGTATTAGAGGTTTACGGGGAGAATTATGTATACAATGTCCTTCTGCAACAGAGATGTTATCCTCTTCACGAAGACCTTCTCTTCCTGATAACTTCTACTTCAAGTTAGTTTTTCGCCAAAACTCTTCTTTATTCAGCAAATTTTCAACGATAATTAATTTCACAAATTTTTATGTCAGATTTTAAAATAGATTTTTGTACCAACAGCAAAAACGTATCCTTATCGAGAAGTATTTATGTTGAAGAGCTTGACTTGCTGGTAGTTGCTTGTGAGGATAGTAAGGTTTATGTTTGGGGGTTTGATTATGAAGCTGTAGAAACTTTACAAAGGTTAGGAAGAGAACAAAGCGAATTAATTCAACGACTTGAAACAGAGTAAGTTCTACTGCTGAATATCGAAACGAAAATTGACTTTGTGTTTGTCAACGTTGTGCTCACCAATTTGAAATAACAAATTATTTACATTTAATTTTATTTAGTTGTAAATACAATCTACTATCAAAGAAACAAGATCTTAGTAATGGAGTTGGAAGTTCACAAACAAACGATCTACGTGTTTCAACTGGAAGCACACAGGTTACATCTGATTCAGCACAGGTTATTTTCTCGATAATTATCTATACACAGCATTTAAGAAAAAACATTTTGATGAAATAAAGAGTTGTTGATTATCAAAACTAAATGTTAATCTTCGTTTTAGAATGAAGAAAATGATTCAGTGACAGACAGGGTTGCCGGTTTTATTTGTAAGAATGTTTTGATTGGGCATACTAACTGTATAACAGCGATGTCGTTAGTCAACAACAAAGACCTTTATGATGCAATGTTTCTGGTTGGTGCTCGTCAACAAACAGTTCCTTTTTATATTTTAAGAGTTTTATTTTAGCTCATCAACTTCTAATCACTTTTTCTGAAGCAAAATTCAATCACAGATAACTAGTGGCTGGGATAGACGTGTACTAATATGGGATTTAAACGAAAATGGCAAATACCACGACCAGCTACGTTATCCTGACACCAAATTTGGCTCGATTCCAGATGGTAGTCAAGACGACGGGGGAATGCTTGCTTGTGAAGACGGAGTTGTTCTTAATCTTGAGTACTGCGCAAAAAAGTATTTGGCCATTTTGTTAATCAATATTTTGATGGATTTATTTGAGCAGAAATCAATTTGCATATGCATGTAGCGACAACATTGTTTATATTCGTCACTTTTCCAATGATGGTAGCTTAATGCATCTTGCTGCTACACTTGAAGGTCATGACCAGGAAATTACAGCTGTAAAGTGGAACCCTGTGTACGAAAAATGGGTGACAAGCTCAGAAGATGGAACTGTCCGAATCTGGGTAATTAACAGATAAAGAAATTTGTGAAATTTGATTTTCGAAAATTTGATTTCTAAAATGTTGAAAAATCTTCTCGTAGAATGAAAATGATGGAAAATTAGAAGAGACCTTGTATGCTCAAGGCTTAGTGACAACTATCTGCATAGATCAAGTTAATGGTTTTATAGTAGCAGGTGTAGACAATTGCATCAAGTTAGTTGCTTCAATCAAACTTGTTCATCAATTAATTATTTTCTGCTACTACAGGGTATATGATATGGACACAGCCCATCTTGTTCAGAAAAATATTGGCCATACTGAAAATATTCGTTGTATTGTACATGTTGTTGAACGCTCACAGGTAATTCTCAAATATTAGTTGCAAATAAATCTGTTTAAACATTAATTGATGTTGTTAGTACATGTCTGGATCATATGACAATACATTGAGAGTATGGAACGCATATCGAAAACCAATCAAAAGGAAGATCATTCCAACTAACAATAAGTGCGCACCACAGTCTTACTGAACATCTAATATTTACTTATTGTCTCTCGTAAGCCTGACAAGATAAATTTGTTGTTTTTTTCACTGTGATTTTACTTTCAAACTTGATGATGCAAACTTTCTTACTTTTCGTATTTCACAAAATCTTTTTTTACTATTTTATAGGTTTGATATGTTTGTGCCTGTGAAATAAATTTATTTAAATGCCAAACAACTAATTACGATTTTAAGAGCATATAAACCTTCAGGTGTAATCTATTTTTGATAATTTTTACCACTCGTTTGATAAAACATATTTTTCTAGATAATATGAAACAAAAATGTTTACCAAAAATAAATAGTTTACTTAAAACATTTGACCTTTATTACAAGCAAGTAATAATACTTGCTAAAATAAGTTTGTCATTACTATATCAAATCACTTTAAAGATTTCTTTTGTGGAAAAAACTTACTGATCTAGCTTGTAAGTTTCTCGATTTTTTTAATTATTTGTTTTGTGAAGAAACCAGACTTTAGTGATAAAATGAAAACAAAATGTCATCATCAACAACGAGTTTGCGTGTCTAAAGGTCGATAGTTCCGCCCTTTAAAAACGCGCCTTGTCGCCCAATTCTCCGTAAGAGAAAGAGACAACATCTCTTTCTGGCAAAGAATGCCAGCAGACAAACGCAGAGAATATGGTGTAGGTTTTGCAAAAACACTCTACTACGTTAGTAGTCGTAGGCTCGGACGGCAACAAACGTATAACAACTCTCCGCATACAAACCAAAAAAAAACAAAGCAATCCTAGTCAGCACAAACGCGTACACTTTCTACAATACTGACGAAGTCAAAGATCCGTTTTATGAAAACTCAATCTCGTTATTTGTAACGTTCATAGGTAAGGCCATCTTATAGCTTTGGGTAACTTCAATTCAAGAGTAGGTGCTGATCATCATTTCTAGACTCCGTGTTTTCGACGTGTTGGTTTCGGCAAGATGAATTTGATGGAAAAATACCTTCTTGAGCTTTGTCACTCACAAAATCTCTGCATTACCAACTCCTTTTTCTGACCAAGCAATATTTCCGGGAGACACTCACGCTATAAACATTGGCATCTGCTAGACTTTATCTTCGTAGGAAGTAGCCTTCTAGGCAATGTCTTAATGACAAGATTATACAAACAGCGATCACTTTGTAGCATGCTAAAAATTACATCTTTCTATCAAAATAATGTACAAGTCAAAACCAAGATACTATCGCCATATGTGTACTTATAAGAACAATATAAGAGTTATAAGAACAAGGTTCAACTGGTTGGAAAAATACATCGATGAGTATTCAGCATGGTCGTTTTCGCCCGGACCAGGCTTTAATATAATATGAGATTAAATTATGTATGAACATTAAATTGTCTCAAAAACATTTCCGACAAATTAAAACGAATTTCCTTTTCATGAATCATATTGACTTAACAAAAGACTAGTTTAAAAAATTCTTTGTTTAAGTGTAACAGTTTTGAAATTAAATTGTGAAGAGGAAAATAAGTAATCAAAATCAAAGTAGACTTGTTCATATAAGTGAAATCTTTAAAATTGTTTGTGTTACTTCCTAAAGTTTGTAGATTTACTTGTATTCTGTTTAAAGCATTTTATAGTTACATAATGGGAAAAAGAATTTTTTTTCAATTGCTTAGCTTTATTGTACTGATTGCAGCCATTACTGAAAGTAATTTTACATATGAATAATTCTTTGTAATTTTTATTAATTCAATTTTTGTTTCTTTAAATAAGCTAGTTTATAACTGTATAGTAGAACGTCTTTATTTCCACTTATTAAATTATTTAGTTTCTATTTCATGTAATATTAAATACCATTAGTAAAAATAAAATAATCTGCAGCTCTTAATTTTATAAAATGAGGAATTTAAAGTATTATATAAATATATGTGATTATTTTCTTATAAGTTTCTAAAATAAAGTTTAGAAAATTCAATATGTTTTTCTCACATGATAAACTTAAATTCAAAGGTTGCCACACAAACTCTCAACCATCAGGAAGACGGAAAAGATCAACTGATACAACATCGGAGTTTATGAGAATTAAAATCAAATCATGTCTTGCTCAGTCAGTTTCTAGAATGAATTCTAGTGTTGACTTTTTTGTGTTACATTCGCAATGGTTTGAAAATACTGTGACTTCCTGTCCTTCGTAAGTAATTTGCTTCAGCTTAATATACTTAACTAAGTTATTTAAATGGCAAAAAAACTTGTTAATATACGTAATTGTATTGAGTCTTCAACAAAATACTTTTATTATAATCTATATTAGTTTTGAAAAACACTAGAGTATCTATCTATGAAAATAATTTGGGTGGAAATGAACTAAAATAGATGTTTTAAAAACAGCTCTATTCAATTCTTTATATTTTGTCATAAAATTATCTTTTAGGGATGAAGCTCAGTGCTGGATAGAAGAATTAAAAAACATTATTCCTTCGTATGAGACCTTATACGATGACATCAGTAATTGTATAGAAGATTATGATGCGTTGTTTACAGCAGAAAGAAAGTTTTTTAAACCATTGTAGATACTATCGCTAAATTCTTATGAAGTAACTTATAATTAGCAGTTTTCTAATATTCAAATACTCTGGCTTGATTTTTTTTTGAAATTAGGTGGTGGTGGACCGTATAAAAGAAGAAAAAGAAGTTTAAAGTCTAAAAGATATGTAGATAATAGCAACCAGGTAAATCAAAATATGTATTCTTGCCTAAACTATCAAACTAAGAAGAAATCTTTTTGTCGATTTTATTACATACATATAAGTAGAAAAACAATGATATAAGTCCAAACAATTTAAGATACCTTTTTAAGATTTAAGACTTAATTTAAGGTTAACTGCCCGGATGTGAGCGGCAGCGAATTTCAACAAGTCATAGAAACAAACAATCTTAAAACTGTACTTGTCACGGATACGACATTTACCCAGTTTGAGGATTTGGCATATGTGATGCAAACTTATGTTGTATGCCCGTAAGTTATTTTCCATAGTTGGTTATATTATTATATATTTATCATTTATAAAATTATTAAATATTATTAAATATTATATATTTACAAAATATTAGTTGATTGCATTGGTTTCAAATTGATACAAATAATATAATTTATGAATTGTTGTTGTCGTGTGCAGAACAACTTTCTTCTTATAAAAGTACATTTTTCGATTACAAGCTTAATTTGGTTTAAATTCACTGTTATATATTAACTTGTGTAAAATAATCAAAGTTCTTTATTATAATTTTAATTATTAAATGTATATTTAAAAGTCATGGTTCCTCCTAAAGTTTAAATTAATTGGATTTTAAATTGAATTTTTAACAATTAATACTTTAAGACAAACTTGAAATTTTATTATCAAATTTTAGATTATTTTTGTCCAAATTAGTTATAAATATAAACAAATTTTATCTTAAGTTACTTTTTCGTAAAATCCACAGTCTCTCATTTATTAAATTTTTCACCAAATAACTTTGCAGGTTGTGCACATGTGAGGTGCTAGCAAATGAGTCACAACCGAAGAAATTTGATGCAACAGGCTGTGAAAACTGCTGGTACACTAAACTTGCAGCTGCAATCAAACCTTCCTCGCCGCTTCTTGAACCTATCACAGAAATTGTGTTTGAATTTATTGAAGGTACTGCAATGATTTTTGGTAAAATCAGAAATATTTCACATCGTAATTATCTGATAATCTTGCAATTATAGCTTTGTATTTATATTTAGTTATGACTGTTTAAAGGTCAAAACAAATTTATTATTTAAACGGCTATCATACTTAAAAAAGAAATTAGAAAGATGCTAAAATATGCTCTACAGTAGCAAAACATCAGATTTCAACTGAATAATTCAGTCGATTAACCTACTATCTATGTTTAACAGCAACATCTATAACCTGCGTTCCTCAGACCCGAATAATGTGAGTAATACTGCTAAAGCTTGTTGCAGATTGAACATGAAACTTTGTATGTATTTAAAATTAAAAAAAAAAACTTTTTAAACATATCAGAGTAATAACTTTTTCATTGCATTTAAAATTGTTTGTTGAATACATGTAGTTAAAGATATCTATTGAAATTAAAAACACTTTTCTCAAAATCTTCGTTTGAAGATTAGATGCAGGTACATTAAATGAGATGGGTATCGACAATATTGAAGAAGAAGCTTATTTGGGAAAGTTGAAAAGCTGTTTTGATGAAGGTAAAACAGACCCTGTACTTGAATGCAGAGCTGCAAACGTTACTTCATTATTGGATGAGCAGATTGCTTATTTTGATATTTCATCTGAAAAATGTATAGATCCTGAAGATATAAAAGTTTGTTTTTGTTATTGTATTATCTAGCAAAGACATCAAATGTTTTTTGTTCAAGGTGGAGAATAATGAACTTGTATTGAAATATTATGTAATGAAATTACCAAAGTTAGATTTGGCATCAAAAGTTCAACGCTACACTTGCTCAGTGAAAGAGTTTACTTGCAGAATCCCAATGATTCAACAAAGATCACTGATACCTATAGATTTACAAGGAAGGTAAAATGTTTTTATAAACAACTAAATAGTATATTGTTAAAAAATTTCACCTAAAAGTATCTACAAATATGTTTGTATAAAATTGTGTATGCTTATAGGTTAAAAATGAGGATAAAATTTCTACATATTGAGTCTGAATTATAATCTTATTTTCAGACCAGATTTACTGCTAGATGATGTGATTTCAAATATGTCGACTTCATTTTCATTTACCCTCAAAAATAGAAGCTCTATTGTTTTAGGTAATGATATTGAAATAGAGATAGAACATAATAGCTCTTCCCCGGAAAGTTATCGATTAACAGTGAGTCAAAATTTAATAATTTTAAATTAATAAAAGATTTTGTAAAATAAATGGGAACCGGCGTCATTTTTTAAGTCAATTATTTGAAATAAAGCTTAAAATTAAACTAAAATTAAATTTAGCTTTAAATTAACTATATTACTGTTAAAATGTAGGTTGGAAGATGCTGGGCCACTCCGACAGATACTCGTGTATATGCTGACCCTAAATACGACATTACTGATTGCTTCGGGTAAAAAGAAAGTATACACATTTAAAAAAACATCAAAAATAATTTCTTAACAAAATTAAACCGACTTCATCTTTTTCGTAGATGTCCTTTAGATACCAGCGGTACAACTCAGGTAATTAACAATGGTGCTGCTAAAGTAGAAGTCAAATTTCAATCGTTTGTGTGGGCAAATCCATTAGACCAAAGTATTTATTTCAATTGTGAAATTACACTTTGTTACAAGCTTGTTGAAAACTGTACGACCCCTCAAGTATGTTTTTCCTCATTTCTTACTTTTTATTTACATTTTTTTATCCAACAGGATTGTTCAGCTACTCTTCCTAACTCTTGTCCCTCACGATCACGAAGAAGTTTCTCAAATACTGAAGCAAAAATATTTAGTTCTAAACCAATTAGGTTATCTTCAAAAGATATAAATTTACAAGAAGAGCAAAAGACTCAAAAGTGTTCATCTGTAAGTTTTAAAGACTTCAAATTTTAATGCAGGCCTTCTATTCGTAAACATTTCCATACTTTATAAATATACAAATAATATTTTTATTTACAATCAAATATATATTATTATAAGTCGAAAGTTAAGATTATAACGGTAATATTTCAATAAACAACTAAATAATTTAATATCTTTTTTGACATTTTTTATATTTTTAAGACCTTCTATAAAACCCATTTATCAAATAACTTACAAATTTATCTGTATTTTTAGAATAATGGTGGTTGTGAAGAACTTTGTACTGAAGTATCGAGTGTGAATGGATCTACAGTGCAATGTGGATGTAAACCAAACCAGTATTTAGATATTGATGGAGTTTCTTGCAAAAGTTTGAATTTATTTATTAAATTTTTACCTTCATTTTGTCAACTAGTTTTGTCATAAATTTCACTCAAAATATTTTATATTGAGACATGTTTCTTTAATATGTTTCTTCTATGCATTCATGATAGTCCATTGTCAGTAGCAACAACTAAATTGAACTTACATAATACACACAGGCTCAATTCTTTTCAGGTGTGTCCAAAGAACCTTCAACTAAAGAAACTTTCAGCGGACCAACAGATTTTTGAAAACTAAACAAACATTATCAACTTATTTTATTTGCTTGTAAATAGATTACATTATCATTTCTTCGACCATTTAACTTTTAACTCAATTTTCATCCGATGTTAACTTAAAGATTGTAAGTAACATGTTCTAGACTTCTGTCATTTGCGTCTATATTCACTTACGTAAAAATAAACAGCTGATAATATGATCGGTCGAGCCATTTTTGATCATTTGTACATAAGACTAAAGTGTCGGTATATCTCGCCCCAATTCACAGAAAATTCACGACAAACTTTAATAAAAATAAAAACACGATACGATTGCTTTTCGACTCAATAACACTAATTTTTTGAAAAGTGTCCGTACTACGATCAAGATAAGTGTGTTTCCGAGTATAAACATAAATAGTAGTTTTAAATATGCCAGCAAATACTTCTACCTTTATTTTTCAACCAAGAGGTTGTAAGTTACTAAATTGAGGAAATAACGTAACTATGTTTATATTTTATGAAAGATTGTAGCCGGGGCAACTTCAGTTGCAAATTAAGTTTTTATTACACTGACTAACGGATGTACAAATACATTTAAAACTGATATTTCATAACACTTTAATTTCCACTTAGAGTATAAAATTGAATATTTTTTATATTCAGTAGAAGCTTTAAACTGTTTTGAAAAATACCAAATAGAGATATTCCATCAATTAGTTAAGTTTTTTAAGCTGGTATAAAAAACTAAAATGAGAAGTAGACTTTGCGTATTTCAATCAATAAAGTCATATTTTGTAAAAAGTGGTGAATTGACTTGTGTGACAAATAGTAAATTTTGAAATCAAAACAAGTTCATATAAAACCAATTGGTCTAAATACTAATAAATATATATATGCTGTTGATACGTTGATGCTATTATTTTGATTTTTTAAAGTGGTTAGTATAATTTTTAATTTTAAGTAAAAAATAGTTTTAAGATACTCTGAAAATAGTCATAGCTAGCGAGTTCTAGAAATCAAAAAGAGTCGATTTTTTAACATTTTTGTAAGCATTTGAATTATAAAGTTAAAAATATATGGCTAATAGTTATAATACACAGCTGTTGCAGTTTTTACAGTTATTTTATATTTGATTCAGTTTTTAGATAACTTAATGGTGTGACTATTAAATACTTGGGCTATAGTTCCTTTTATCACAGAAATGTTGAATAAATCTTTATCCCTAATTAAACTTTTTGCTAATATTTTCAATACAACTTTTTGAGTCGAAGTAGTCTTTTGTAATATGTGTAATAATGTATATATTTAAGCTTTCATAGTTACCTCATGTTTTTTCTACTAATTCATTAACCATAGTTTGTAGAAAAATTTTAATATTAATATTATTTTCACAAAAAAGCAAAACTCAAGTTTGAAAATTATATATAAATATATATTATATTCAAGTTGTTTTGATAAAATTTTTGTGAATTTATAATCGGGCTTTTTTGTATTTTCCCATAAAAAAGCTATAAGTGATTACTCGAAAAACTCATTGTTTATAATTGATTTGAACTTTTAAATTTGTTTGTCAAAACTTAGGTAGCAGATATTTTATACTGAAAAATGTATTTTTTATTCGATTGATCAAAAGTAAACTGATTACACATATTTTTTTTAGATAAACCTTAAAAATATAAGTTAGTTTTTAGTATTTATATAAGAATTAATTTCTTACATTTTGTATAACTTTTCTTGATAAATAATTATTGCATAAATTTATATTAGTTTTAGAGTTATATTTAAATTAAAAGTTATTTGTAAGACTTTATGGAAAATAAATAAACTAAGTTAGTTAATAATTAAAAATTAGTTTGAATTAATTTATCAAAAAATATTTGCCTAAAATTTATAACTTTGCAATAAAACTTATATTGTATAAATCAATATATAAATATCTATCTTTAATAGCTTCATTAAATGACGTTTTGTATGTTATATATTTATTAGATATAAAATAAGTTAAGAATTAGAAATTATTGAATTTATTTTTGTTATATAATGAACGATATATTTTGTGATATATAGGTGATTTCTTATCTGATTTTTATCACACTGAAAGTAGTTTTAGTAACATGAATTTATCAATTGCGACAGAAATTGAAAAATCTCTTGAAGATCTATTTTCTCAGAAAGAACAAGAAGTTATTGATAAAAGTAAGGTAAAAAGTCTTAAAAATCTCTGCAAACAGCATAATGATATTGTAGAACATACATTCTTTATTTCATATCCATATTTGAAAAAAGATAGTTGTAAAACTCGTATCCTATGTCTGCAATTGTTTGATGAGCTGTTTTTGAGGTCTCATCAGTTTAGAACTTTGGTTTTATCTGAAGTTGAAGAGTTTTGTTCCTTAATTTTGGGTACCAACAAAAATAGGCCTCTTCCAAAACCATCAAAAGAAGCTAAGAAACTAAAAGAGTTTGGTTTAAGAACTTTTAAGAAATGGCATCATTATTTTAAATCTTCCTACATAAAGCTTGATATTATTATGGATTATCTAACAAATGTGAAACGTTTGAACTTTGATTCTATTGATTTAACTGAAGAAGAAACAAATGGAGAAAGTTTAAGGAATACTTTGATAAACAAAAAAAAAGAACAAACAAAAAGACTTATCAAAAATCTAAAAAAAGATATTCAAAATGCTATAACTGAAGTGAAAAGTATTAATGTTAAAATAAATAATATTTTTAACTTACTCACTTCTCAAATGCTTTTTACATCTAAAGATTTTGAAAACATTAATAAAAATGGTAAGAAGTCGGACTTTACTCAAGATGATCTAAGACTATTTGCAATACCAACTAATGGGTATAATATAGAACTTGATCCTAATAAGCTTCATTCTGTGACAATTGAAGAAACAGAAGACAATTCTTGTTTAATTAATGAGTTAAATGATTGTATTGAAAGTACCAAGCAAGTGTATCTTCCAAAACTAATTAAACTAATTAATGTTGCAAGTGATGAAAATGCACCAACTCATGTGATTGAAGCTATGACAACTTCAAAAGAAGCTCTAGAAAATAAATTATCTCGTTATACAAGATTAATTATTATTAGAAATGATCCAGATGAAGATACTGCTGATTTTGAAGAAGTTGAAGAAGACACATCTCTATTAGATGATATTCCATCCTGTAGTTCATGCTCTTTTGAAAAACTAGTAGCTGGTCAGAATCAAAATCAAAGAAGTTTTAAAGATAACTTAAAAGATAAACTCCATAAAAGTTCTACTTTAAAAGAAATGTCACCAGTAGTTTTACTTGAAAACAATCTCTCATCTTCAGATAAAGAAAAATTAGATGGTTATACAAAAAGTCTAAATTTTGGATCTTCTAAGCAGTTTGGTGTTGATCATAAACTTCTAAATAGTAATTCTCTCTCTCACACAGATCAACAACTTCCTGATGCTACTTTAAGTCATCTAAAATCTAAAACAATTGAGCTTAATGGTGTTTTTGAACCAGTTACTCATATATGTGGTGTTAGACTACCTTCAGGAAAACTGTGTAGCAGACAAGACAGATATAAATGTCCATTTCATGGAAAAATTGTAAAGCGTGATGAAAAAGGAAATGTTCTTTTTAAAGAAGATTCTAAAGAAGAAAAGAGTAAGTTTAAAAAAGATGTAGATTTTCTGATGGATGTTGTTTCTACATCTAATGGAAACTACAAACTTATTCCTAAAGTTAATACTAAAAAAACTTTGAAAGGAAAAATTTCAAAACCTTCTAGTTGTAAGAAACGTTTAAAAAAGAAAATTTCAAATCTAAAACATTAAAGAGGGTAACAAGTAGGTCAGATGATTTAAATGAAAAAGAAATAGTTACAAATTGATTCATAATTTCAACTATACTTTATATAAATAGTTTTTATTTTATTAATCTAGTAATTGTTTAAAATCATTTTTGTGATATCTATCTATTTTTCTTTCTTCTTTCTTTTTATTTATTTAAAATGTATTTTTATGAAGCATTTTTATAGATTAAATATCAGAATATTCAAATAATTATTTCTCTGAATTTTCTTTTTGATTTATTTAACTCTTAATCATCATACATTCTGATTGTTTATTTACATTTGTTTTCGATCTAACATAAACTGAAAGCTTTACCAACTCTTTTTATTTCTATTTTTTAGACTTTTATAAAAATGGATTTTAAGTGTAGCTCTGATACAGGCAATAGAAATTTTAAATATAGTTTTCAACCTGGTTCGAACAGGCCAAAGTATCAATTGGATTTATCATTATCTGTTATTAACAAAGAATCACCAGAAGAGCTTGCTGCACGGGTTGCTAATTATCATAACATTCCTTGCTTTGTTAAGTCAGGTGAGTTTTGTTATTTCAACTTGTCAGTGATATTTTAATCGTTTATTACAAACCACTTTTCAAATGTTGTTAGCCTCTTGTTTAGCTGCTTATGATGTTTGGTTTTTAGATCTAGCCTCTGAATTGAGAGATTTTAGAGAAAAAGAACAAATCAAGTTCCAAGACTCACATGCTCAAGCAATGATTGAATGGATCCAACAAAATCCTGAAAAGATTAAAGAAGTTGCTGAAGTTGCAGCTGAAAAATATGAAAATGTAACAATTTCTCGATTTATATCATCATATTCTGGTAGATGATCTAATACAAGTGATGCTTTCAGACATGGTCCCGGTACACTAAACCAACAACAGATAAACTTCAAGATTTTTCACAAGCTTATCATTTTCTAATCCATTCTTCAGCTATGATGATCCTGTTAGAGCTAGAAAGAATCTATCAACAGATTGTTACTAAGGTAGCTACAATTTCAGTGATTCATTTCTAAAGATTAAAATTGATTTAGTTTAAAACTTATACTGACAAATCAAGTATTAAATGGATATCTGATATTTAGATGGTTGAAAATAGAAAGCAGTTGATAAACAACCTACAAGAAAAACAGGAAATGGAAATGTCTAGAGCTTGTGATAGTGTTGGGTTTGCTTACACTCCTCATGATGTATCTCAAATAGCTGGACGTCATCTTGAGGAATTAGAGGTAGATTTCTTATATTTCCTCAAATAGTCTTCAATGATGTATTTAAGAAATTGGAGAAGCATTATAAAGATGAATATGAAGAAGTTATTGGTGATCAAAAAAAGAAATTTCGTGAAATTGTTCAACTTCTTGCTGATGAGATGAAGCAAGCTGATAATCAAATAACCGCTGATAGTAAATCTCAGTGAGTTGATCAGTTCAAGTTTACAGAGATCAAACAAAGAGTTATCCCGCAGTGAAAAGATTAAACTACTCATAAGTGATGCAGAAACTCAATTAAGTAATCTTCATCTTCATACAACATCCAATGATAATTTCTCATCACGGGAAGATATGATCTCATCTCCTGGAATCAAGTCTTCACCATCTGAAAGTTCTGGAGGAGGGAGTCTTAGCACAATCATTCAAATGGAAGAGAGCTTCACCGTCAATTTAGGAAATCAATTGAAAACGATGCACAACTTAAGATTACTCGTCACTGACATTTTTAACTTTTGTCGTTATGCTGATGTCAGGTATTCTTCACATAAGCAATTTAACCTGGCATATTTCAATTTGTAATTTATCATTTAACTATCGTCCGTCTCCCAGTGTGTATCACGCCCACCTTGCAGGTAGAAGGTCCCAGGGTCGAGCCCAGGCTTTGCGACAAAGAAAAGTCCATAAAAACCCGGGTAGAAGGGCCTTGTTAGCCAGGGTAATGAAACACTTCTAGAAGATGCAAAACTCCGAACTTAAAGCCGGAGTTGGAGCCTCGTAGACAGTTTGTTATTGTACTCAGTGTCGGTTCAGAAGCTTCTGCAATGTTAGCTGGACGCAGTTGCATCAGTTCTCCTGTTCTGCTGTATAACCTGGATGGCCCAAACAGTGGAATCCTGCTGCATGCAACAACTTGATATTTATAATTTCTTCCCTGTACAAGCATAGTCGTTCTCGGCCATATAATCGTTAATGACAGAAATTAATTTAGAAAAAATTTTGGAAGATAAATTTAATCTTTTTAACAACAACTTCCAGATGATCATAAAGATTAAAACTTTGTTCTTAGAGAGATGGGAGCCCAGAGATTTCAGACAGTCATGTCCCTGTATTCGGATTCCTTGTCTGCAGTGATCCTGTTCACTGATAAACAGTTAGATTGTTCGTCGGGAATTGAAGGAGGTGATGTTTGATTTACTGACAGTTTTCAAAATCAATTTCAACTTTTTTGTTTTTTAGATTTAGCAACAATCTGTCATTCTTCTAATGAGTTTCATTTCGATAATTTTCCAGCTCAACTCGAAAAACTTAAAAGATTAATCAAGCAAGAAAAGAATGAGAAACGTAGTGAAGAAAATAAGTAAGTTGGAAATAAGTTCATCTTTTCGACTTGAAACAAACAAGAACTGTTTTTTACAGATCACTTCAAAAACAAGATGAAACGTTTGAATTACAAGATGGTGATTTATTCATCAGCAGACACTCAAATCTTTCACAAGTTCATGTCGTATGTCATCTTGCTACAGATACAAGTAGTTTGAAGTCGAAGAACTCACATTCTACAGTCAACTCTCGTCACCCAGTTTATCATGGATTACGTCATGCTTTGAAGGTCTCATCGTATCTTCTTTTCATTTCTTTAATTTATCATCTTTAGATCGCTTCTGATTTTGAGATCAAAACTATCACTCTTCCTCTTCTCCTCTCACATGATGTCACTGATGATATGACGTCACAATGGTGCATCCGAAGAGCGGAGTTAGTTATGAAATGGATGAAAGGTTTGACTTCTTCATTTTGAAGCTATTAGCCAATCAGATTCGTAGGTTTTATGATAGAGATGGCATCTTGGGATGGAGGAGTTTCTAGAACTATTCAGTTTGTTGTTCCTCCCGGAATATCTGAAGATTGCTTTGATGCTATAAGATCAAATCTTCCTGAAGTTTACAGGACTACATCCACTAGAAACCTAACTCCTCAAGGAATTAAGAGATAACTACATCACGTGGTCATCTTTAATTTGCAATATCTGATCTTGGAGTAAACTCCTAATTTGATTTTATCTGAATCACAATTGAAGTTTCAGTCACTTTTCAATTCATTTCAACTTCTCTTCATATATCAAAATCTCAATCTTCAAAATATTTTCACACCAAGCATTTGTTTGTGAAAATAATTTCAGATTTTATCTAACCAATCACAAGTTTGTGATGTTTGTTTAGCTTTTGCAATGATTTTATAAATGTTTTTATAGTGGCCTCAAGATTCGACGCTTTCATGCTTACCTTAAAGACTCGTCTGTTTTGACCAATGACAAATGATAACAGATGTATTATTCCTATAAAATCTCTTATTTTCACTTCTACTTTGACGTACATCTTCTGAAACATTTCATATTACTATTAGATGTTGACTTATTTCGAAAAAATTTTTATTGGTCATTCTGTTTGTTCAATCATTACATTAAATAAAAATAAACTGATTATTTCTACAAATTTCAATTCTTAGCTCTAATTTCATATTGTATTTACAATTTTTACTGCTGCTAGTAAATATAGACTAGCTATAAGTAAACTAATCTATAAACTTTCTAATAATTGAGCTCAGAATGTTGCTAGTACTAATATTTGTTCGTCTTTTCCGCAGTATCTCGCATATTTTCATTTTAGCTGTTATAAAAGTGCTTGATAGTTAATCTAATCGTTAGACAATAACTCATTAAGATTCCTGTTTATTGTCAAGCTTTAAATCTGATTGCAATAGTATACAAAGTAGAAGACAGAACTAAGTATATTTTAATTATAAAAAATAATAGCTGATGAATTTTAGTTTAACTGCATAGTTGATATAGAATTTGAAGAGAAAAATATTAATGTATTAGATTATTATCAATGTTTCAATTGAGATTTTTATAATAGTTTTTAATAAATTATTTAGGTCTTAGATTGGTTATTAGAACTTTAAAGTTCAAAATCAGTCATAACTTCACAAAAATTTGTTCAATTAAACTTGGCTTGATTAAAGCCTACTGGCAAAATTCTGGTCAGTGTTAATTTATTCGATCAATAAAAGAGAAAATGATTATATAGAAGAAAAGTCAGTAATCAATAAATCATCTTTCAAAAGTAACTCAACTTCTAAATTTAGTTTTCATATAAAAAATCGCTGCAAAATTTAAAGAATGTATCTTAAACTTGTGTCCTAAACTGTATTGTTACTCAAACATTTAATTAAGATTATAAAAACTAATACAACTTTTAAAATAATAAAATTAATTTTATCTTTAGAAATCGAACGATAAAGTAACTCATGTTCTTATATATTTTACCTATACAGTGTTTCTATTCTTTCTGTATTAATCTTATATTGTGATACTTACTTTCCAATTATCTCTTTGCTCGTAATTTTTGGTTTTTGTTTCATATAAAAGCTGTTAAATTTGTAACTCGCAGCCACGCGTTTTAATTAAATAATTTACCAGCTCAAAGATTCTTTAAAAAATACTTAGAAGATAGAGTACTATGTGTAGGAATTCATGCAGCATGATAGACCCTTAAAATAATAAATAAAGGTGTAGGGAGGTGTAAAAGCTATGAAAGAATGTCTTATGAAGGGTGCCTTTTGAAAGGGTGATCCGATTAATTTTTCAATTAAATTAAAGTACAGTAACATTTTTCAGTGACTTATGTACTATATAAGACCAATGTTGTAACAATGATATGTTAAAACAAGGATATTTTCAATACGAGTAAATGATGAGTTTCAAAAAATTTTTTGAGTACCCAGTAACCATTGTGTAGATTACATCTTTTCTTGGTAATCTTAATAAAACCCCTTAGGTCTTTGGTAAGACTGCACTAGTCTCTATGATCAATGGTAGGACTAGTTTAATAATCTTTACTGTATTTTTCTCTCTTTGGTCAAGACTTTCTATGTCAAGGAAAGATTCTTAAAATTCTATTAGTCTTTAAAATGCTAGCATCTAGGCTAGTTCTCGTATTTCAGTAATTTGAAAATCTAGTAATAAATTTTCAAGATGAAAAGGAAGTCATTTTAATTTCAAAATCGAGAAAATCTATCGTCTTTCCAACACTTTTAACTTTCGTGGAATAACTGTTCCAGAAACATTCTAAGACAAATGAACAAGTTTTTAAAAACTTGTTAAATATTTTTTATAAAGAACAAGTACTTTTCAAATCATAAGTATTTAAACAGAGCAAATAAGAGTTAGTAAAACCAGTTTACAATTATGGTTAATGAATCCTAATTACGCTTTTTAATAACTTTGAATTGTAAATTAAATCAACACTATTGTTTTATAAAAGTTACTTATCTGGCCGATACTTGAAGCTACTTTTATTGTCAAATCTCGATAATAAATATTTAATCTTTATTATTGAAGGGATTAAAAATATCATGTTCATAAAATATAACAAACTATTGTACCAGTTAGTTTTAGTACAGTGATCGTACTTGCTCAAAATGCTCTTTTAGTTTTCTAGTTATTGCGCTGTTAGCTTTTCTAACAGAATTTCACGCGGGAACCGATCAGCTTGACTTTATTTGTAGATCTATCTGTAGGTATCCTTATAATCTACTAGTTTTGATTATTAGTTGTTTAAAGTCAAATCTGAAAATAGTGACTGTTTTTGTTCTTGAAATTTACTTTTAATTGTAATGTACGTGATAAATAATACATAGAAATTTTTCAGCAGCAACTTTTATGATTCAATATTTGATATTTTTACTTTAACATATTATTGTAGAATTATACTTTGGTTTAATATCTATTCAGAAATTGGCAAAACATGTTTTGATGTTTGTTTGAATAGAACTCTATCGATTGATTTGATAGAAATATAGAATTATATAGAAAGTTAGCTTGCTTAAAATTATATATTAAACCTTATTTATTTCCAAAGTTATATTATGATTGGTTTATTGTTTTGTTTATAACCATAATAATTATTCTAAAATAAAGTTTAAATTTGAAGTCTTTATAAAAATTACATCCTGGTGTCTTTTTTATAAACTTTTTGATTTTTTTGATTGATTTAAGACATCATTTCTTGATTATAATTTATTTCTTTGAATTATTTATAACTTATTTGAAATTTTACTTAATAACTTGTTGCCTATTTTTAAATCTTATTTAATCTTATCATTTTAACTTATATTTTAACAAATTTCAAGATTCTATGGATGGTTTGCTGTATAATAATTATGATTTCTTAATTATTTTTCATAAGCTTTTTAAACTTTTTAAATTCCTTTTTGCTATCAGCTTCATTTAGTTTTTTTTATTTTCTTGTGACTTAAAAAAGATTCAAATCTTTTTATTAAAACTTTTTGTATATTATATTGCTATTAAAGTTTTTAGTCTTATGTTTATTTTATCTAAACATTAAACTTTTTTTAAGTTGTTTATGATAAAAGCTTTTTATTTTATTTTTGTTGCTTATCTGAATTGTTACTCTTTGCTTGAAGTTTTTATTGCTTTTTACAAATTAAAATATTTTATTTTCTGTTAATATTTTTATATAACTTTTCAATAATAATTTAGTTGATATGTTTTTTAAATGAAACATTTATTTTAGCATGATATAGAAACTTCATTGTGACCATTTTTTCATCTGCTCATTAAAAATGTAATCTTTATTGTGATGTTTATAAATGTAATGATAAATAAATCTAATTTGTCACTAATAAATGTTGGAATGGTTTTCAAAAAACATAATTGTTTTAAATTAAGTTTAGATATACTATTTCATTTTTTAAAGATTTTTTAAATAACCCAGTCATTGATATTTTTCAGTTTTTCTTAATATATATTTTTAAGGCATTTGGAAATGTCTTGTGAAGAAGCAAAAGCAGAAATTATTAAAGAGGTAGTATTTTTTGTTTTACTTTTTTTGCTAATCTAATAATGTTGTTCAATTAGAGTGATGCAGATTCAACTAAAGCTACAAAAGAAATTCCAACTGTTATAATTAGTTCTGATCAATTACAAAAAAAGAATGATACACAACCTGAAACTAAAGATAAAGTTGAAACCGAATCTTTTGAATGTGGAAAAGAAGACACTAAAGCTATTAATCAAGATGACCAAACAAATGTGAAGAAAAAAGAAACTCAGAATGCTGATCACTTGATAAAAGAAAGTACAGAAGAAAGTCCAGCTGAAGGAAAAGAAGCAAGTTTGTCTGATGATAAAGAAGAAAATGAAGACACTAAAAAGCCTTGTCAGACTGATGAAAGCAAAGATGCAGTCGCATTGAAAAAGTGTTCATCTACTGAAGAAAAAGATGATGAAAAAGTAGAAAATTCAAGTGCAGTAGCAGAAGAAAGAAAAGTTTGTGAAAATCAGGATAATAAATCAGAATCTACTGAAAATCTTAAAAATAATTTGACGTGTGCTGAAGAAAAGGTTGAAAAAACGGAAGAAGTAAGTAATAGTAAAAGCAAAAATGAAGAAGAATCTATTCCAAATAAAAAAGCGGTCATTGATGTTGAGAAGGAAGAAGATAAAATCTGTAAAGTTGAATCAGAAGATACAGAGAAAGAGGTCCCAGCTAACGAATGTAATGATAAAAAAGAAGATGCTGAAGAAAGTAAAAAGGAGGAATTGAGTGTGAAAGATGAGATTGATGAAGAAGTAAACAAAGATGATGATGAGGATGATGAAGAAGAAGAAGAGAGTGAAGAGGAACTGCAGCGTAAGATCTAAATACAATTTGTAGAAGTTTAAAATCAATTTGATTAGTTGAAACTCTTTCAGAGTGATATATTTTGTTGTTAATTATGTTTTAGTTGTAAATTTGCTGTCAAATATCTAATGATTGATATGCTTTGGTACAGCTGGCTTGCTTGAAAGACCTGTTGTTATACTGGATAGCAAACGAGAAAGAAAGAAGAGTATTAAGTTCAGTTTTCTTGAACAAAGTTTACCCACAAATTCTGAGAAGAAAAAGCTGGTGATACCTGCCGGGTGAGTTTTCATCAGTTATTACTTGTCACTGAATACTAACAGATACTTGATGAGTTTCTAAGTTTTCAAATTTATCGAGATTATTGCTTCATTACATCGTTCCTACCAATCTAAAGTTGTTAAAATTTGTATTTATTTTTGAAGATCTGGAGTAGAATTACGTGATCATCCAGTTGTTGAAGATCAGCTAGCCAAAAATCCTGTCGCTGATTTAAAAATCATTCATCGCCTATTTTATGGTGTTGGATCAGATGTTAGTAAACAGAAAATCAAATAACTCGTTTCTAACTTTTTTATTTTAAGGTTCGATCTTGCAAAAACAACTTGAAGAGTTTTACTGGATTTTCATTTGAGAAATCATCAAAAGATTTTCAGAAAAAAGAAGAATATTTAGGAAAGTAGGTGTCGTTTGAAGCAAGTAAAATCTTACTTTTTGTTTACGTTTCTTACATTAAGATTCACCTTGGCAAACCTCAAATGGACTGCCAGCGTTCTTGATTGTCATCTTTCTGGTAAAACTAAAGATCAAATCATAAAAAGCATCTTGGAGTGGTGTATGTGTCCCAAACCATCCGGAAAGGTTTTTTTTTAACTTTATATAATCAAAATAGCTCATAATCATGTAATCTTAGATGTTGATATCTTGCTAACTTTTATTTTATCAGAACAATCACCCACCACTTTATGTTTTTCGATATTTTATGACTTTGAGTTAATTTGTCGGCTGGATTTTTAAAACTCAGCAATAAATTTGACTTTAACAACTTGATTCAGTAGAAAACTTTTTTAAGAGTAAAATCTTTAAAATTTCATCAGTTCAATAATTTTTGATTCTCTGAAATTGGATTTCTTTTCATGATGGTTGTGTCATAGTTGATAAATTTATCTTTAAGGCGGTAGTTGGAAAGAAAGGGAAGCGAAAAAAGAAGTCTTCATCCGTGACCAACAGTAAAAAGATAAAAGCAACTGTAAGTGATTACATCAATTACTACTTCCTCTAATTTTGTTAGACTTTATATTCGATCACACAAAAATTACATTTTTTATCTTCAATGAAGCAAGCTTCAATATCTGTTGTTACATAAATATCTTTTTTTCTATAAATATTTGTCACTTTTTGAGATATCAAGTAACAGACAAATTACATTTGACCACTAAAGTTTTTATTAATCAAAAACGTTTCCTGAAATATTTTTGTTGACTTCTAACTTTTGTATGTTGCAAATGTCAGCTAAGTTTTCTATCTTGCTTCTTTCTCTTACGGTAGTTTATCTTCTGGATTTCAAATTCTATTTTTTTCTTTTATTTTTTTCAATTGTTTACAACTTAAGTCGACTTGTTATTTGTTAGTTGTTTATAGAATTACTTTTACAAAAGTTCTTAGTTTTATTTATCTTAGAAAAAAGTAAATATTTTTTCGATATAAACTACCTGATCTCGATTTTATTTGATATTTAGAAAAGTTTAACTTCAAAAATATTTCGTTACAAATTTTAGTTTAGTTGATTTTTTGTGAGAACTTTTTGTAAACACTTTTTACTTATTTACTTCTCAACCTAATATTTACTTTTGAATTGTTTTTAAAAGGCTGAAACAAAGAAAAAATCTCCAAATAAACCTGTGGTTAAAAAAGCTCCAAAAAAAGTTACTAAGAATGAATCAAACGGTAAAAATCATTTGTATCTTCATCAAATATTCATCTTTTTTTGATCCTCACAGACTCAGCAAGCTCTTCTAAGCGAAAAATAACCTCTTATCTTTCAAATGATATCAAATCTGAAAAAAAGATGAAAAAGACTTCACCTCCGACTGTATATTCCCACTTGCATCCGCCCCAACTTCTAATTTGTTCCTTGCAGGATCACCAAATCCGCGAAGCAGTAACTGACATCTTAGACGGAGCTGATCTGGAGTCGATGACAATGAAGAACGTTTGTTGTAAGGTTTACGAGCTCTTCCCTAATCATGACATCACAGAAAGAAAACCATTCATCAAAGAAGTTGTCCGGGAGGTTTGAGAGCTCCACATCTGTTTCTGTGAATAACTACTCTCTCATTTTCAGGTGATCTCAAAGACTTAATGATGATCCGTCAATGATTTCTTCATCAAAGTCTTCTTCTGTTCTAAATTTTTGTAAATTTTTGGATACTGTCCAATTTTGTGTTTCTACTATTTTATACATCGGTTTTTTGATTACTTGTTATATTTTAATAATCATTTTGAATGTTTTAAATGATTAGTTACAAAATGAAGTTGCTATCTTTGCCAATAGCCAGCTTCATGTTTTCAATTCTATTCGAGTTTTTAGGATTGTTTCAAACTGTTTTATGCTGTTGTTATTAAAACAGTTTAAAGAAGAGATAAATTGTTTGGTTTCTATCAACTTATCCACTCACTTACTGATTTGAAATTAATACTATTTTGTGGTTAAATTTAAACATTTTTATAATTTTCAATCGACTAGTTTCCAAATAAATCATAATACATTTGAGTTGAGAGTTTGGAAACTTTTCTATTAAAACTTTCTCTTTTCTTCGTTTAGTGTGAATTTAATTTTAATTTCTAATACAATTTAAGTTCCTCTAGTTGTTTATTTTTATATACAAGTAAAATAATTTGTTGTTTCTGTCAATTGTTCCTTTAAATAGTCAAGTAGGGGAAGAAGTACTGGAAAGAATTCTGTTAAATATCTTTTCTACTTCGTATTCTACAAGTTGGTTGAAGAATTTCCATTCTTGAAAAATCAAATCATCTCTCTAGTTCTTGAACAATTTAACATTTAGAAATAAATTTGGTAATTTGTTATTACGTTATGATTATGAAATAATAAAGTTTTTTTCTTTTTATTTATCTGTTTAAGATGTTTTATAATTGATGAAGTTTTTGTTGAAAAGCTTTGTTAAATTGATGAGTTGAAATATCAGATAATCTAATATGATCTATTTGCTGATTACCAAGTTGTTCATCATTATCTAAAAGCTCTCAATCTTAACTCTTTAAAATTTAAGGTTAACTATTCAAACAATTAAGATCTAAACTGAATTAGTTATTTGCATAAGCTCTTCAAAAAATGTTAAAGTAAAGAAAACTTGTTGACTTGTAAAATTAATTCAACTATTAGCAGTGTAGTTGTTTAAATAACGAATCTGAATATTTGAGTGATGTTAACTGTAGCACAAAAACTACTTTTAAACAAAGAGATGATATCTTGAAACTAAGAATTGCAAAGATTCTCGATTTGTTAAACCCTGCTTTTAATCTGAGATTCTGTCATTAAATAAGAACAATAAGTTACACGAATTCAATTTCTTATCATTTATTAAGCTTGCTTATATAACTTTGTATCTAGATTAAACTAGTTCTTATCGATTCAATATTTTATTTTAGGTCTTAATCATGATACACAATAAATCAAAAGTTAGTAGATGGTTAAAGTTTTTATTTAGGTAAAGTGAATAGATATAAAAGCCTTGATGGATTTCAGCAACTGTATAAATTAAATTTAAAATTGATATATTAATTTAACATCATATTTAACCTTGATATTTGTTGTTAACATCTATATTATATTTGAACATAGATTTTGAGTATCTTTGTCAAACTTTATTACAATTAAGCTTTTTTGTTATCAAAATATTTATTCAAATTGCTAAATTTTTATAAGTTTTTAAAGAAATTAATTATTTATTCTTCAGTTTCTCAAAACATCTCATTTATAGTTTTTTTTGTAGATCTGTATAAGAACTATATAAGTTATTTGAAACTAAAAATTTCAATCGAGTACAATTCAAAAGTGAATAAATTTATTAAATATAAATTTTTAGTGTCTGGCAATTTACCTATCTATTTTCTATTTGTTCTACTTTTTTATATATCTAATATCGTGAGCCGGTTGGTAAACATACCAAGTGAATTATTAAACATTTGTATTTATTAAACTATCATTTTGTTGTAGGTTCGCAACTATTATTAATAATTCATAAAACTCTCTCCTGATTAAAATAGATTTACTTGAAAATTCACTAAGCCAACTAACTATTTTTATTAGACTTAATCTATTTCTAGACATTATAGATATTAATAACCAAAAGTAATTTCTTTAAGAAAAGTAGAGATTTCTATTAAACTTCAGTGAAGTTCTAAACTCTTTAGCAACCTTTCGTTAATAATTCATGAATTTTTTTACATAACTAGCAAAAATCAAGAAACAAATTATTTCTTATTCACAGGAATTTTAATGAAAGAATAAATCAAAAAATCATTTGTCAATTCTTTGTCTGTCTCAGTTTCTTGCTTTAAAGATTTACTGAACATTTTAATATCTGTAATTTACTCTTTTTTTAAATATCCGATATCATGTTTGTTTTTTCAAACTAATTGAGTTTTAATATGATTAAAGATACTTGAAAATTCTTTTTAGTTTTTAAAGATGATCTTTAATCTTCTTTTATGAATCTATGAATATCTTTTAGTGATTCTACTTTTTTAAATTTGTTTTTGTCATCAATCTTCAAAGATTATATAATTCTTTCAACTTAAATCAAAGTAGAATATATTCAAATAAAAATTTATATAAAGATTCTAAAAACAAATATTTTAATAATTGTATAAAGACTATAAAAGAAGAAAATGTTTATATCAAGTATAAATTATAAGAAGTAAATGAAATTTCATTCAGCAACTATCTATATGGATGATTTTTAAACAACCTGTAGAAGTAGAACAAGTTTTTATCAAATATCTTGTTTTGTTAGTATAACTAAACCTTCAAACATATCTAAAGTGATATCTGTAAATACTTATTTTCTGTATTTTATTTATTACAATAAATGCAAAGGAGGCCTAAAAAGAGCATCTCTCACTAACACACATTCTCACAAATAATACTATATATAATTAAGTTGAAGAAATAGAAAGTAAAAGATGTAACAAATGACATTTCAGTAGTCCTCAAACAATATAACAGTGAACAATTACATATAATGTTAATACTGTAAATGATTTTCACAATAGTGAAAAATCAATAATGGTTATCGCTGCATCCTCTACTTATTTCATAAGTTTCAAAATTTACTGACATTGTTGAGTTTTGTCATCCAAAAAGATAACAAGTTTTATTTGTAGATAATTCCTCAATAAAAATTGTATAAAATGTTTTAAAAGCATTTAAATTTTGTTATCAATAAATACTTGAATCTGATAAAACGAGAATTTTTAACTTAAACTGTCTAATCTTCGATTTACTCAAATCTATAATCACAACATAAAATCTTCCAACTGTATAAATCCGGTTAAATCGAAATATGAAGTTACAAAGTTTAAAAAACTTTTTGAAATTGAAAAAAAAACTTCTAACAAGTCAACTCCAATTAGAAGTCACTATTCTTATCTAATCGGTGCTCCCAATAGATCTTCAAGAAGTTACATTTACAAGTATTTCCACCAACTATTTTTGCAGTATTCATCTCACAGAATTTATAATTGATATTTATGATTGTAAATTTCTTCAACCACTCATAAATTAGTTGCAAGCAGCTTAATAAACATTTCATATTTATTTTAAAGCAAAACATCATTTAGCTGAACGAGTTAAAGATATGAACTCTTAATAAGTAGAAACTAATTATCTAAGAATAGAAAATCATAGAGAAAACTTCACAGTGAAGTGATTTAACAAAAGGTGATGTTTAAAAAGATTCAAAACTGACATGATGTAAAGTTAACATCAGCTTTGTTTGCAATCTGCATCTCCATCAGCGTTTAACTTCATTTTTGAAAACTCTTTCACCAGCACATCATGATCTTCTAAAATTTCTTTTGGTTTTTGATACTATAAAAATATATAGTTTTAAAATTAGTCAATTATTTAACTAATAAACAAACGTATTTAGCAATTATGATTATTGAAAGAACTACCTCTGAAGTAAATCTTTGTGAGGACTTACTTGGATTATTAAAGTGTTGTTGGCGTGCGAAAAAGTTAGCTTGTCTCTCGACATTTTCAACTTGCTTCGTTTCATGTCTGGTACTTGAATTTGTTTGAAATATTTTCGGTTTGAAGTTCTCACTACAATAGTATAACCATCCTCACTTAATTGAACATTGTACACGTTCAGAGGGTAGGGCAAGTTGCGAATTCGCCATTGAAAGTTTCGCTTAGTATCAATCCGTGTGCAAATAGGCTGGAAGACGAGATGAAGAATTATTTTAAAAATTATATTTATCTCTCTGATGGTTTAAAAACATTTGAAATTGTATAAATAATAATCAATTATTTTAAAACTGTAAAATCTTTAATCAATTTTTTACAAAAAAGGATAGAATCAATCTAAATGTCACAGGGAAAAAATCACTCACATTAGAATTGTTCTCAACTATATGCTCTTTCCCATTGACTAGCAGAGGATGTTGTGCTTCTGATTCACCGATTTCAACTTCCCACTGCTTAACTCCACCTAAATTACTTTTTCTTCTCCATTTTCTGACAATAAGTAGATTAGTTTTGACATCATATTCCTCACATAATTCAACTCCATCAGAAAGAACAAAATGAATTTTTCTGCGTCCTATAAGATTACAATTTCAATTTTTATTACTTCACTCAAATAATCAAGTAACATACTAATGATGAAATATAAAAATCGACAAACCGTCTTGTATAATGGCACTTTTCTTAGCAGACTTAAGTGTATTTACCCAAGTTTTACTCATCACAAACTATCACTTAGCTTAATTAAATGTTAATTAATTTATAATCTAAAAATAAGAACAATATTAAAGTAAAGAATTTTAGAATTATTTAAGCTAAAGGGAAAATAAATCTGGAAATAAATGAAGAACTATCCTTTTCCACCTAAGTTCTATATGTTTTGTTATAAATACTCTATTTTAAAGACTTTCACGATATAAATAGTTCTGTTACTATACTAAACTTACTATAAGGAAATTAAGTTGACTACAAAAAGCTTAAATAACAGCAATAGAAATCACGAGTTCTGTTCAAAAAAGTGAATAACTCTTCAAACTAAACAGCAATGTTTATAATTCAAAATACTTTCATGAACTTTCCTTATTCAATTCTATTCTTTAACATCTGCAATACCACCACCAGTGATAGCAAAAGTAGCTTCTGCTTCAGGCATGTCTGGACTATCATAAATTTTAGCAATTCTAGTTTCACCTCTACCTTTTCTAAGTGAAATACGAGTAGTTGAAGCATGTGCTAAAATATGACCCCCAATTGGTTTCTTAGGATCAACTTGAAATGACATGCTGGCACCTGGATCAGCAGTCATTTGATTAGTCAAAAAAACTGCCACATTATACTCTTCTGAAATTTTCTGAAGTCTTGAAAGCATTTGAGCTAGTTTTTGTTGCCTATCTGCAAGCTCTCCACGACCAGAAAAATCAACTCTAAATAAAGCCATAATAGAATCAACAATCAGTAACTTGAAAATATTTGGTTCTTCATGAAACTTTGCAGCAACATGATCTAATAACTCCATTTGATGTTCACTTGTATAAGCGCGTGCGTACATCACATTATCAAGTACAGCAGTTTGATCCAAATTGAACCTATCAGCAATTGGTCTAAGGCGATCAGGTCTGAAAGTATTTTCAGTGTCGATATAAACCACTTTTCCACCTGTATAATCATTTTCTCCAGGTAGTTGAGTAGTAACTGAAAGAGTATGAGAAAGTTGAGTCTTTCCAGTTCTAAATTCACCAAACACTTCAGTGATTGACATACTCTCAACACCTCCTCCTAAAAGTTTATCCAAATCTTGACTTCCAGTTGAAATCTTAAAACACTGTTCCCTTTTCTGACTAAAACTTAAAGCAGTAGAAAATCCAACTTTCAACAGCTTTGCAGCTGCCTCTTTGATCTTATCAACTTTGTTTTCAGAAATTCCTTTAATATTAGACAAAGCTTTTTTAGTTGTCATTTGAACACCTTTCACTGTACATATTCCTGATTGTTTGAGCTTTTTTAAATCCGCCGCATTTACACCATGGTTTTGCAAGACATCAATATCAATAAAAAATGATTCATCATCAATTTCATCATCAGAACAATTGGCTACTACCTGGTCTGCTTGCATTTTATTATCTGACTATAACTGAATAAAAATAAAATCTGTATCTATTAAAGGAACCTGAACTTCAAGCTTTCACTAAGTTATATCTGAATCTTTAACGAAACTTTATTAATTTATATATTTTTATTTCATTTTTTGGTAGGAGAAATTAGACTAATGTAGAATAAAATAGTAAAAACAATTTATATAAAAAATAATTTAACTTGAATTTATGATGAATATCAAAACTAAAAACCAATGGCATTTTATTTATATAAAAGTAACTCATAAAACTTAACCAAATCTATCATATCAATAACAGATAATTCTCTTGCATCACATAAAATATAATTATTCATAAATTAAAAAATACATTGGATATATTCAAAATATAATATAAAAAACTAGATAAAGCATAAACCGAAACTTCACACTTAAAACTTTGTAAACAACGTTTTTCAATGAAGACAAATTTCAACGCTTTCAACGATATTCAAAAATACTCGTCATCTATAAAAACACTATAAACTTATTGATAACTAATATATATAATTAAAAAATTATGTTGTTTAATAAAACAATCAATTTATTAAAGTATGAAGAAAAAATGTTAATGAAATTTTATTGGTGGTGCTTCCGAGTTCAAAGTATCTGGATGAGCATAAAATAAAAGGAATCATAAATCAAAGATACTTAACCAAAGAGCGACTGAACGACGGTATAAGAATGAAATTACTAATTATCTTTGTTTTAGTGGACACGCTCGAGACTAAGAAAGCCAAAGCACAAAAGGATGCATTTTTTACAAAGGGGTGATTAAGATTTCTAGGTGATTGTAGAATCTTTATCTTCCTTGCAGTTTCTTCTCTTATCTGCAGCGTGACCTACTAAAAGTATACACAAACTGACTATGCGCTGCAATCTGAGGCAATTGAGAGAGTTTCAAGGAGGATTTTACAAAGTATATTTTGTAGGTGCCCTTGTTTCTGCAGATATGTGAGAGTTTGTTATGAAATACAAAATTTAATAAACAGTTGTTCTCCAGTCTGGGGACGTGACCAACCAAACAAAGCCTGTATATCGCGAGTATTGTTTCGATGCTTGGCAACTTAGCTTTTTCAGATACTTTTAGGAATGAAATCCAATCATTTAAAGCAAAAGATATTTTGAAGTCAGTTTTGATGGAAATAGTTGAGAAGTTACAAATGAAGACCGTATAAGACCAAATATTCGAAATCATATAGAAGTGCGTTTAAAACGACAGCTCTGTACAGACCAATCTTTGTCTCGTTTTGTTCCAACTTTACTGAAAAAAAATTAAATTGATATTTATACATGCATTATTGAATATTATCTTAAGTATGAATCTACAAAATACTTTAATTTAATTCATTAGTATTGTTATTTTAGTAAATAGTTAGTCTTAAAACAATACTTGACTAATTTCAATAGAATATGCGATTTTGAATGTAGTTTATACTAGTTTTTAGAAAATTATGTTTACACTAAAATATCTTTTTACAACTTGTTTATACAAACTATTTAGGTTATTTAATTATAAACATCGAAGCGACTAGTATAAGCTAATGCCAATTACTAATATAGAATATAAGTAAAAGCAAATTATAGTTATAACGAACAATAATTCTGTTCTATATTTTATAAAATACGTTTTTTAAACTCTATTCAACTACTAAAATGTAATATAATAGTTTGTATAAATTAAATTCCACCGAAGTTATTCTAAATGACTACTTTTCAAAATCAGCTTGGTACTGAAGCTAAAGAAAAATTTAACTATGAACACAACGAAAAATACTCGGTAGTATAGATTCTAATTTCAGATTAATGAGCTCAACAACTCAATAAAAGCTTTATTTAATTTATTAAATCTGTATTTTTCAACGGACAAGTACTCATAACGTATTACTAGTATTCGTGACCTTTCTACTAAGCCTTTAAATGACTCTATTTGTAGAAGTAGGCAAGAAATAAACTGGAAACTTATTAAGTAAGACTGTAAATTATACTTTGTTTTTGAAAGATGTGAACTATAAAGCATGTAGCAAAATTGATTGACAATCAGAAAAATAATATCATAGGTTTATTTAGTCTTTTTTTAACTCAAACTATTGTTTTCACCAATATCAATAGAAATTGCAAAAAGTGGGAAAAACTTATATTCTGTAAATTGCAGATTTCAACTCTGATATTTGTTTGAAAAAAAAGTTAAATGATCTAATTTCAAGAAGAAGCTAATTCAAAGTGGCTTGTAATTTCCATATATGTATACCCGGTTTTTCGAATTCAAAGTTATCTGACCAATTAATCAAAATAAGTTAAACGTACTCTTACAGCACTAATACATTTTAAGTTATAAGCTCCAAACTAGTTAAACCAGTTTGGATACTTAGCTTATAACAATTTGAAAATTCAAATGAAAAAGTAGCAGTAGATTGCCTTAAAAGTACCTTTAAACAAAGAAAAAGGTGGACACATAGTGCAAAACTGGAACTAATTAATCAAACCAAAAGTATTTTATCAATCTGTTATATTTTATTTACCAATAATAAAATATTGATGCACTTAGAATGTAAAGGATATATTTTGAAGAACTGCTGGGTATTGCAGGCTTCTGCTAAAATTGTAATACAGTTTATAAACGAAAATATTACATCTAAATGGTCCTTCCTTTACCAGTCGTAAATAAACTTGATATATGGTTTCTTATTTCGAAAATTATGACATAAATACCAGGTAAAAGATTTAAGAAAACAACGACGTTTAAAATTTAATCTCTATGATAAATATAACCTGTTATCCTTCTTTATTTATTAAAACTCCTGAAATACTGATTTACAAAAGCAAGCTCTCAATTTAAGAGATAATTCCGACCCCAGGTGAAGACATATTTATAAAACTCCTGAGAAAAGCCATAAAAAACTCGTGAGAATGTGTGTTATCTCTTTAGGCACCCTCCTTCACATTTAGATATATAAAAAAGAAAACGTATTCAATCTTGCAAATAGCAGCTTGTTGTTTCATATCTTAAATGAGTGATTTTACTTCGTTTTGATTATCTTTTCTATAAATTTTATTCGCTTATTTAGTCTGATTTTATTCACAGCTCTAAAATAAAACCCTTCCGATATATATTCCAAATATGGATTGCTTCTAAAAAATTCGGTAAAAAATTTATAAGATCCGGTTGAATACTTAGCCTGTAAAAAGTTTGTATTCAACAAAATTATCATCGATGTTATTTTTTACTTTAAATACTATTTTTAGCTTGTTATGTTTAGCTTTTTAGTTTGTAAAAAAATACATTAATAAAACTTTTAAGCTTTTTCAAACTGTTTATTTTGCTTTTACAATAAAGATGTAACAGTTTTCATTATCTAAGATTTTTTATGCTTTATCTGTTTAGTTATATTTAAGTTGATATTTTATATTTTTGCATTCTGGTAGAATACAATTATTCTGCTACTTGTAGTTAAATTAAATCTTCATACATTTTAATGCTCATAAAATGGTATCATAAAATAACTATAAGTACATTTTTATTTTTTATTAGTCTTAAGAATTGAATCTGACTTAATGGAAATGAAAATAAATTTTATTGTGAATGTAATTTCTATTTTCATCCTCTATCTTTATTTTATGATTTCATAAATTATTTAAATTAGCAGCAAATTTAATCCAACTGCAAACCCAAATTATGAAGTAATTTTTTTATACATAAATAAACAATGATTTTTTATAGTTATTTGTTTTATTTTTATCAGTTTTATTTTTATAATATTTATTTTACTTCTGTTTTGTGTTTACTAAAATTGTAATTTGAACTATTTTATGATTTTCATAAAAATAATAATAAAGTAAAATATTTTGTAAAAACAATTTTTATAAAACATTTAAAAAACTTTTTTTTTGTTTAACCTTCTATAAATGGATATTGTACATTTAGTTTTATAATAATATCTTTGATTTTTATTATTATTTCTGGTTTAATTATTACTATAGCTAGATTTCCAAAATCTATTTAAATTTTATAATTGTTGAGTTTTTATAGTAATGAAATTTATATCTATTTATAAAATAAATTTCTTTTTGAAAATATACATTAAACAACTTATAAAAAATCTTTTTATAAGAATTTTCTTTTATTGAAAAGTTGTTAAAACTTTCATATTTAATTATTATATTTATGGTAAACTGATTTTTAAGTTGAATATGTTTTTTATATTATTTCATATTCTTATTTACTCACATATAATTATTCTTAAATAGTTTTTTCGAATTTAGTATCTTTTTTTATCTTATTAATTTAATTAAAATGATCAAGCTTGAAGCATTGAGACAGAAAAAAGGGAGTTCAAATAGCAATAGCTCAATGTCAAAAAAAAATTCTGCAGCTCATATAAGAATTTCAAAAGGTTTGTCATTTTTCTGATTTCTTGTAAAAGTATATAGGATAATTGAGACAAGGAAAAGCTCATTAATAACCCAGGTAGAAAAACCTGGTTAGTCTGGTCGATGACAACACTTCTAAGAGACACAAAACTCCGAATTTAAAGCAGGAGTTGGAGCCTTGTAGGTAGCTCTTTGCTGTACTCAGTGTCGTTCTGATAGCTCCTTTGACACCAGCTGGGTGCAACAGCATCAGTCTCTGTTCTGCTGCATACCTTGTTGGCAAGGAAGGTGGAATCCTGCTGCATGAATCTTTATAATTTTTGCCCAGGCTTAGCCCAGTTCTTGATCAAAGCAGGCCATACTACTACATAGAATAATGTTATGACTTTATAGAGATATAAATTTGTTAAATTTTCATTTGATTTATAAAATTAATATACAAAAATTTTTCATGATTAAAATTGTTTAAAACATTTTTTAAATTTGATTAACCATTCAAATTATTTTTTATACATTTTGTTATTTTCTATGCTTAATGTTTAATAATCATCATTCTAATATTCTATTTATAAAAGATAATAAAATTGAAGAATAATTAGAATTGATTTATTTCAGTTTTGAATATTATAAAACAAGAGTTCTAAATTAGTTGCTTAAGTTGTCCTTTTTCTTATTCTTTATATTTAAATCTATTTTATTTTAAATATGATATTCAAATATTCTTTATTTTTATTTACTCTGATCACATTTTTTAGATTTGAATGAGCTGGAAGATTCTAAGACCTACCAGACTGTTTTCCCAGATCCTGATGACTTATCCTTCTTCAAGCTCTTTGTTCAACCTGATGAAGGATTTTATAAAGGTGGAAAGTTCTCTTTTTCCATTAAGGTTTTCCATCTTTTCTATTTACATTATCTAAAAATAATATTGTTAATTGTTTATTCAAATTGTTTGTTTGAATTTATCAATTTGGTAACTTTTTTTTAATCTTAAGTAATTGTTATTAAATTTTATACATAGTTGATTAATTTAATATTAACTAGTCTATAAAAAGTTTCAAATATATTTCAAATGAAAAACAGTTGACTATTTTTCAAAATGAATAGATTCTAGCTCTTGTAGCTGAAGCAACTTTATTTTCATTTAAAAGAAACTTTTACAATAACCAATTTTTTGCTGGCATTAGTTTTGAAAACCATTTTTGTAAATGTATAGATAAGTCCAGCATATCCTCATGAAGCTCCAAAAGTGAAATGTGAAAATAGAGTTTATCATCCAAACATCGATCTTGAAGGTAATGTTTGTTTGAACATTTTAAGAGAAGATTGGAAACCTGTATTATCTATAAGTTCTGTCATATATGGAATTCAGTTTGTTTTATTGGTAAGAATAGTTTTTCACTGTTTATATTACTTTAGTTTAACTTTGGGATCCTCAAATGTTTAGTAATCAACGCTGTCGATAAAAGATCGAACTCTTTCAGTTACTTTGATAGTTTTTCTAAATTTATAAAAATTCTTTGAATATTTCATATTAATTCTTCCTTCAATCAAATCAACTATTTTGAAGTACTAACAATTTGCTGTTTGGTCATCTGTAATTAACATTTGTAAAGATCAGTTTTTTCATCTTTTACATCAACCAACTCTTTCACACTGAAAATTATGAATCTAAAGATTTTGAATCTCTTGTTTAGAGTAACAAATCATTTTTGAAACCATAAAACATTTGTTGTCATCATCAAATCTTCTTCATCTCATAGACAACTTCATTTCACAAACCAACATTTTTTAGGAACCAAATGCAGATGATCCCTTAAATCGAGAAGCAGCTGATGCGTTGCGTAGCAACCGGAAAGTATTTGAACAAAATGTGAATCGTTCACTTAGAGGTGGAACTGTAAACAGTATCAGGTTCGATCGCTGCATTTAATCACAACTTCAACTGCTGAATCAATTACTCTGAGTAATCAGCAGCCGGGTGATTGAAGTTTAATGTGGTGATAGCTTTAGCAACTAGCTACCAGTTGTATTATTTCTTTTATGTTTTGTGCTTTATTTCAATTGTTATCTGATTTTATTAATTAATTTAAAAGGCTTGTATATGTGAGTAACATCTGCTTAATTTGGTTAAATTTGTCAACTCATCATAAGTTTTTAAATGAAATAAACTTTTCATCAGTAAAACTACTTTTTGTATTTGTCAAGTTCCCCACTTGTCTTCAGATTATCGATTTATATTATTGTTCATATGGATGTAAATTAAAGTTATTTTTATTTTAGTTTGTATTTATTACTCGCCTTATAAAACCTTTCATTTTTATCAACTAATTGTTGGTAACAAGTTTCGAAAGTGTAGTTTTCATTGAGAAAGTGTTTTTAAAATAAATATTTTATGCAGATCACTCACTAAATTACTAGTTTGTACTATTGTTGATGAGGGGGTGTTACATTTATTTTATCTTGGGTTTCAACCTCTAGTAAAGTTTATTTTGATTCAGCTTCTAATGAGAAGTTTACTGTTAGCGTTAGTTTCAGTTTGGAGTTTTTTCATAATGAAATTTCAAACAGGAAATTGTATTTTTGAACAACTGGTTTAAACATGTGACATTTTCAGTAGCTGATACTGATTGATTGTTTGATAAAATGTTTTCAATTCAGATAATTTTGTCAAATTTTTATCATAATTATCGACATTTCATGAAGCAAGTGGACAAATAACAAAGTTTAAGATATTCTTTACCTCAATCCTTCTGTCAAAAAGTTTTCTACTTTCAATGCTTTTTAGGTAATCTTTATGAAATATAAGAAGTTGTCTTGAAAAGGTTTTTATTCAAGTAAAATTCTAGATCTCATCATTTGAAGATTATAAGTGAATCATCTTTAATGATAATTTTCAATTAAAAGATCTGATGATGACTAGGGTATTTTACTTTTTGAAACTCTTCGAAGATCTACTGATCTTATTCCTAGCAGAGTTGCCGGTGAAGTTGGTTGTAGTCTTAAATCACAAGAAGCTACATCAACAAACTGTGGATCAACAATCAAGGACTTGCGATCATTATTGGTTTTTGATCTCCATGTAGAAATATTTAAATTTTTTGGAAAAAAGCTATTTAGCTGATGCTGAGATGAGGACTTGAAGAAATAGATATTTTTATCTAAATGAGGGACTTTATTATACCAGAAATCATTTTTTCTCCACATTCTTGCATCTTCATCCAGAACATAAATCACATTGTTTCTAAATGATGCAGTCTGTAAAACAGATTTGTAGAGATTAATATAAATTTGTTTCCTAATTTTGTCATGATTACTTATTGAACTTAATTAAGTATCAAAGTAAAAAGTTAATTTAGTAAAATATTTTTCGACAAATTACTATTTTTTTTGGTCATATTTTCGAGTAATGATATTCACACATGATAACCTGAGTTGGTGAAAGTCCATTTTTTCCCACAGACTTATTACACAATCCAAAAACTCTTTCTTTGTTAGTGTGAAGAATCATGTTAGAGATTGCTAAGTTATCATTCCCGCAGTGAAAAGCAATAGAAGCATCTCCAGATCTTGAGATCCAGTTCTTTCTTACTAACAAAACAAAATTTCTGATAAAATAATTACTTCAGTTATAAAAGACAATCTTGCTGAGTTTTCACGATCGACTTTTGTGCATCAAGATTTCCAGCTTAGTTACAACAAAAAGCTTTTTAAAATTGTGCGAAACATGGGATTAGAACCAGAAACATTGAGTTAGAAATCAGAATTTATATTGCTGTCAGACAATTATATTGTTTCTAATATTGAATTAAAACTCAATGTGAAAAACACATTTAATTGGTTACCAGTTACTGAAGATGCCGCTGTATCTGTATAAACTCCTTTACCACCATATGAGTAAGCTTGTCCTCCATCAATCACATTTTCTTCTATCAAAGCATGTATATGACACATAGATATATTCTGTATCAAGGAATTTAATAGTTTTATTGTCAGTAAACCATAAATACTCACAAGAGTTACACCACAGTCACGTTGGTTGGTTGATACATAGATACCAGCAAAATCATTTAAAATTCGTTGTCCATATTTATAAATATGGTTTTGTCTTAAACGAAAAACTACATCGTTTTTAATATAGTCCTTATCGAATGCCCTTTGCCAACCAACCTTTAAATCAAAGATTGAAACGTAGATGTTCATCAACTTAGACTTACCTGGATTCCAGCATAAGCAACTCTTGATATTCGATTTGATACAACGTTGATTTGAGAAACTCCTCTGACATGAATACAACTCGGCTGATAATTTCCAAATTAGGTAAATATTAAGTAAAATAAACAAGATCAAACTTGTAGCATATTCATAATTCCACATCCGTTGAAACTGTTTTTTCTGATTGTGGCGTTTCTGGTTGCAAACAGATCATAAGGATCATCTTCATATTCCAAGATTACTCCTTTGTACCCGATGTCGAAAAAGATGTTTTCTCTAATCTAATAAAAATAACTTAAAAACATTTAGTAAACTGATTGCTAAATATACAGTTTTTGTATCGATTTTATTTCCAACACGTTACTTACAATACATTAACAAAATTAAAATCTGAAGATATCTCAAGTTATCTAAGTTCGAAAATAATTAGAAAAAAGAAATTTCACCTGAATATTTGTACAAGATTTAACTGATATAGCAGTGTGGCCAATATGACGAAAATTGCAATCTATCACTTCGATACTATCACTTTGAAAGAATTGTAGAACTGCTGGATTGGCATTATATCCATAGAAGTTGTTATCCCCACTTAATTGAAAATTTAAGCCAGCAAATTTGATGTTTTTAGCTCCTTTTACTATAAAAATTATCAGCTATTACATTAAGCAAATAATTTAATTATATTTAGTTGAAAGATTAATTAATTAATCTGTATCATTCTCTAAGAACTTAAACATACTTTAATAAATTACTCGCAAACATTAAATTGTTTGACTTACAATTATATAAGCAAACAACCTGTTTAAACCAACTGCAAATACCTTTGAAAAAGTTCGCATTATTCGCTATAAAAACAGTTTTATCTGAAAGAAACCCCAGAGGTGCAACAATACTCAAAAATCTTCTTCTTTCATGGCAGTAAAATTCTCCAATAGAATCAAGAACTAAAAATAGAAAATCAACCTGACTTTTGCAGATTGACAAATCAACTTTTGATTTCTGCGCACTTAAACCAGAACACGTTGAACAATCACTAACCAGCTTATTTCATTAACTTGTACTTCATTTCATTGAACTATATTTAAAGATATATAATCTTGATGAGTTCTTTACGAGTTTGAAATTAAAAATTAACATCATCTTCACCTTCGTAAGTGTTTTCAATGATGTACCTCCAACCAGAACCTCGGGGATATTCTCCGATTGCCCGCCGCAAAGGACTCTGAAAAATTACTCGCTTGTTGAACTTGGTTACAGTCTTCACTTTCATCCGCTCTGCTGTCCACGATTGAAAGATCATTATCTCTCCTCCGTTCTTTAAAGACTTCCACCTCGGCATAATATCAAAAGGTCCAAAAACAAAGCCCCATTTGTTAATTTCATCACAGTGCCTTTGCTTGAAACCTCCAGAGCTTAGTCGATCACACTGGCTAGATTTCTTCAAAAGATCTTTGATCAGCAAGTAAGGTCCTTCTCCTACAAAATTATAACCATTCCAATCGTACAGATTTGGTTTTCTACAATTCAAATCTTATTCAAGATATGACGTCATTTGAAGAGCTGTGACGTCACCTAGCTCTGATCAAGCGTTGATCATTGAGGAAGATGTGGTTGGAGCATTTGTGAAGAAATCTCGTTCTGTATTCTCGAGTATTTGGTGCAATGATTATCCAATCTTGAAACTGAGAACCTTTTATTGAAATTGCTCCTGAAAGAACTGGAGGAGGTTTTGTTCGCAGATATCTCGTTATTAAGAGTCCATTATCCTATGAAAAGAGTTAAGTTTTTAAAGAATTTGATCAATTAGCTACACACTTACTCGTTTGTCCAAGTAAATGGGATTTAGAATATGATAAGTGCCAGTTCGGACATATAGTACTGAGTTTTGATGATCTTGTTTAACTTTCTGCTTTCTGATTTCCATTATCGCGTTTTCAAAGGTCAAAAAAGGTCCATTATCTTTATTATTGGGTTCTGGAAGCGTTCCAGACCACGAATCATTGCCATTGTTGGCATCGATATAGAAATAACCAGTTGAACAATTTCCGTAAAATACAAGCTAAGGTGAAATAATTAAAATCATAAAAACATTTAATTAATTCATTGTAATTAGGTAAAAATGAGCTCAAAGAATTTTTCTTACATGTAGTACCATCCAAAGTATGATTAAGTTCATTTGACTGTTGAATACTTTATTCAAAGCCTTGAAATAGTTCATATCTTTATTCTGATTTCTCGGAATTATTAATAACTGATGAAAACGTCACAATTACTGAAAAACATAGAATTGCTTTCAATTATTAAAGATTCTAGAAACTCCTTATTTAAATAAAATTAAAAATTTTATAACAACGATTTTATAGAATAGGTTCAGATATTTTATAACATTAGTATTTGTCTCAATCTTCATAAGATTATCTTTTTTGCTCTTCATCACAAAATATAACAACTAAAAAAAATAAAATGTGTTTAAAATAATTTTTGCTTGCTAAGCCGTAGAAAAACAAATTAGCAACCAAAAAAATATTTAAATTTATATATTTTACTCTACCTGACTTAAATTGTTCGAAAATAGTTTGAAATGTTAAAAGTATTACCAATTAAGCTAATTAGTTGAAAATAGCACCAAAACATTAAAAAGAGAAATGCTAAAAAAGAAAGAAGTATTTTATTACTACTAATATGTAGAAATATTTGTACATAATTAATTAAAAATTGTTCAACTTTAAGTCGTGATATAACACTAGACTACTTTTGTGATCTTTACAATTCAACTTTGACACTAATTGAAAGCTTTCAACAGTTTCATATCAAAGTTTGTTTTAACATAATTTTAGAAAAAATGAGTCTTGATAAATAAACAATAAATAAATGAAGTTATTAAAATGTTGTACGTTTAAATTTTTGTAATTATAAACCAGTTCATCCAGGCAAGTATTATTTCAGTTTTATTACTTAAAAAAAGATCATTTTCAACCAATAAAAGTTAGGCAGCAAATAAAACCGAATGTAAAAAACAGATCTGAGCATTTTTTATTTAGATAAATGCCACTAAATTGATTGATAATATTTGACGAATAATTTGTCAACTAAATTAGACTGTTTAATTTAATTGATATAAGGTTTGTTGAAAAACAGCAAATTTTTTGGCTAATCTTTTTAAATTATCGAGTTTATTTCTAGTAAAATGAAATTATCTTCATCGATTTGCACTAAACCAGTAATATTTATATATGAAATTGAACGATGTTTGAATTATTTATGTTGAAAAGCTACACTACTGCTAAAGTATGTACTTTATAAAATTAGAGTTACTTTTATTTTTACAAACTCTTAAAATAATTTTTTATTTACAATGGAAAATTTCAAATTTTACTCCAACAAATTTAAGTGTTTGTAAGCTAATTGATTTACCTTTTATCTTATCTGAGGTTATTTTAAATACTGTTGTAGTTTTCAATAAATGAGAAAAGTCCATTTAATGATAATGAGTACTATATTATGTACGATGCTTTCAACTGTGCTTATAATTGAATTGACTCCTTTATATATTTTTTCCATTTTACAAATTTTCAGATAACAATTTTGTAAACAATTGTATAAATAAACGTAAACGGTTTTTACTATGTAAACTGGCAATTATTGATTTTCTATAGCTTTTTATGGCTCGTTTAATTTAAATTAACTGAAAAATGTTGGTATAAACAATCTATATGCTTAATTTGTATGTAATAATCAGTGAATAATTAAAACGCTTACGGGTTTTATGTTTTTTGGGTGAAGAATTAGATTAAGTAATAAATGAGCTACTACTATTATGAGGATACAAGTATACGTTGCCAAAATGTTTCATTCGGGATCTAAAACCTATTTTGAGGGGTTTTATGTGAGGAAATTTAATATATACACATATTAAACAATAATCTTAAAAAAATAAAACAATTGCTATTCGGATAATAAGTAAACAAAAACCATGATTACCAAACAACTCAATTTTTTAACAGCCTTATTAATTAAATTATTGTTCTCATCATAAAACTGCTGACTTCTTTACTAAAACTAAATTCTTAAAATCACCAGACAACCAAGCAAGAAGCTTGGAAGTTACTAAAACTTTTATGCATCAATAAGATTTCAGTTAAAAGTATGAGTCATCTAGAAAAGTTGAAATTCTTAAATGCATTGTAACTTCTTTAACTACATCAGTTGATTTGGACAAGTGGTATTGGTCACACTGTTTAATTATTCATGATGCTTTAGCTGTTTGACAATATTGAACTAAATTTAGGTATTTTGTTTGCTCGTCTTGAAGAGGTGATTAAAACTTTGATTTGTAATACTAGTAAGTCTGATTTGAGTCGTACAGCTGATCATTAATATTTCAACTGGGTTGATCTATCTCTTTGACCTGCAAAACTCTTCAGCCAACAATAATAAACAGTAATATGTCTTAGATTACTACGTCTTAACAGTAATAAACTTAACTTACAGATAGAAATCGGTTGAAAATACTTGGGACAAATCTATGTTAATAGATGTTTGACAATTGTCAACTAGTTGAAGAGGTTTTATAGAAGTGAAATTATTGTATTTGATAATTTTTTTTTGCTTTAACTTTTAATTAAACAATTAAAAGCAAAATTGCTTGCTTCTATTTTCAAATCTCATAAAATATTAATTGTTGTGCATATATTTTTACTGTAGCTCACAATAATCAATAGTTCCATCTATAATCGTATTTACATCAGCTGAATTTGTAGATTAAATAGAAGTATTATAACACTAAACTATAGATATTTAATAGAAAATGAAATATAAAAATGACCTCTATATATTTCTTCTTCGTATTTTAAGTAAAATGGGTGAAGAAGAAACATAATAGAAAAGCGAATAAGTTTGTATTGTAAGATTTGTTTGTTCAAAAAAATAGTTACCTTCTGAACAAAGTATGCGACGGTTTTGTTCCATTTATAAATATATAACTTAAACTATTTAAGCAGGAATTTACAAATTGATGAATACTAGTCATATCCATGTTTATGCAAAACAGCTTATTATTAACATCAATTTCAAGAGCGACATCTTTGTTTTACAACATCAAAACATTTTTAATTTGATAAAATTTTTATTTCAAATATTTTGCATAGTTTACATTAGCATTAAAAAATCTAGCTTCAAAGCAGTATACAACTTTTCATTCTATAACTCCTTTATTGCTTATCATCAATACAACAACTTCTTTATCTTCAAAATTATATTATCATATAATAACTTCAATCAAATAAGGTTATGGAAAAACTTTGAATTATATTCATCAACACGATGTTAGCTGAAGAAGATATAAGCAGCCTACAAAAAGTAAACGAATTTTTAATTTTAACAGCAACAAGAATTCTACTCACTTAGTTGTGACTAAAAAAGTTTTTGTGGTTTACAAATTTGCAATTTCTAAATTTGATCTTTAAATTATCATTTCAGAGAAAATAATAAAATTGAAACTTAGATTAATTGTTTTGCAAGTTAAGCAAATTCAATAAAAATACAACCTGAAAAGTGATCAACTCTTCATCTTAGGAGCTAGATATTATTTTACATCCCACCAGATTTCTAACCATTTTACAAAAGCAAAAAAAATGGTTAAATTTTAGATAATTCTTCTATTTTGAAACCAAAGAATGATTTTTGTTTGAAACTTCTAATTTTTCATTCTGACTGAAACAAGATGAACACTTTTTTAACTATCTAAAATCAAAACAACAAATTTCTTGAAACATTTTCAAATCAAAATGAAATATTTCAAAACTTTCTAACATTTAAAATACAAACAAAATCTGAAAAACAGTTTAATGTCAATTTTTTCGTTCGAATGAAGCAAAACTATTTATACTACGCTTAAGTTACACAGATCACTGACAAACCAACTTAAAGTAATAAGATAGAATTTCAGTATTCTTCAGTATTTTGCCACACCAGGCTGAAGTAGCAGCAAAAATCTGATTTTCTTCATTTGTTACAATTTGAAAGTTTAGAAATAAATTGAGTGAAAAATCCTGACTAATTTGCCGACATCAATACAAGAGTAGTTGTTGACTATTTATTTCATCTAACTTAAATCGCTGCTCAAAATATAAAAGGAATACCAAGTTCTAAAAGATCATCGAATCAATGGTCTTTAACACAAACTTAAGTGATGGGGTCACGATCTGCCTGTACAATGCAAGCTTCCTCTCATCAGACAGCCAAAAATTGAGAGAAGTCAGAAGAAATAAAAAGCATCTACAAGTCATCATCATCATCTGGAAGAGGAGCAGCTTTGGCTTCTTCCAATTCAGCTTCGTATTTATCCATGGTAGCTTGATCAAGTTGTGTTTCTGGAGGCAGAAGAGCTGGCATAGCAGTGAACTCGAGGTTGGGGTCACCAATCAGTTTGCGGGCCAAATAGAGAAAAGGTTTCTCGAAGTTGTAGTTGGATTTTGCAGAAATGTCGTAATATTGAAGGTTCTTTTTACGATGAAAAGTTATGGTTTTAGCTTTAACCTTTCGGTCCTTGATGTCGACCTATTGTGAAAAACAAACTGGTCAATTTCCACTTCAATTATAAACAAGTTTATTGATCTATTACATAAACAAATATTAAATAAAGTGATTACTTACTTTGTTACCAACAATCACAATAGGAATGTTTTCACAAACGCGAACAAGATCTCGATGCCAGTTAGGAACATTTTTATAAGTGATTCGAGAAGTAACATCAAACATTAGAATCGCACATTCGCCCTGAAAACAACAATTTCATATTTTAGAAATTATCAAAATACAACTTTCTTCACTTTTAGAATTTATATAAAAAACTGAAAATTCAGTAAAATATAAACTATAAATAAATGAAAGTTTATATTTACTGACCTGGATGTAATAACCATCACGTAATCCTCCAAACTTTTCCTGGCCAGCTGTATCCCACACATTGAATTGAATTCTTCCTCGGTTGGTTTGAAACATAACTGGATGCACCTCAACACCAAGAGTGGCAACATACTTTTTCTCAAACTCTCCAGTCAGATGTCTTTTGACAAAAGTGGTTTTTCCTATATAAACAAAACGAAGTTGGTTATCACATCATTCAAACTAAATATCACTTTTATTAGCTTTGTAATATAATTTAGATAAAGTTAAAATAAGGTTTTGAAATTAGTTGTAACAAGTTGTTCTTACCTACACCACCATCACCAACCAAAACTAGCTTATATACATGATCTGCTTGCATTTTGTTTAACAAAATCGATATATTATGCACCACAAATGAAAACAAAGACTCTGTAACAAAAAGTTTATGATTAACACATGTAATTTATGTTTAAACAAGTCAAAAAACTAATTATTATAATTTATACAAATCATAAACCAAATAAAACAAAAGTCCAAAAAAAGTAAAAGCTTTTATTTTTATAACCAATAGCTATAAAGAAAATCAATCTCAAGTAAAGGTCATCAGGATTTATATTTGATTAAAAACAGCCATAAAGCTAAAAAATTTATAGCTTATGTAAACTTTAAAAATAAATCTAACCAAATAAAGACTTCAATATTAAAATGAGGACTAATAAAAATGGGCCAGAGTTGCAAATAATAAAATTAAATAAATCTTATCAGAAAAATTATATATATATATTTCCAAAAAGTATACTTTAAAGTTTCGCTTTCCAATTAGCCACAATATTAAAGTAAAACTTTTCACATGAGTTAAAGCATTGAAATTTAAAAATAAATTATTATAAATTTATCAAAGAACTATTTCATATTTTATTTAAGATACAAAGTAAGCAACCAATATGTCAAAAATAATTTAATCATTTCACTTTATTAAAGTTGGGTGAAAAATTTTTACAATATAAAAAAGAATAAGTAAGTTTGATAATAAACTAAAATTAACTCAATGTGAATCTAAAAATAAAGCTAAAGATATAAAAGTATCTTAAAGTATTGACTACCAAAAAATACTATATTCAAATTATAGAGAAAAAAAATTATATAATAAAGTGCTACAGTTAATGATCATCTAAAAAAATTAACTTGAATTATAAGAAAATTGTTTTAAAATTTCTTTATGGCACAAAATAGCTTCATAAATATAGATAAATTACATTTAAAGAAATTAAAGATTTATTTTTTTTAAATATTAGAAGGCGAAAGTAAAATGAAAAATTAACTCAGGAGCTTTAAACTAATCATTAAAACAAAATGAATACACTAAAAAGAGTAACTACCAAACTTGAAATTTATATATTACCAAGTTACTGCCACATCATGAAAAAGTATTAACCGAAAAAACAAAATTACCAGATAAAGAAAAAGTAATTAATTTTGTTTCCAATACTTAAAAAATAGAGTTACAACCATAAAGAGAGATCATAAAAATTTAGCGGGGCAAACCTACCTCATGTGAATGTTGAAGCTTTCGAAAGATCCTAAAAGGCCATTTTACCAAAGCTGTACAAATTCGGACGCCTATTAGGCGAATGCCATAGAAAATTATAGAAAATATATAAATTATTAAAATTTAAATATACAAAAAAATATCAATCAAATGGTATTTCCATTATATATTTTCTAAATTATTTTTAAAATTTTAATAATTAAATAATTATTTTTGGAATAAATAATCAAGTCTTGTAGGGTAAATAAGAAAGAACAATTTATGTAAGCCATAAGTTTTTATACTATGAAAACTTAAAAATAACAAAATCAACTAATTTCTAAGGTTCATATACTTCAATTTTATATACTTTAATAAGATAAAACTATATTTCTTACGAATTCAGGATTTAATAAAAAGTAATTAAACTTATAATAATAAATCATACAAAATAAATTGCGATAGTCCAACTTTTAAGTTTAGAAATTAAAGGTTGAGAAATATTTTATATTTACAGAATTTCTTTAGCGTTTGTTTTTACTATAGAAAGGGTAGAAGAAAAAATTCAGTAATTTCTACACTCTTAGGACAAACAAATAACTCTATTGAAAACAAAAAAGGATCTATTATATATTTACGACGTTTTAGTTCTTCAACCAAGTTACAAATAATAATAGTGTGTCATTGATATGTTTCAAAATAACCACTAGCTCAATGATTTTTAAGGCTAGAAAATGTGCTGCATTTTTTCAGTAAGTTGTATTGTTCAAAGGCAAATGTTTTAGATGCAAACAGATACTGCTATATAATTCGTACCATAGCTTATAATCCATGTATAAGGAGTGATTTAAAGATTTTAAAGTTTAAAATATGCATGATCATATCAAACATGAATGCAAAATCAGCAAACATTATTTCTGCTCAAGCCAAAGGTATTTTTTTAATAATCCAATTTCTGATCAAATGTATCTTAAAAAGATCTTTTAATTAGCTAATTAGGTTCTTTGCATTTTGATGAACATTACTAGATCATCATAATTGGCATCAACAACATCATAAACTTTTTAACTTGCTATGATTCAGTGAAACCGGTTTATACTATTATACAATCGGAATAACATTTTTTAGCTTATTTGAGGTATCCAAAGTATTAGCGGCAAAGCTTGCAAATGATGATGATAGTGATGCCATGTTCTTGGATCAAGATCATTCTATTTACACGAATTGTGAGTCCTAAATTAGGACTCTAATATCCGAAGACAATATTCAGTTCCCATTGCAAAATTTGTTGTCCAATATTTTTTCGTAAAAAGTATTCTGAAATTTGCCATGTTTATGTCTGGCATGATACTTATATCTGCATTTTATATCTGTAAAATCCTTGAGGTATCAAATTCTGCCGAGTAGTGCTTCCAAGATTTTATAAATAATCATTTGTTAGGTTGTTAGATATACATTCAATTTTAATTAAAAATTAAGAAAAATTAATTTTTTTCGAAAGAACACTTTTTTTAAACATGGTGATTAATTTGTTCCAATCTGAATTAATGATAAGTAAATGGCGTAACTTGTAAAAATTTTTAATGATTTCTGTTGAATCTTCGATCTTAATTGTGTTAATTTGTTTCTTACATGTGTATTTAAGAGCTTCTAGCTTTTTATCATTTGTAACTTTAAATCATAGAAAATTAGCATTGTATTGCTTCTGACTATTAAACTAATACTTTTAATTAAACTTTGATCTCTATCTGCGATTTTTTCTATTATGTAAATCAAAAATACAAATATAATAAATGTACTATTAGTAAGGTTACTATCAGCTAAAATAAGTAAATAAATATTGTAACGGGACGACATAATAGCTACCAGTTTTTGATAGAAACTCTCATTGGTGATCGAAATTTTGGTTACATAAATACGTAAAGCTCGTATTAATATATTAACATTATGTTTTGGTTGTAAGTTTCAAATTTTGATGCGTCATTGCAACAACCTGAACATTAGATTCTAAAAAATTACAAATTCTCTGAAATCAGCGCGAAATTTTTAATTTAACTTTTATACATGATAATTATTTTATAAATCTACCTCTTGTATAAAAGAAGTATATTCATTTCCTAATTAGTCACCAAATTTAACTTCTGCTAACAACTGTATGCCACCGGCTTATTTAGCCACTTTAACTTCAAAACCCCTGATCTAATTTATTAACAAATTAAACTTGAAGAAAACCAAGTATCAGTAGTTTCACCAACTAACGATTTCTTTGCTAGCACAGTTAACAAAATGTTGGCAGCAATCTACAGCTGTCTAGAAGTGAAATGATTAACGACATACAAAAATGAAGTAATCATCTTTTATTAAGAGGACTGTCACTTAAATTCAAAGAAATTTTAAAAATGATAAAATTTTATTTAATTTAAGAATGAAGAATATGAAAATGGTTATTCTTTTAATGAAAAATAAAACATTATCAAATCTCTAAAAGACATTAAAACTTAAATAATAAAACATTTTAAATACAATTTTTCTAAAATACATAATAATAAATAAGATGTCAAAATTTTATAAAGTCTTATCAAAAAACTGTTTTGATTTTTCATAAACTCCAAGAAATATAAATCCTCCGGAAGAGATCATAACAGTCCGAGGCACAACACCAGCAAACAAGGATTTTATACCCTCTTGTTTAAAACATTGATGCAAAACTTCAAAAACTTTTCCTTTTGCAGCTTTATCTTTTCGTTGAGCCAACATTATCCTAGTTTTAACAACATCAAGTGGAGTAGTTACAGCTGCAGCAAATCCACCAGAAACAAAACCACACAAAGCTCCTTCAAGGGGACTAACTTTCTCTTTTTGACGATATGAAGCAAGTTGTCTCTTCATTTCTTCCCAGATTGGAAACTGTACAAAAGAAAAAGGAATTTCTCTGACAACAGTACTACGGTAACCACGAAAAAGTCCACTGAAACCCTCCTCTTTTATACAATTACGAAATGTCTGAAGACTGCTTGAATGAATGAGATTAGTTTGTGTGCGTTGTTTGATGACTTCTACTGGTACACGTACTACACAGGCCATTACTTCGCCTAAAGAAGCTGCTAGCATATCAGAATAAAGAGGTCTGATATTATAACGTTGTGCTAATTGTCTTGAAGTTTCATATGTCATAAAAAATGCCGCAGAACCTGGTGCTGACCCAAGGATAACTGGACCTATTCCCGAGTACAAGTTTCTGAAACCACCTGTAGCTAGAAAGCCTTGCTTACTTTGCAAGCGTGTCTTAATAGTGTCAACAGGAAATAAAGATAAGTCCACAGCTAAACCAGCAAGGGCACCACTTATAAATGAGCTAAATGCCATTATAAAAATGTTTACTAATTACAAAAGATCTCTGAATTAACAAATTTTTAAAATATTAAGATATTATAATATGCCAACACATTTTGAAACCAAGTAAAGTATATATATTATCAAAATATTAACAAAATAAGAAAATAAAAATGTCAAGCACCAATATATAGAGAAATAAATGTAAACACTTTTAAGAATATTATACTACTATCAAAATAACCAGACAATTGATATTAAATGCTTACATCAAGGTGAAAGCTTTAATTGATAACAAGATTGATTTTTAGAAGAGTTGAAATAAATATTGCTTATTAGTTTATTAGTAAGCTAATAAATCAAATGCAAAAACTTTATTTTAAGCTCTAATTATTGATCATAACATAAATAATAACAAGAAATAATGAAAAAGAGTTGTTAAGGCTTTGTAAAACTTGGTTAGTTTTTAGAGTAATTGTTGCTAATATATAGTTCCTTGTTAAATTAATAAAGACTATAGTTAAATTAAGTTTACTTTTAAATTTAATAGTTAAATAATAAAACATACATTTAAATCATGTCTACATATAAATCATAGAAAGCATGATAATTGGAATAAAAAATATTTAACAAAGATAAAAAGTAGATTATATTAACTTATACAAGCATAAATAATTTATCAAAAAATGCTAAAAATTATAAATACAAAGTCTATATGCATAGCTAACATTAATTAGAAAACGTTTGATAAACATCAAACTAACAAAATATAAACCAAAATTAAATCATTTTCTAAATTCAATAGTTGACTTGATTTAAGACAAAGTTACACCATTATATAAACTAATGCCTAATTCCACGTAATACAAATTAACTTATAAAATAAATACTTTTAACATAAATATATAAAATATCAATAATGGAAAAATTTCTATAAGCTATTAGCTTGAACATGAGAAGATGCAATTAAAAAAAACTGTTTACAAAAATTAAATTACTAAAAACACCAGTTAGGTTTAAACTTATTAATACTCAACTAAAATTATACTCAGAGACTAAAAATAGATAAAATTTACTTTTAATAAATAATTGCACTAAGTTATTGAAATTATTAACTTTTTTAATTATCATAAATGTTGAATATTTGTAGTAATATTGTGGGAATGCACCACTTGCAAATTACAACTAAAATGGCTTTAACATTTAAAAACTTAAAACTATTTCTAAATAAATACTAACCTTTAAACAATAAATGTTAAACTTTATAAAATAACACAGTAACACAGTAAGTCTTTTGTCTAATATTAATTTTCAAAAATCCTTTTAGAATTGATTAGATTAAGAAACATTTTTGTTTAAAAGTTGATTGTATTGTTTGTAACTAGACTTATTTTATAGTTTTAAAGATTAAACACTTCAGGCTAAAAAGAAAGAAATCATTTTGGAGTAAAAAAGAGTGTATAAAATGTTCTTATGTAAATAAGTTAATTTGTATTAGCAAAATTGTTATAACAATTAATTATATAAAATATATCAAACAATATTTTGCTACAAACTAAACATCCGATCAAAACGATTTTGTTTAGAAATTTACTCATTAGATTGAAATGTAGACCGAAAGTAATCGTGATAAATAGTAACATAATATAGTAATATTTATTAAATCAAAAATCTGACAAGGAAGAGTGTTTGAGTTGATACTTGACTAGAAACTTGTCATTAGAAGAACATAATTTTATTCACAAGAAATCGGCTTTTGGATCTTCAAAAATAGGTTTGTTATTAAAAATATGATTTTTTTAATTTCAAATAGGTTAACTTGGTGTTAATGGATTACGTTGTGCCGTTGATTATTGGTACATCAACACCAATCTACAGATAAATTTAGACTACTTTTAAAAATTAGAGTTAATTTCATAAAGTGTGAAATATTATTTAAGAAAATGTTTATAGCAAAAGTTCGACTTAAATTTGAAAAGTTAATCAAAAAATTAACTAAAGTTTACAATAAAAACTTCTCTAGTAAATGGAATACTGAAAATTAGATTTAGGTAGAAAATACTAATATAAAAACGAATAGTTTGAATGTTTTAATGAGTCTACAGAAATTGGAACAATTATGATATTAGTAGATCACAAGATAAGATAGTTTATAAAAAATGCAATTGAAATTAGATCTTGCTTCTTTTCATATTTACTCATGAAATTGTTACAATAAATCCATTTATCGAGAAATGTGCTGAAGAGGTGTATTAACAAGTTATTTTGATTATCAAAATATTAACTATTTATAAACAAAAAATAAATAATTGAATACAATAAAATCAAAAAATAATAGTTTTTATTATTATAGAAATCAAAAGTTTCAATGAACACAAATAACAAAGTTAAATTGTAATGTTATGGATTTTGGGAAATAACAATTTAGCTTGAATATATATATCAAAAAGTTAAGGGCAAAAAACTGTATTAATAAATTACAAATTAAAAAAAATACAATTAGTGAACAGTGTATATGAGCAGACACAAAACATTTCGTTTAAATGCAGTAACATTGCAACCGACAGTCAATAATAAAATTAGAAACTTCTTTAAGTCTTCATGTCATTAAATCCAACTCATCAGTATGATGATCCTGAAAAAGATGTCAAATCTTAAACTGAAACCTTGATTAGACTAAACTGACCAAAATGGCTTTTTTATGTTGTACAATTTCAGCAAAAATATTTCCAAGAATATGTTTGGCATCCTTGTCTTCAGGAGCAAGTTTTTGAGTTACTCCAAGTATGTCTCCGCATTCTCGTATATAATATTCCAAATCGTTTTCGTTGCCTGTGAGAAAGATAGAAGTTTGAATTTTTCAATTATAATATAAGAGGTTTCACATTTGTTAGTGATCTGAGCAAGCCGGACTTTTTCGGATGAAAAACATTCATCAAGGTCAAAAAGATCGAGAGGAGGTCCAGGAAGATCACAAAACTCCGGAGGAAAAACCTGAATAAATGGGAGATTTCAGCAAAAACTTTTTATTAGAAATTTTCCAGCTTACAGCAGGCTGTAGAGGAGGTAAAGGTGTCTCAAAATTTGGAGGGATCAGAGTAAGAGGTTCATGTTTCACTTTCATTTGATCATAAGCACTAAAAATTAAGAAAGAATTGAAGATCTTGAAGATGAGAGTAAGAGTAAAAGACCTTAGCACTTCAGGAAGAACTTCATTTCCCATCTTGTAGAGAGTCAAGTCAAAGAGTTTGGTGTGGTCACTTGGAATCTCATCACCTTCTTGTAAACAACTTTTTAATCTGAAAATTGAAACCAGAAAAGTCACCCTTGTGTTACAAATTTATATTTCCAAGAATCTTAATTTGTTATATAAGTATCAGACAGATGAACGATCAACTAGTTTGTTAAAAATGGAATTACTTGTCGGCCATTTCAGATGTATTTGGTAACATGTTGTAATCGGAAATTTCTGGATCTTTAGCATCGATTGCATTCAATTCAATATCATTAGTAGTCAACCATTTCATTATTACATCCTGAAAAGTAAATAATGTTGATTGGTGATAAAAATGATCATTATTCTCTAAATGATATACAACTCAACACCAAAAACTATCAAGTTTTTAAAATAAGTTTGCAGTAAAATGTAGCCTGTTAATAAATCAAATTGTTGACTGTTGTGTAAGTTTGTAGAAAATAGAACATTTGAATAAAAGTGTTTTATTTCAAAATCATTTACATTTCTAATTGTAATTAGAAGGAACCTTACCATAACTTTTGAATTTTCTTCTTTATCAATGTATCCATCACTAAACATATGAACAGAACCAAGAACTGCTAGCTTGCCTTCAGAAAACTAACAACAATAAAATAAGCAAAGTTGCAATTAGTATCGGTTAACCCAAACCTTAGATTGATATAATGCAAGAATCGGTCTATTGACTGGTATACAAGCTGAGCCAGTTGATAAAACAGCAGTTGATGGTTTTGCGACGTTTAATGTTGCCCCATAGGGGTATACAAACTTCAAAGCTCTTAAGAAATCAATGAAAATGTTGTTAACAGATGTTGTAGACGGTATTGAAAAAAGAAATGTTGTACATTGAAAATTGAAGGTTAAAAACCAAAATTTCAAATCATATTTCAATAAGAAAAATATAGATTCGATTAATCTACAAATTTTTTACATTTCAATTATCTTTAACAAATTCAATTTATAAAAAATAAATTTATATCGGAATGAAAGAGGCAGGAAAGACTTTTATCAACTCACTGAGATGTCACGTTGACTCCACCAATTTTTTCACTCTCTTCTTCAAATCCAGGAACAAATTTCCCAGCTGCCCGACTTACGGCCCTGTTCAATACTCCATTGCTCACTAAAGCTTCTTTGGGGTGGAAGTACTTGTAGTACAAGCTCCTCACCACAGCATCTGTTTGAGATGAAAATGAGAATATTTACAGTTTTGTAGTCGACAAATGAATACTGTTTACTTATAAATACAAAAGTAAACATAAATAGGATACAATTATAGATTAAATGTTAGAAAGTTGTTTTTATGAAAAAAAAATCATTTTTATTGACCATCATTTATCATAATCCCAAAATCTTCAAGCAGGAAGTTGATGTTGGTCTTTCCATTTTCTCCACCTTCACCAAGTAATACAAGAACATTTCCACCGCTTTCAATATATTTCTTCAAAGTTTCAAACTGAAATATATAGTACAAAAATTAAAACTAATCAAATATCATAAATGTTGAATTAAATGTCAGGCAGGGTAACAAAATTAAGCAAGTATTGAGTTAAGCGAAAAAGTTTTAGTATCATCATTAAATACCTATGAAACTCGACAGCAAATAAATATTTTATTTTAAATAACTAAATATGATTTTAAAAGAAATATTTTACTTCAGATGTAGTGAACTTCTCTTTTGGACAAGCAATTACAAAAACTTTTGCTTGATCCAAATTTTCAGTAGTAATATTTTCTTTCAATCTAGTAGAAAATATGAATAAATTTAGCTTCAAAAATTACTTTAAGAAAAAATAAATCATTACAATGAGATGAATAGATCATATTACATTAACAGATCTAAAAAAATCTCTATAATATCTTACTTTGGCATGTTTGATTATAATTAGCATAACAAAGTCATCAAAGCAATTATAACATAAGCTTTTAACTGTAGATAAATAGTTTTAAAATTTCATGAAATATTACTTACGGCAAAACTTTCCAGACACTTCTTAACTTTCTGTGCCAGCTTTTGTAACCATTTGTTAATGTAAATGTTTCTTTTTTAGTTTGATTAAAGAGAATTATGTTTCTTGTCAGCTTATCATCTTTAACTACTGGATTCTGAAAAAATATTTGAATAATTATTTAATTTTAAATGTTTTATAAAACCAAAAATGAAAAATTTACAATAATTTATATTATTTAGATAATCAAACAATTAATAATTTGTAAATCATATTCAATCAATAATATTAAATTTATTTATAGTTTAAGTAACTAAATACCATCATACAAACTTACCATTTTTGAATATGGTGGCATGCCTTTATATAGAATAAAGAATTAATTTGAAGTTTTCTTTTTGAACAAAAGTTTTTATATCAAATTATTGTAAAAGCAATAACAAAGTAAATAAATATACATTAAGCTTGGTGGCAATAATTTGAAAATAGTCAATATAAACTAAACTAACTAATTTCTATTCAAAGATAACAACAAAAAACAAAAAATAAACAAACTATTTCAAGTTTAAGTTGAAAGTAACAAAAATATAATTCTTAAAAAGAACATGAAACAAATACTAAACCTATTATTAATTTTAGTTTACAACTTTTTGATTAAAAATCGAAGATTTTGAAATACTTAGTATAAATTTGGGTAAATAAATAAGAAAAATATTATTAGACTTATATAGAGTAACATAAACAAAATACTTAAAACAAAATATAACTAGGTGATGACAATTAAAACTTACAAATTGTAAGTAAAACAAATAACAGATTTAAACAAATTTCATATCATAAGATTTAAAACGAAAATAACAAAAAAATATATTTATCTTAAAAAAAACAAATAGAAAAAGAAAACATTTAGATCATAATATTTGAAAGATTAAATTTTAATGAAATGCTACCTTTTATACACGTATATATACGTATATATATATATTATTAATACTTAAATTAGAACTGTTTGAAATGTCAAGATAAAAATAAATAAATGTGAACAAGAGGATTAAATGATAATAACATTTGAACCATCCGAACACAAACGCCTTCTGTTAAAATATCTTGTAAGCATTATTTACTAAATCTAGCTGTCGTTAAATTATAGAAAGTAAAAACAGACTTAAAATAGGTTTACTAAAAGTATTTTGACACAAAATTAAATGATCATTTATAGCTTATTCTGTAGTATAAATCAAGAATAATAAAAATGAAGTTCTCATAATTAGAAAAATTTCTTTAGAATTGTAATTTTCAAAATGACTGTAGACTTTAAGTTCTTTAGATTAGAATCTAATTTAAGTTCAACATTTAATTTTCAGCATTTTTTTATTGATTTGATAAAGATTAGCCTAAAATGTTTTAATTGAAAAAAATACTAAAAAAATATTATATAACTTAACTCAAGGGTAATAGATGAAACAGTTAATTTCAGATTACTTTTGATTCCTATTCAACAAAGCTAAAGTTAACTAAGCTAAAATTAGATTTTTTTCTTTAGAGAAATTCTAATATACTTTATAAGATGCTAATCCTTATAAGATTTAAAGTTTTGAGCAAGTAATTTGGAGTCTAAATAAAATAATAATTTTAGTGCTTCAAATTAAACAAGATATTTGGTCCAAATATCATAAATAATTATATGTGAAATAAATCTATTGAAGGCTTATAAATATTTGAAAGTATGTATTCATTCTTTTTCCAAATCTTTGGGTAGCTCTGTAAAAAAATAAGTAAAATTGAAGCAGTTGATTGTTGATCTTTTAATTAATCAACAGTGTTGTTAATACATCGTTCAAAAGATGCCAAGGAATTTTTAAGGTTTCCAAATTTTCACTTAACCTTAAAATTATAAAAGTTTGATTTTGTTTATTCATACTTTTACAGTTAAATATATAGACAATTTATTTGCTTACAGATAAATTACCTTCGTTTTTTAATGTTTAATTTGTAGTAGAAATCACAAAAAAATGAACGAATTTTGAAGAACCTGTAAAAACATTATTGAAGATAATAAAAACAAATGAATGATTACAATAACTTTTCTAAATTTATAAAATACTTTTTTAGAACTAATAAGAGATAGCTGATTCACTATTCAACTTATGGAATTCCATATAAAACCATTATATATTTTAATGTAGATATTCTAATTAAATGCATTCTAATATTTTCATGTTGACTTTAATAAATATATGAAATAATCAAATTATTAAAATTCATCTAAATTAGTCCAAAAATACATGTAAATGTTTGATATAAGGAATTAGTTCAAATCTTTTTTAAAATTAATTTACCCATCATCAATTACAAATTTTAATTAAAGAAGATTATGCAGTTTCATAAAAAATAATATATCATACTTGTATCAGCAATCGATCAAGTTTTATTATATAAGTATTTTTATGAAATACAGCTTTGGTTTGTTGTATTTGTTGGTAAGTATTAGATTGTAAGCACCTACCAACTGTAAAAAGTAAAATCTTGTAAAAAAATAAAATCAATGAATTGATTTCATGTGTAAAATCATTTATAAATATCAACTTATAATCATAAAATACTATTATATCATTCATTAACTGTAAAAACATCAAAGCTATAAAAAAGTGTACAGTGATTAAACAGTTTGGAGTGGTCATTATATTTAGCCCACAATAATTATATAAGCTATAACATAGCTTAAGAACTAACATTTGATCAAAACAAAATTTGTTTATGTATTTCTCATTTTTTATGTAAAAGTATTAATCTAATACTAATTTCTTTTGATACTATCTATCAAAAAAACTCGTTAGTTTAGTTTAAAAACAAATTTTCATTTAATGATCGATCCATTTGTTTTTCTATCGATTTTTTTTTTAATTTTCTTATATAATTAATTAGGTTAACAATTAATATATTTTTGGATTTATGATAAATCATTTATATTAGATACATTTATCAGGTACCATTATTTTATCATCATTATTTCTTGTAAAATTTCTGCAAAAGTATTTAGGTAGTAACGAAGTTTCAGTAGATACTATGATATTAATCTTTATGATTTTTAACATTTTATTTTATAGTCTTTATAAAACTTAATATTTACAAAATCATGTAAAAAATTGATTTAAAAATTTAAAACTTATTAGAGAAATTATTTCATCCGGAAAATCAAGTTAAATTATCTTTATGAAGTTTTTCAAAGAATTTTTTTCTCTTGTTTTAACTACAAAACTAGTTTGTAAATAACATTTTACAAGAAATCTTGAACACCATTGCTGGTTTGTTTTTTGTATTATATTTTTAAGCCATGCAAACGAACGTAGCATTGCAAGTTGTTAATGCAATCATTTTCAGTGTAATCAAGTAAAATTGAAAATTAAACCTGGAAGAAAGTGGTTAACGTAAAGCTACTGAAGAAAATTGTCTGCATAAATAAAAACTGTAGACATTTTAAAAAGTAGTCACAACTAATCATCTTACATATCCGCAAACCTCTTAATTAGAATATTATCTACAACAAGACCTGTACAATATTTGATCGGTACATCTATACATCCAACAACCAGATACTTCATCTTTTTGTAAAAATAACTAGAAGCTTCCATGTAAGTATAAGCTGATAAAATCAGATCTGGTGGATTTTGATCTTTCAATCGGACAGCAGTTTTCTTGATATGATCTTCACAAACTGTCATGAGATTTGTAGCAATTCCAAGTTTTCTGAATTCTGATTTAACCCCAAGCCGCTAAAATATGATTTAATCATTTAACTATTTTATAGTTTTTGGTCGTTTTTAAGATTTCCTTTTTATTTTCAAAGCAATTATTGAAGAAAAATGAGATTAGACTAAAGCTTACTGAGATCATTAATGAAGATGGAGATAAACGCAGCTTTGAGATGAACTCTTGTAGTTCATCATCTGGAAATCTGATTGATACACATCCAATCAGCATCTCTACTTCTTCAGTCAAGCAGATTGTTGCAACCCAAAAGTTGCAATATTTATTTTGAGAGTAAATTTTGGAAAATATAGAATAGTTTTTTAATTCAAAAAACCATTGGATGTGATATTTTTTCCAGATTATGTAATCTAAAATAAATTGATAAAAGTGGAATAATTTTGCAGCAGCTAAACACCACAATTAAAGTATTCAATAAAATTAAAAATAAGAAATATGACTTTTAAGGTAGAAGATTGATTAAGCTTACAAAGTAAAAAAATCGATATAATAGGTAACTCACTAAAAGTCCAAAGTAATATAACCAACAAGAGATAAGTAAACACCGCAAAAGATAGTTCTACTTCGGTAATTTTTGTGATTACAAATGCGGTAAATATGAGAACCAACTGTAAAGTGGTTTGAATAACTTTATTATAAATGTCTAACAATTAAAATGACCTGATGAAAAGAAAAGGTTTTTGATAATGTTTACCTAACAAAGAAATCTTTAGCCTAACAATTGTACACTAAATGTATTCTAAAAAAGTGTTGAAGTAAAACATAATTAAAAAGTGATATTACTTAACTTGATTTTTGATATTAAAAAATATCAATTGTTTAAAAGCTGGCGGGTAATATTCCATATTTATAGTTTCGAAAAACTTCTGAATTTCGTAAAGATCAGATTCGTTTGCATTTCTAATTGTTATATTTTCTTTTTGGTGAGATTTCATATTCAATAAATTTATATTAGATTTCCCTTTTTTAACAAAAAAGTAGTTACGGTATGTTTATTAATTTATGTTATTTGTATATACGGTTAATATATAAACATTTAGCTTACATTTATAAGAACACAGTTATAGATACCAATTTAGTATCTAATATAATAGCAACCAATCACTGCCAATATTGTAAAATTATTTAAATTAGCTTTGAGTCTATTTTTTACCTGAATCTTTAAGCTAAAAAATACTTACTCTAAAGAAACTTTTAAATAAAAAAGATTTGAAGCTAAGCGGCTCATAGCATAAATGACAATTTCTGATTAGTCAAATTAATAGTTATTTTCTTTTTTATATATTAATTCGATAAAAACAGCTTTTTTAATATTTGATAATTTCATACTTACTTACCTGCTAAATACTAAACCTTACATAAATTCATTTAAGACCATTTTCCAAACAAAAGTTTCTACTAAGCTATAGAAAACAATTTCGGAACTGTTATTCAGAAAGTTTAGAAGAAACAAACATTTTTACTCTTGTTATGTAACCTAAATTATTACCCAGACTATCATTTTAATTAACAGCAAAATTATTCTTTGTTCTTGACATATTTACTGACTTTGTTTTGTCTTCTATATAAAACAGTTTTATTTTTTAACGAGACCCTAAAAAACCTACGTCTACAAAAGGACTTTTTTTGCTTTTTTTCAATACTTCGATAGCTTTGTACATGCTGATATTTACTAAAGCTGAAAAAGAAAGTTTTATGAAAAAAATTTTTAAGTCATAACATATTAACTGGTTACAACAGCAATATTTTAATTAATAGAGTTTATTCAATTGCAAATATAAACGTTTGAAATCTGCTGAACAAATAAAAAGTATTTGAGTATGGTTAGAGTGACAAAGTTTTTACCAATGTTTTGACAATAGCTGAAAACCTAAACCACTTAACGTTTAGTTCATGCTTACATAAAGTATTTTTTCTAACATTTTTGAAAATTATGATTACCAATTATTAATTACAAGACATTAGCTTAAAAGTAGAAAAAAAAATAAAATAATAAAAGAAGAAAAAAGTTATGAGAAAAAATACTTGACAAAAAAATTCTAAAAACAAAAATTTTAATTAACCAATTTTTCAAATTAAAACTATAAATTTCATTACAAAAAAAAATTCAAAGATATTTATCATAAATTTCAAGTTTTAAAAACTATTTTCAGTAGGTTTAATGATGAACCTCTTAAATGATATCTAACCTAAACTATTTTTGTCAGCAGAATACCTCCCAGCTATATAATTTTTCGTCTGAAACCAATTCGCCATGTTTTTTACTTTCGCTTGAAAATTCTGTTGATTTTGTATTCACTTTGTTTATAGAACCACCCTGCGTAAAACATAAATTCTAAAATAGTTTTCTCCAAATGATCTCAGTCTAAAAATAATAAAAGTTCATAGTTAATACAGTATTTTTCGCTTGATTTTCAAAATAGGTGTAAATTAGCTTAACAATATATTACAAAGTACTTATTTAATCTTGTTTAGTAGCGACTCTTAACATTTTGTTTATCAGTCAATGACAATACGGTTAATTATTTTAAAAATGTTTTTATTTTCTTCAACTAGTAAAGATAAAATATCAACATTTTTATCGTTTAAAGATAACATTCAAACTTTTTTCTAAATATTTTTAATTTTAAAGATTTCAGACTTTTACTCTTGTATTAAAACTAATTTCTTCTTGAAGTCTGGTAATCTGTGTATACTTAAAAATTAAACTAAAGTTGTCGGAAATAATCAACATTTTCTTTAAGTATATGTATAAAATTAGAAATATTTTTTGGAATCTAAATCTAAGTATGATTTTAAAACTCTTATAAAGACAGCTAACCTGCTTATTATCTTAAAGACATAGACATTTTGAAGCGAAAGTCTAAAATAATTGACAAATACCTAAAGAAAGGTTATATGTCAAGTGACTTTTAAAACTGTTGATTTTTTATAAGTTGTAAATAAAATAGCTCCAAGTTGTTCGGTACAAGAATAATCTAATTAATAGTTGTAATTTCTGGTTTCAAGAAAGATTGTTTTATATTTTTTGGTAATTAGTTAATCAATATGAAAACTTACATATGTAAAAACGCATAAACATTTTTATTCTTAATTTGTTTTACAGAAATAGTTTTAGAGATCACAGGTGATATATTTCATTTTCTGTCATTTGCAAGTTTAGTAAAGCTTTTATCTTAAATGTAGTATTTATGCTATTAAAATGTTTTTGTAAAGTTTTGAAGTTTTTTAATGGTGGTATTTGTTAATATTTTCTATGAGGCAATAACTTTTAGACATTACGTGATTCTATTTATTATTACCGGTATGGTTATTATATATATGTGATGTTTTTCACCTATAGGTTTCAATACAAAAATTCAAATTTTAGACAAAATTTTTTTAAATTAAGCTCTTATGTTTCTTATAGTTATTATTTGCCATTTTTATTATTGGGTATTCTAAAAGGAATGAACAATCTACATTAATTGCGTTTTGTTTTAATCGTATTTCAGCAAAAATAAAATATTAGGTGATGTAGTTGAGTTTTCTAGAGAGTTTACAATTACAAATATTCCTAGTATTGAAACTCATTTTTTTGTTTGAAATTTATAATATCATGCCATCATACTCATAAATTATGTTGATGCAAATAAAATGATTTAATACCGATTGCTTTTTTGTGTGTACTTGCTCTGTGTTAGAGTTTGTTTTTGAAAGGTTATTAGTAATTTTTTGCAACAAAGTATGTTTTTGTATAGCAATTGAGTTTGCATGTTTTTATTGATAAAAACTTATGCTAAAGGCTTCAAAAATTTATTTTTTCACTGCATTTACTATTGTTAAAATTTTTTTTTTGTAAAGTTTAAAAAATTAACTTTTAATAATTATAAGTGAAAATACTTTCACTTTATTTTTTGATTTTAACATATTTAAAAAACTTTTATACTAATATTTAAAGTTTTATTTCTTATTTATTGTTATTTATGATTTTTAGTATTATACTTTATAGTTTTGCTGTTTTTACTCTACATGAAATAAATTTACACTAAGTAGATATTGTTTAAAAATACTTAAAATAATACCGGTAAACCTTTATTTAATGTTTATAATGTTACTACTTTTGAACTCGTTATACCTTGTTTACTTACAGAGGTGTACCGATGCCTACTTTACAATGAAACTTTCTTATGAAATATTTTATAACTAAATTTTTTAAAGATGTTGATTTTTTGCAAATGAAGTTGTCACTGTGAAATAGATGTTAAATCTTGTCTCTAAAAATAACTATCTTTAAGTTACTTGCTAGACGAATAAACTTTCAATTTAGTTTGTTTGTTTTAGTCTGAAGGATTAACTTATTTTATCCATTACTCTTATTGCGTAAATGTTTGTTGACTTTTCTTGTAACGACAGAAATTAAACGTTGTTAACCTGAAACTTGCTCAACAATGCATTTCTAAAACGTTTTCTAGTTTTTAATCTACCATCTAAATTTTTTTATCTTATAATCTTTAATAAACATAAATTATAAAACAATTTTCCTAATTTGATTTTTTTGAATTACTTTGTTCTAGTATATTTTTATGCTTCTTAACTTTAATTGCATAGCTTTAATATACATTTTGATGATTTTACTTAAAAATCATTGCCTTTTGAAAATACTTTTAATCACATTTTAATCTTAAGAAAAATTTATTTAACTCTGTTTGTTCTTATAGTTGTAATTATTACAACTAAATTTTTACATTATCTCTTTTAATCTTTTATCAAATTTTAATACTTAAAGAGAATTCATAAAACCTAAGATTTTATCTAATTGTTTAAAATTTGATAAATAAGTTAAATTTTCTAAAATAATTTATTTTATTTCTAAACTTATTTTTTGTTTATCCTAATAAGTGACTATTTTCTCAACAAATTAATCTTAATGTCAATTAATAAACTATAGTAACTCTATGTTTTTATTTTTAATATCCAAATTTTATCTTTAAAGAATTGTATTACCTCTTTATATTTATAATTCTAATTGTTTTTAATTAGAAATATCATATTTCTAAATTGTTAATAAGTTTAATTTATTTAAAATATCATTTCTAGATTGCTTGTATTTAATCATTCATTATGTCATTAAGTTTTTGTATCTACATTTTACAAGTGTTATAATTATTACAGATCATCACATAGTTTATTTAACAAATAAAATCATCTGATCTTTAATTATTTTTGTTAATTATAAACTATCAGAAAACTTTTGTTTATGATTGAATTCTATCACTGTATTTATCCTCATATTCATAATCCAAAAATTCTATCAACTTTTGATATTTTATTTTTCAGATTTATTTATTTTCTTTTTATTATAATATTTATTATTATTATATTGTAGCTAATTTGTTAATGATTTATAATAAAGCTCACTATGATTAATAACAAAATGATTCATAAGGTAAGTTGGTTTGTAGCATTATATGGGAATAACTTTATTTTAGATAAATATTTAACTTTTAAAAGAAAATTTTATTTAATAAAATTTATTTGTAGAAATTATATGATCAAATTGATAAGAATAGCTGTGATATTAAGAAAGTATCCAAAGGTAAGTTTTTTATGATTACCATTTTGACTATGATTCTTTTAATAAAGACTTTGATTTTTAATTTTATAATTGATATTTGAAATATACCAGCTTTACTAACTTTTTGATAACTTTTTCTAATAATTATATTTAACCTTATATATTTTGCAGAAGAAATCATTTTAGAAACATGTCATCAATCCTGCCCTTTGCAAGTACTATCCACAGTTGCAGGTTTTAGTAAGAAAATCTTGACAAATGGTGAGTAATAATTGTTACTTTATTTAAAATTATAATCAGGAAATAGTGCAAGACAGTTTTGATGATTCGTCAAAATCAATTATTTTATAGGAATTGAAAATGGATTTCATAATCATGACAATAATTGTGTTCAAGATTCAACTAACGATTATAATTCTTCAAGTTCTACTAATAACAGCATAAGTCGTAAGTTTGGTAATTTTATTAAATCATCAATTGATAAAAATGTTAAGATCTTATCGCTGCTGCAAGTATGGTTGACTCAAAGAAGGTTTCTGTAGAAAATCATTCCAACAAAACATTTCTTGATTTTGTAAATGGTGAGTTGTAATTCAATCCACTATTCTACATTCTTCTAAATTCCATTTGATTTTAGCTTTCATTAAAGCTGCTGAAGTAGTCGATTCTGATATAGGAGCATCATCTTCATCTTCCTGTGAATTTGATATCCCTGTCTCTCCAAATCGTATCAAAGGTAAATAACAACATCTATTTGTTTTGGTACAAAATGGTCTTTTTTTAATTTGGATTCAATATAGATTCTATTAATGGATCTAAGAAAAGTACCTCTGGCGCACCACTGAGAAGGTCCAGAAGGATTATCGTCAATCCAATTGCAAAATCCGGTGTTTATGACACTAATACTGGATATCGTAGAAAGAAGTTGTTAAAATGAGTCTTGAAAACATTCGAATCTAACTCACACTGCTATTTTCACAACAACTTCAATCATTTGATGAGTGTTGTACATGAGATTGAAGTCAGGTTCTTGCCTGATCTATCTACTTTTATTGTTCACTGATTTTTCAAAGTGGAAACATTTTTACATTTTTTTTTGAGTCTTATCCTTTTACCTTTTTTGTCTTTCCTTTTTATCGATTAGACAATTTTTTCCATTTTTTTCAATCCTATTAACTTCCACTTTAATTGGAGATGTTTCAAAGATTATTGCTGCGTTCACACATCGATTTTTTGATATCAGTAATCACTTTTGTGGGTTTCATCTTTTGATGATATCTAATGTAGTAATTGATGAATTGAATCAAAAACGTCATCATCAAAACGAATAATTCAATTTACTTTTTTCTATTTCCACAAACATTTCTTCTTTCCTTTTTATTTTTTTTGTAAGATATCAAAATAGAGATGAGGTTCATTCTAACTATTTTGCTATTTGACAAAATTGCTTTGAAAAACTTTATGATCAAATTAACAAGTAACAAATTAAATTAATAACTTCGCTGATCTGTTTCAAAATGATTTTCATTTCTAAACGTACAATACGTCCAAGTTGTTGTAATACCTCTGCAGATGAAATCTTAATAGAAACAACAATTTTGTCAGATTACTCATACTGTATTACAAACTGAAATATGCAAAATGCTTTCAATTTATCTGTGTTCAGTGCCTTCGTCTTGTCTTATATCACATCAGTTTCATTCTTTGTTACAACTGTTGGAGGTGATGTTTTTTGAAACTCATTTGGATTCTAATTACTGTAGACAGATGATTTTCATTTGCGTTTTATGTCTTCTGTCCCTAATCATTATCATGTATTCTATCGTGTTTGTTGATTGTGATCAAAGTATTTGCACATGTTTTTATTTAAAGAAATGTAGAGAAACTGGCCTGTTTTGGTTCCAATGTTTATAGCGATAAAACGTGAATTAAAAATGTTTTGTTTTTATGATTCCCAGCTGAATTCTATCGGATAACTAGTTAGTTTCCTTTTTTTAAATTTCTGATTTAATTTTGTTAATTGCAAATTTTTCAGTTTGAAGAAAATTGTAAAATAATTTAGTTGAAAATCACGAAACGAATTTGCTAAGAAGAAGTTATTAAAGAAACAATTTAAGTATTTAAAAGATGATTATTTTTAATCGCTATCTGGTCGTTTGATCATTAAAAAGTCAAAATATTCCATAAATCAGTAAACACTAGAAAAGTACAATCAAAATAAGTCATTTACTAATCAAAGTTTTTTCAAAATATTTTGTCAGTTTTTATGAGAAAGAATTAGAAGTAATTTTGATGATAATTATGGATTTGATCAGTTTCCACCTTGAAATCAGTTCAATGTTCAAAAAGTAATTTAAAATAAAAGAAGATTTCTGAAGTGAAGTTATTTGGAATAAGAAAAACTATAAAACAATTTTTCTTATTTTCACTTTGATTAAAATTTTTTAATGTTATAAATTAAATTAAAATTTTCAAACTAATTGCCTTTACTGTCAATTATCAAGAATATCTGTAAGAAAAATATTTGTTTCAAAAACTTGCACGCTATTTTAGAAAATCTTAAATGACGCCTCAGAGCTGACATTGAAGATGGATGTGTTTGCAGCAGATCTTATATAAATTAAATCTGCTTTTGAAAGGGGACTAACCTGAATAGTTTTTTAACATATTTTTATGCCCCAAGCATAACTGTTGATTTTCTGAAAAGTTTCTGACAAAAATAAAACCTGAAATTAGGGTTGATCTTCCTTGTAATTTGAAATATAAAACTAGGGAATATTTGAATAAGATATTCTACAACACATAAATATTTTATTTTACTATTTACTCGATTTTAGTTTATCTATACAAATCATCAACGTCAATATTACATTTTCTAAGGTTCTCTACTTGAAACAACACAAGATTTTACATTTACTATTCTTAAACTTATATTTACAAAACTTTTATAATTCTTCGATCAATCTAATTTATTTCCAAGAGTTTTTGTAAAAATTTGATTTTTTTTAGTAAGCCGAACATTTTATATTAATAATAATTTCACTTTTGTTTTGAGATGAAATCTTTTTTCTTAAAGCTTATCAATAAATTCATCAATCTGACTTAATTTTATGAAACCATTCTCATCAAAGATTCTCCATCATTTTATTATTAAATGAAGACTTTAAGGACATTTCAAATTATTTAGAGCTTAATAGTTTGCTTTGTGATATGGCCTTGACTTGTGGAATTTATTATAGATTGTTGGGTATCTACTACTGTACTATTTTTGTGGTATAAAAGCTTAAAATACTTTGATTACATATCATCTAAAATATTTGAAATTTTTTTTATTAGATTAAAATTGCTGGTTTTGCACAGATAATTGATAACATAATCAGATAACTTTAATATTATATCAAATAAATGATGAAAGCCAAAAGAAACTTTAACAAGAAATAATCAACAACTGGATGGTTGTTACTAGTAATATAATACATTGTGATATTACGATATTTCTAGTACTAAATAGTTTATTTATTTATAGTTTGCTTATAAGCTTCCTTTTCTTAAAATAACAGCTTATGGGACAAATATTAATTTGTGTGATGGTATTTTAAAACAATTTGTCTTTAGGGTTAATTCTAGATTTAAGAAACTAGTGATTGTTATTTTTGTTCACTTTTATAGAATTAGAAGCGTTTTTGATCTTTTACTCAGATTATGCAAACTGGTGTAGCAATAAATTGGTCAAGTAGAAAGGATTTTACAACTAGAAATGATAATTTAACCTTTGATCAGTAACGTTTGTATATACAAAATGGAAAAAAAACGTTTATTTTAACAAAATTAGTGGTTACTCATCTAATTTACAGAATAACTTTATCGATCTTCTACAATAAAGAAACAAGTAAAATAGAACTAAACAAATATAGCTAAAACAAAATAAATTAAATAAACTTATATTCACTAAAATGAATTATTAGTTTATTCTAATTAATTACGCACTGATTACATATTTATAGGTTTACCTAGCCATTTGTATTTTTGTTTTAAATGAATTTTCATAAAAAACTATTAGCTCAAAGACTTTCAGTTTTTTCAACATTTTTTTAGTATCGGAAAATGCAAACCTCATATAAACTTATATTCTTTGAATATAACCACAGAAGACAAGTTTAAAAGAAATTTTCAACCTGCTTTATATTTTCTTACATTCTTTACATATAAAGAAAATTACATAGCACTAAGAGCTTGTTGGGCAAATAAAATGTAATTTATGACTAAAAAAATAACAGTCAAAATTTTGAAGTTATGGCCATCAGTTTGATCATTAAGTTGGGAAATTTCAAATCTACATTTTGCTTTTTAAAGAGCAAAGTTATTTTTATATATTTATTTTCATAAATGAATGAAAGAATTATGGAAATAACAAATTAGACATAAATATTATATCATATTACAAGTTTTCTAGTTTCTGTAAACTACTTATAAACATTTTTATAAATTATCACCTTTTTAAAATTTCTAGCAAACAAAAAGAAAATGTAAGCAATCTCTAGCTCAAAGCTTTCACAGATCAAAAGTTAAAACAAGATATAATGAATCTTGTTGAAAAACAAAGTTTCACTTACTTACAGATGCAGGAAAACTTGTTGTATCGTAAGTTTTATAAAAAGCAAGTTTATCAAAAACTTGAAAATTAGTAAAAGTGTCTTCTTGTAGTTTCATAAGTTATAAGAGGTGATAATAAATAATTTTTTTTAAAGTGAGGCTCTAATAAAGTCTTGATAATGGAAATCGGCTGGTATATAATTTTTTAAACTTTAATTTAAGTAATTTAATGGAACTAGAAACGTTACTCACTTTTTTTTTTGGAAACCATTTTTTTTGTAAAATACGCTACAGAATTAAAAACCTTTTATAAGACCTTACTTTTCGAACATATTTATGTTATTTTCTGAAAAATCATTTAGAATAAAATCCAAACAGAAATTATTGTAAAATTTCATTTATGTAATAACTTTTTAAGAAACTGATTAAAATTCTGTGAGACTAATAACATTTAAAATTAATTTTGTAGAAAGAGACTTAAAATTTTAATTTTCTTGTTAGATTTTGTAGGAGTTGAAGATACAAAATTTGTTGTTGGATTGTATACCATAAGTTTCACTTTTTTCCTTGAATATAATTTTTATCAAAATCAATGTTAAGTCATTTATTTTTACTTGTATAGTTTTATAAAAGAGAAAAACTATTTATTTTACTTTGTAATAGTTTTTATCTAATTTTATCATCAACATATTGAACAAAGAATATTCTAAACGAAAATCTTGAAAAAGTTCTTCAAGAATGTCATCAGTACTACTTGAAATTTAATTAATAAACTATTTTATCATTATAAGTTAGCAAAGCTTGTTTGGTCATACTAATATGTAATCCCGTATATATATAAAACATATAATAAATACAATAACATGTATGTAAACTTTAAAATATTTTGTCGACAAAAAGTTAAAAATAACTGCTATAAACACTATAATTCAACAGATACATTGAAAAATAAAGTTTTTAAAATTCCTAAACTTAAAATCACCTTTAAAAATAAGACAGTATTTAAACATAAGGGCATTTATCAAACTAATCATAGCTTTTCAAAGAGTTTTTCTATTTTTAATTTTTTTTTAATTGGATAAAATTCAAAAGTTTTAAAATTGTTTTATTCTTGGAAAATTTTTTTTAAGATAAAATTCCACAAATTTTAAAATTTATGAATGGTAAAGTTGCAAATGTTGTTTTATATTTAAACAGAGTTAACCAAAAGTAGACTGGCTTGATAAAAAATTCGTTTTGTTAGTTACTTAATTTCTATACGCCACTTTAAAAATTTACTTTCAACCTACTTGAAGCATTTAAATTTTTGTAATAATTTCAGAAAAATATTACAAGTCAATATCTAAAAAGCAGTTTTTCATAAAAAACTTTTAATCTTTAATTTTCTAGGCATTCATTTCAATATCCAATACATAGAGCTGATTACTAAACAGTCCTAAGACACTTAAAAATATTTAAGATTAAAGAGAAAGTTAAAATAAGATGAATTTTAACATAAGAGATGTTAAAATTATTTTCACAGTTTTTTAAATTATAACAATTTTGATATGAATAATAATTAATAAATCAAGTGTAAAAGTACAATATGCCAAAGTTAATTACGTTTGTTGTTTTATTTAATAACTGAGGTTTAACTGAGGTTGCTAAATCGTTTTTTAAAATTTTAAATTTTGTTATTCTGAGGTTTTAGTTTTACAGTTCAGATTGAAATAAAATTATTGAAAGAAATTATCTAATTTAACAAAACATTTCACAAATCAACATCCTCAAGGTTTGTCGTTTGAAAACCCACTGGACTAATAGCTTTTTTAACCGGCTAATCTTAGTTTGAAGACTTCTTATCGACTTCATCACTACAACAAATTCTGCCACCTCTTTTTGCTGAAGAAGTATGACTAGAATAATTTGTTGACAAATGTCAAGTAATGCCACCATTTTATCTACTTGTTTTGTACCTTATTGCTATATTAACTTTATTATTCCGTGCATAAATTCCCATTTGCAGTGTTTTCATTTGTATAGTAATTCTGCACTACTTATATTGGTACTTTTCATAATTTCTCTGCAGTTATATTGATCTGTGTTCTGTATAATAGCTGTATAATTTGTTGTCTACAGCCATGCGTTACATAAGCAAATAAATAGATGTCGAAATAGGCGTTTATGACCACCAATAAAAGTTGAAAGGAATTAGAAAATGTTTTTTAATGAAAACTCTGAGAACTTACATAGAATGCAAACATGTCCGATTTTTACTTCACGATAGTTTTATTGTAGACTAAAAAGATTAAAAGTATTATTGGAAAATAATTCGTTTTTATAATTGTTTTAATACTTCAACTAAATCAGTTTTAATTTGAATTTGAGACTTATTTTCTACTTCTGATCTTGTTTATGAAACAGTTTTAGCGATTAAACATAAGAGCACGTGATAATTTTCATTACTGAATTTACAGCGTTTTGTAACAGAACTACTTTGTAATTATTCCTTGATCAAAAGACTGAAATAGTATGAGCTAATTCAATTCAATTCTAATTAAATATTTTGAAAGTAGAAAAATATACTTTGAATTGTAAAATCATTGAACCTTCCAACAAACATTTGTTTGTTAAATTGTTTTTATAATATCTAAATTTACTTCATAAAAAAGTTTTACATTTTTGGAAACTTTAGATGAAGTTAATTAATTTATGAAACAATTTCGTCAAAAACTTTAGTAGCTTGACTAAAACCTAAGGCAATGTATAAAATTATTTTCAGCTACAAATGTCTTAAAATAAAATTCATATCATAAAATACAATTGAGATAAAAATTGCTACAAATTGAAGAAATAATCATTAAATAATAAGTGTTTAGTGACAGTTAATAAAACCGCAAAAATGTCATTGATAAAAATGTTACGTAAATATGAATTTCGGAAATTATTGAATAGTCGATCACTCATTTTCACAAACGACCAACTAAGTAGTTCTTGATGTTCATGCTTCTTGCTTAGCTGCTATGTTTAGTTAAAGTATGCAGCTTCTGAGTTTCTGATGTTTAATTTGAATTAAAAAACTAAAGCTTCTTTCTACTGCATAGTTTTTCAAAGTTATTTATAAGACTAGAAATTTTCAATAAAAAAATCAAAGTTTTATAAATACGTTTATTATTATAATATCAAATAAAAAATCTTTTTTACTCAAGATAACTTGTAAAATAAATATACCAGATTCAGTTTGCTCATTCATATACATATAAAAGATATAAAATATAATGATGCTTGCTATTTAACTAAATTTTTTGGAGTAAACAAGAAATAGAAAGAAGCGTTGATAAATAATTGTTTTTAAATGTTCAATCTACTTCTATAGTATTTCGAATGAAACAGTTTCTCGCGCAATATATAATCTGTGAACGATTAACTCCATCCAAATTTGGCTAACAGCAACAAGTGGAACACCGGCTCCAGAAACCACATGATAGATTGCATTGTGGTTAAAGTCAATCGGAAATTGACAGAGGCTTGTCTGAAGACCTTCTGCGGTTAAATCTTGGAGGCAAACACTAGCAAGTACAAATTGAAGTATACCTCCAAGAAGTATAATCCAAACTCCGATGCATCTCAGACACATTGCTCTTTTGAGAAGCCGATAAGGATGTGTATTTATGAGAAAAGACCTTGATCTTTGTGATATTGCAAAGATGTAAACTAGTGAAAGAGCATAAAAAAGAAGAGAGATTTGTAAAAGTATTGAGGGAATTCTCATGTCCCACATCTCATTCCATTTAAGTAGTTTAAATTCCGATAAATTAATTTTTAAGTGATTTCTTTCAACCAACTTTTGATAAATAATCGAATCTTCATTAGTGTCCGCCAAAAAGTTTGTTATTGACGAGATTTGAAAGAAGATGTTGACACAGCTTATACTCAGAGCAAATAAAATAAACAACATCTTGAAAGCTTTTGGCTGGTAACTTGCAAACCATTCAGTTTTAAAAGCTAAAACTTCCCACTGACGTCGAAGAATTAGTTTGGCTTGCGAGTCGTCAGTAGATGAGCGCGATCTATGTGTGCTACATTCTAGTATATTTCTTAACTCTTTGTTAGTAAGTAAGACATTAAGGGTCATAAGAATAAAAGTTGACGCAGAGAGCCCACAGAAGATACAAGCAACTGACCACAAAATATGATCCAAAACAACTCCCTTACGAGCTTTTAAATTTGCCCCTAACTCTTCTAATGTGTTATTATGAAGATCAGTACTGAAAACCGGTGGAAGATCCAAGTCTTGGACTCTATCATGAACCGACCCACCAATTATAAACATTCCACTAAGTAGAAACAAAACTAGAGACGTCATTAAGGTCTCACTAGCCACTCTATTATGTAAAGAAAACGTTGCGAGTTTGTTGTGGGAAGCGGTGACGTCTTCATCTAGCCTGTTGTTTAGTTTCATGGGTTGGTGTAAAGTAGGTTTGCGTTTTGTTTTTTGTTGGATAATAAAGTGAATAATTAAAATGATGATGGCAGTAGTAAGCATCAAGGCAGACACAACATAATCTGTTATGTAAGTTCCTTTTGACTCATCTAATCCTCGATGATATTGAAGATTATTTTTCATAATGATTATAATTTTCTGTAAAATACAAAAGCATATTAGATATTTAGAAGCAACTTTATCAAGAGAAAATCTTTGTTCCTGACTCATCAATTTTTTCCTATTATTTCTTACAGACACTAGAATCTTCTCGAGCTTTTAGAAAACACAACTTCATACTTTTGCATAAAACTAGAATTTCAAAATCATACTTGGCTTTGAAACTTTTTAACTGTTCCAAAGTTATTGTAAACTAAACCAATTAAAATTATAAAATATTTCTTCTTTCAAAACTCGGTATGGCCCCAAGGTAATTATTTTAAGATTTTTTAGTTACAAAATAAAAAGAAAATAAAGATTAAATTAATGATATCTCTTTTTTGGTCTGCCATAAAGCTTTCTAAACTCACTTTTCTTTATCTTACAAGACTACATAAACATTTAATGATAAAAAACACCATTTAATAAAGTATCATTTATTGAAAATATTTATGAATTAGATTTTAAAGAATTTAGAGACGTTTCAACCTACATAAATTTTCTTTCCGGTTTGTATTAATTAAATACATTGAAGAACAATACTAATTATTTGGAATTTTTACATAGATTTCCCATTTAATATCTTATGAAGTATAAACTATTTAAGCTTCGTATGTTTGATATTTTATCGATTAGAGTATATAGTAGTCTATTAAGGTATTGAAGTACATCTGGATTAGATAGAAAACCCTCCATAATTAACCTGATTGGATCTTATCAGCCCTGGTAGTTAGGCCTTGTAGGACAGGGAAAATGTGAAACAAATCTGTTGACTTCGATATCAATGTCCTAAGCTACTGGTGTGCTTCACTAAACAACAGATATAAGAAATCGGACTTTAGTATATGCTGCTCTTCATTATAATCAAACCCCACGCGTAGGTTTGAAAGAAAGAAGCATGTCTGCCAACATTCTTTCATCTATTGTTTAGGCCTACGAAACTCAGCCCTGAGAAAGTCAATAATAATATTTATACTTTAATTAAGATCGATTTTAGAAGATCTTTTTAAATTAGTATCAATAAATAAAAGCATTAAATAAATACACAATAAGAATTTAAAATAACTTTTATACTAAAATATCTTATATTTTACTTTCTATACACTTTATTCAAGCCTGGCTCTAAAGCATTTTCAGTTGGGACAAAAGCTTTACAAGTAGAAAAATGTAAAAAGAATTATACATGATATATTTATACTGATTTTAATCTTTTTTTCTAATCGAAACTTTTTTCACAAATTATTTTGAGTGTACACCAGTATTTCAAACCTTTGCCTAGAGGCTAGAAGTCAGAATTTAATGTTAATAATAATAAACTTAGCAATATCTTATAAAGCACCTTGGCATTTCCTTTGAAAAAAACATTGCTTTATATTGGTTATAAAATATTTTAATTTCTTATTTTGCCATTTCCTGATCAAATATGTCATAGAATAACTTTTCCAAAACCTTTAATGAAAAAATTCTTTTTCTGACTTTGATGAAGATTATTTATTGTGGAAATATCAGTTTTTTGTACAGTAACTTCTCATTGAGTACATTACTTTATAAATCTGATGTTTTTGTAAAGAACGTTTAGAAAATTAGATAATCTTTTATAATACAATTTAATATCGTTATTTCTCTTATATAACTGCTTAAGTACGAGTTGAAAATGTTGATCAATTAGACCACAATCATTGTTTTATTAATTTCACGATTTGTATTTTAGATCGGTTCCAGTTCCAGTAAACAGTTCCTATTTGTGTGTAATTTAAAAATCTTGTTAGAAAATATATCGATAAGAATTTTGTTAAACATTTAATTCTATTCGCGATAGAATTGATAAAGTTTTTCTTACATTCTTATAGCTCTACTTTAAGTATAAAATGTATTATTATAAATTTACAGTTAAATTTTATATTTGAAATATATCATAAACTGTCGTGATTATATGCTGTATGTCATTTGTGTCAAATTGATGTTTTTTAACCTAAATTTAATGTAAAAATTATTGATAACTGGGAATAAAATGAAAGTATACAATAAAAAAGTCTAAATACTTTAGTATCATCTATTCATTTAATTCTTTTAACAAAATATAATCCAATTTCATAATTAATAATTAATTAATCCTCATTTTATTAGCATTCTTTAAAACAAACCTAAATTACAGAAATAACACCGTAATTAAAGCTATGTACCATTTTTTCTAAGCTTGATTGAATGGGTCAGCAGTGGTACTCCACCGAAATTAATAAAATAATATTTGCAAAATGATCTTGTTGCTTAGTTTAACTACACAGCCTAAACTAATCTATTTTAGCTCTATATAAAACAAAATTTCCAAAAGTTTTACTCAATCATTGAGAAGATATAAAACGTTGATGTACTAAGAGTTAGTAGAGCGCAAATTATTCGTCATAAACAAAACATTTTTTCGTTTAACCTTCAAATACGTTTTTCGTAACTTATAAACGTGTTACTAACGTACTATAAACTCAAATTATCTGTGTTACATTTGTTTATGTTCGATAAAAATATACTTATTAAAAACTGCTTGATAATAAGTTGGCAATTTTGCTTGAAAATTGGTTTAAGCTTTGTAAATATTAACAAACAACATGATCTCTAAGTCAAAATTTTCAGTTTTCTGATTGTAACATAACTAATTTCAAACAGATTTTCTTTTGATGAGATCAAGTTATTTTTTAATCAAAACTCCACAACTTAAAGTTTATCCTAATAAATTGATAAAGATCGTTTCCATCTGACAGTGAAATAAATTCTTTTTCACGTATTTGCAAATACAGTTTAAAAACAGATGAAGAAAGTAAAGATCAAATTTAGTTTCAACGTCACCACCTTAACTTATAAGAATTAATAGCTACTAAAACTAAATATGATTTAAATTTATCTCAAAGACATTTATCTTGTAGACAGAAATGTCTTGGTTGTGGTCTTTCTTACAGTATGTCGATTTTGCAATAATTGCTTTAAAATTAAACCATATCAGAATTTTTATGACAACAAGTTGATGGAATTTGTCATAAAGAAATTAGAATTACTATTTATTCAAAGAATAACTTTGCAGTATTCTTTATTTTTCCAAGTTTTGATTTTTTTTAACTATGTTTTCTCAGTTTAACTTTAATTTATTTAATAAGTTTTCTGACACAGTACAGTAAATTTTATGCGTTTCGTATATAGATATAAACAAATAAAAAAAAATTAAATAAAAAAACAAGTTTTCATTTTCATACATAACACTTTTATCAAATTTGAATCCGTGTATTTTGGATAATGTATTTCAAGATGATCAATACTTTCTAGTCTCTGAAAACGTGATCTGTTTTATTTTGTTGTTTTGCATTAAGATTATTTTTGCATTTTAAATAAGTGTATAATTTTCCATTTATTTAATATTATTAGATAAACTGTTATCTTATGATTTTGAAAGAATCTGGTGTTACATTTTCAAAATAATAATAGTAGGGAAAAGTATCTACCAAAATAGTACGCTTCTAAAGATAATTAAGTTGATAATAAGTGAGTACTTGAAAAAAATACTTCTTTTTTAGTAGGTTGAAGTAATAATTTTTCATTTTATCAGAAAATCTTACGAAAATATTTATATATGTATGGTTAAGATGTATGTATGTTGTGGTGAAATGATTTTCTAAATATGCATACAAAGTTAAAAAAATATAATCTTTATAATAATATTTTTCTTTACGTTTATATCAGATACAAAAGTTTAAGATTACGGCAAAAACTGTTGTATATTCATTAATTAAATGAATTTGATAAACATAATGTCAATCACTTTATTCTTCACTTATTCATTATTTTATTTTTTACTACTATATGCAGCTTGTTACTTAATTTGGGGTCTTTAGAACGATTTACAACTTATGAATATGAACAAGTTTATACTAGTTTTATCGAAGTTTTTAAGTTTACTTTTTGGCGGCAAAACTTTTGAAATGGAATTTAAATATGCTGCTAAAAATTATATAGATATTTGTTTCGTGAATAAGTTAGAAGAAAGGTTTTGAGAGATATATAGTCATGTAGTAAAAATTCATAGACCAAATTAAGTGTGCTAATTTCTTAAGGCATTATTTTGTAAAATTTTAATAAAATATTAATTTCAAAAAAACAAAAAACAGAAGTGTTTTTCAATTAATAAGCTACAACTACTAAAGATACAAAACAGCTTTTCAAAAGTGATTGTTATGGCTCAAAAGATAATAAAATTAGAAACAAAAAAATAAATCAGAATTAAATGTTACTCTAATCAAAATTGATTTAATTACAATACACAAGTTGATGATGACTTATAAAAGCTAAAAACTCATTACGATTAAAGTTCAAAGTTCAAATTTCCAATTTCTTGAATATATCTTTTTACATTAAAGCTTATGTCATCAAAAAATTTTAAATATTTTTATAAATTAAAATCAGATTGTGATTGCTTTATTTGAGTTTGTCTTAGATAAAAATAGTCTTTAAACTAATTAAAAAACTAATTCTCATAGATTCAAATATATACTATCAAAATAAATTTTAATCAAAAAAATAATTAGAATAATAGTTGATCTAAAAGTCTTATAAGAAGAGTTTTATCGATTATACAAGAATCATTTTGATGCAAACTATGATTCAATTTGAGTACGCTCAAAACAAATAGTTACTTTAAAAATGATTCGAAGATTTTTTTTAATTCAAAATTAAATCTAATGACTTTGGAAAAGCTCTTAATTTGAAAATGAAAGTAAATATACGAAACAATTCGTTTCTCTAAAAGTCCTAAATATTTTAATTTCGAGTAAGTATTCCGGTATGCTTTAAATTATTGTTGTGTAAAATTATTCTCTTAAATTATGCTCCAGGCTGCATGAGTTCATAACTCGTATTTCGATAAAACCTGAAAACTATAATTCAAGTTAAGGTATTGACTTCTACACTGACATACTCAAAAGATTAACCTTTAATATAGTTGTATAATTTTACATAATTGGTCATCAAATTTCTAAATTTGTTTCAAACAAAAGATGTTTTTTTCTTCTAATTATTTTTTATCAAATTATTTCTTACAATAACTTTGTGCAATTACTTTAAAAAATGAAAATATTTTGATAGTAAAGTTAAAAGTCAATTAGTAGTAAGAAAAATCTTTAAAATTGTGTCATTAGCACACCAAGTTTTTTGCAAGTGATTTATCAGTATTTTATTTTTATTGCCAATATCATTCGACATTTACGTTTTGTTAAAATGAATCTTTCCTATAAAATAAAAACAACTTAAAAAATTGAGTTGTTCAAATATCAATAAGATGACTTTCAAAACGAAGAGCATCCAAAAACTAAAATTTAAAATATTTCAGTTTATAAGGTGAACAAATTTCATTTAAGAAATTTTATAAAAATAATGTTTAAAATAATTTATACACTTTTTTATCAACTAATAAATCTGACTTTTAGTAAATACAGTTGAAATTAATTTTGATCTTTTTTAAAATTAATATTTTTCTTTTCAAATGTAACCTGTAAGTTATTTTCAAATGGTCCTTCAACTCTAGATATCAGAAAGTTAATTTATATAATAAGTTAATTAAAAGTTTTATGATTTAATTTATTTTTTATAAAGTTTATTTCAAAATTATGGTATTTTAACAACACTTTGCACCAATTTTTTAAATAAAAAAAACTAAAACTAGAAAATGAGCCACTTTTTGTAGATTTCATTTATTGTTATTCATTTTCGATTTGCTGGTTGAAACATGAAACGATTTTTGATCTTGTACTTTCGCAATTTCTTAAGATTAATATTTCATTTTGTTCATTTATTAAACATTTTATAAGCTAGAGAATAAACGTTTAACCCAAGATTGAATTAACCCACGGAATGAAAAAAAAAACTGTCTTTTTGCGAGCTAAAAAAGAATATATTTGAAAATGAACCTGCAAAAATTAAAAGATGATTTTATATTTTTCGAGTTGTTTTTCAAAGTTTTGAAGTGCAGTTGCTGAAATAGATTTATGTACTTTGCTATCTAACCATTACAAATCAATAACTTATTCACTTGATGAAATGTGGTTAAGGCTTGATATTAGGTATAGAAAATAATAAAAAAATTCTAAAGTTTAACATTTCTTAAACTTGTTGAGTAGGGTTTGATATGAATTACATCTTAGAATATTATTTTGCAATTAGTAGCTATTCAATTGCAATTATTTTAGCTTTTTCATAAGATTTCATCTTATTTCAAAAGTGTGGTTTTTGAACGTTTAACTTTTTTTCTCGATAATTTTCTAATTATAAAAATAAAAAAATTATTCTTAAGATGAAGATTTAAAGATTCATTAATTAATCGAAAATGAATTTAAAATTGAACTCCAAAATTATTTGTAGTTTATTATTGTTGATTTTTACCACTAAATAGTATTTAGCTTCTTAACATCTTAGGATTAGTAAGACAAATATGCTTTGATTTGATTTTTCATTTAAAACGTAACTGATTTTGAAATAATACTTTCTGCCTTAAACACCAAAACAAGTTAGTCGAGTAACCATTCGAGCAACCATTCTGAAATTTTATATTGATTGTTCAACATTAACATATAAGTTAGCTATCGGATTAAGAAAATCTGATTTTAAACATAGTTAGCAGCTAAAAATTGAAAAAAAGATTATAAAAAGATTATTGTGGTAGTCATAGGTATATCGAAAAAAGACATTTATTAAAAACTGAAAAATTCAGAATAATTGCAATAATAGAAAATGTAATTCTGAAGTAATCTGAATGTCAAAAGTAGATTATCTTCTCTTTATGTTATTGGAACACGTTTATCACGATAAGAACTTTACTGAATATCACAAACACTTCACTTTCGATATTTTGTCATCAGAAAGTATCATAAAGTAAAAAAGAAGTGAATTATTAATTTTTGTAAGCTTATTTAATACGTTAAAAACTAAAATTCTTTAGCCAATCATTTTAATCAATTTTACCATAACCAATTTTATAAAACCAGATACTATTTGTTAAAGATAAAGCTGAACAAGCTCTTTAAATTTATACATAAATTTATTGAATTATTTTGTACTTAACTTAATTTACCTTTGAAAGGATTTATTTTTAAAAAGTTTTATTTCAAATCGTAAAAATATCATCAACTAGCATTTTAAACTTTCACCTACCTTCAATATTGACACAACATCAAAATTTAATGTTTTTAATCATTTAAAATGTTTTAATAACAATTCTTTGGTTTTTAAACCGCTAATTCTTTTCAAGCTCAAGTTTTTAGTTAGAAACAAAAATATAATAAACTGTTAATATAATAATGCAAAGAAAATAACTTTAATACTGAAAGTTGTCTTTTACACCAACTTTATACATTAAGTCAGTAAACAAAGTTTTACTTTTATGCTTTGCTGGTTTTTAAATTTCAGAATACTTTTAATTTTAACCGAAAGTTTTTTGATTACTGAATAAGTTTCAAATTTATTTAACGTTTTATCTTCGTTTGTTTTTTATAATATTTTACTAATCTACTATAAGAACTTATGATAAAAGTTCATGCAAATATTTATATAGATCTTGTAATTTAATTCTTCTGGTAAACATTTAAAACTATTTTTTATTAAAGACCGATTTGAGACAATCCTATTAACGCTTAATTAATTCTTTATAGAAATCAATAAACTGGTTAAGCGATATTTTTGTATTTCGTAATAAATTTTAGTTAATTCAGCATAAAAATGCTAAACACAGTGATTTAGAATGTGGTTTTTCTCATAATTAAGTTAAAATGTTTTTTGTGGAATTCTTAAATGTACAAAAGTTATATAAGTTATAACTATTTTAGTTTTTCCCACTAAAAGTATCTCCCTAGAAATGCTTAGTCAGAGATGATTTCATTTCCTTTTATTTGCCACCTCATTGAAAAAATGAATTTATAAATATATGAGACATAATTCAAATGTTTAAACAACAAATATTATTTTATAATTTACAGAAATCCTAAAGTTTCTGAAAGGTTTTAATATAAAGCTGAATGTATTTCTTCATACTTTGTCCTCAATAAGTTAAAAAAACTCTTGAACTTGTTGTTTCTTGGAATATTTTAGCTTAATTACTTGTTAATGATTCCTGATGTAGTTTTATGAAAGATCAGTAAAAGAGTTAGTCCTTATATAGCCCTTACTTTTAGCATTTCTACAATAGTAGTTACCAATTATAAATTTCAGAAAATTTATTTATGCTAGTATAATAATGTAAAATATGTTTAATAAACAAACATATCGAAATTTTAGATACAAATTTCAAAAGTTTCGTCACAAAATATTTTTGATTTTGCTTGAATTAAAAACATTTGGATTATAAAATGAATAAGACTCATTGTTCTCTAAAATAATTGTCATAAAATTGACTTAATTTGAATCAAAGCTAGAAGCAATTATTCGGTTCTTCTCGAGTTTAATAGCTTTTTGTGATTTAATCTTTCACTTATAAATTAAAAAAAAATTAGGGAGGTCTAGTCTGAAAACAAACTTAAACAGATTTAATTTCTTAAAGTTCAAATAAAAATTTATGTAAATATTTATAAAAAACATTAATTCGATTTCTTCATCGTAAATGATTTTACATCTAGTTTAATTTCAAAAGAAAACAAACAAATAGAGTATTAAATAATAAATCTATCAAATAGTTCAAATTTGATAACTAAAATATATGCCTTAATTTGAAATTTAATTTTTCATTCTGAAAAATATTAATCTTAATAAAATCTTATAAATCTTAATTTTATCTTAAAATTAAATAAATAGTATCTGTAACATGCAGCAAAATTGATCCCTGATTTGGTATAGATTTGTAATAACTTTTACTAACTAATAGATGGACTATAGACACTAGGATAATTGTAATCTTTATGTTGAACACATATCGCTTGATTTAAAAAATCATTTTGTATTAATCATACTAGGAAGAATTGAAAAATAGATTTGCTACTATAAATAAGATAAAAGCATTTAAATAAATGTCATGTTTTTCTAAAATTCTGAAAAATCTTCAAATTTTGTTCGGATAATCCGGTATTTAACTTTCATTATTTTTCAGCTTCAATTACAAGCTTGTTTGAAATATTAAAATGTCAAAGTGAGACTGAGAAATTATCCAATGTTTCTCTTTATTGCAATGACTGTTGTAAGCTGTTTTTAAAAACCTATAAAATTTTTCATAAATACATCACGCAAACTTTGGTATTTCAACATTTTGTAACCTCTTGTTTCTCACAAATAAAATGTCTTACTTCTAAAATTGTTTTAACTTAATAAAAAAAATCTCTAAAACTTCAAATATAGAGGCATTACGCAATGTTTTTCCAAAATCAATTGAATATTTAAAATCAACTAACAAATTTAATTTTAAAACGTTACAAGCTGAAATTCTTTTCAAAATATCCTGTAAGTTGTACTTTTAGTATTATTAAATAAATGTTTGAAACTTGGATAATAGTAAGACACTAAAATGTTTCTAAACTGTTTTTAATCATAAGTATTGCTGCCTTATTTAAATCAAATTTAGATAAAAATTTTCGGAAATTGGTTAATAATTTACATACTACGAAAAATATCAGCTTTAAGAATGACGTTTGAATATTGTGTTCTAAATGTCAGTTTGATTTTAAGGAACTAACTTTCGCCAGCTAATTGTAAGAAATTTGAAACTACACTTGCTTTAAACCGGGTTTTCCCAACCATATAAAATCAAAAGAAAATTAAATGAAAAAATATCAAATTTGTTTGTTGTAGTCTGCTTGTCATTTTGTTCAAAACCTTTGGTATTCAAGTCGACCGCTTGAGTATAATTTATATCTATAACATTTATAGCTTATAAGAATAACCAAATACTCGTCTGAATTGCTTAAAAGTAATTTTCAACTATACTTTACTAAACCTTTATATCTGATAATGTAATCTGATCTGTACTGTTCTTCTTTATTTTTAATGTATTTGTTTGCAATCAGATAAAAAAGACATGCTGTATCAGCTTTCTGTAGTTGCTTCAACCAAGCAATGCATATATAATAAGTTTGGTTAAAGTTAAAGCAAAAATAAAGAAACATGTGAGTGGTATAATGTGAATAGTAGGCCTTATTATCTGTTGATTTTGAATGTTTAGATAATCTAAGTTATGTCTTTTTACCAGCATTTTTCTGAAATTAAAAAAAAATATTTTCAAAGTGTAGTTTACTTTCATTTATTTTAAGTTTAAGAAAATAGCTTTTTGATATCACAAGAGTTAAACAAAAACTAGAAAGAGCTTTCTTCGGTTTTTTTTTTCAAAACTTTTATGCGCTGTTAGCACGTTAGTACTGTTCAAAGAATGTAAAGGATTTTCTCAAAAACATTTTATTAAATTTAATGCCCGCCTTTTTAAATCTTAAGTTTCAAATTTGTGTCATCTCTTATTGCTGTTTTATAAATGCTTTCAAAACACTGGTCAACTAAATCATTCTAAAAAAAGGAAGATGTCAAAAATACTTTGATGAAAATGGTTAAAACAAGACATTTTCGAGAACAAAGTCAAATGTTGGATAAAGGCTTGTACAGTTCAAAAACACCTGACCAAGCAAACAGAGTGTCCTGTAATCATGCTGACACAGAAACGTGGAGCCATTTATAGATTAAATTTCAATGGTTCGATGATTATAAGAAAAGAAAATATTTTTGGCAACACTTATTTAGATAAGTTTCGATTTTTCAAAGTTTACTCTGTATTTTTAGAGTTTTAATTAATTTCATGATTTCAGTCATAATATTATTTAAAAATATTTTCAATATAAATAAATTTATTTATAATAAATGAACACCAGCTGTAACAATTGATCTAATTATTTTCACATTTTTAAATTTTGAAATAGTTTACTAATTTTAGTTTAAGCAATTTGTTGACAACCTTTTTAATTTTTATCTTTATCAAATCTTCTTATCAACTTTTCTGTGACTTCAGATTATTTTTATTGTAGCTTCAAAATTGACAACAAGTTTTCAATTTTAGTTAAAATAAAACCTTCATCTAACCAATTTTTCAACAAAATAAAAGCTGAATGCAAAGTATTTTTCTTAAAATCTCTTTTAAAAACATCAAAAATTTATAGTTTGTCATAAGTATGAACAAAATTAATCAATAATAAAAAATTTAAAAACAATGAAAGTTATGTATAATTACAGATAAATAATATTTTATATCATTTTTTTATATATATTCGATTTATAGTGCCTATGAAGTGTGTTAGATTGAAGTTTGTTTAATTATCAGTTTACAATAAAAAGGTTAAGTAAAATAGATCAATATCTTATCATTTAAATTAAAAAAATTGTAGGCTTAAGTCAATTTAAACAAACTAAATGTTTAAATGTCCTTGCAAAATTAATCGGTATTTGTAATAAAAAGACTGAAGACTGTCTTAATTTGAACAAATATTAAAAAAAAAACTGCGAAAAAACATTATCTCCCGAAATAATGACAACATATTTGATGATTTAAAAGGAAGTTTTATTTCCTGCTGAATCATTGATTTTTTTGATAAATAATGAAGAATCTTTAAAAAAGGTTTTTTATGAAGTTAACTTCAAAGTTTTTTTATTTTTTTGCAGTCAGTATTTTATTGAGTATAATATTTCTAAATGGGATTTTAGATTTAAACGATCACTAAACCCAATTTATAAAGTATTTGAATTATTGTTCAGATCGATTTTTTTATTGTTTCATAAATAATTTCATAACAACATAGTTGTGAGTATTTTTGGCCTGACTCTATTTTAATTAAAATTTTTTTTTATATGATTAATTTAATTAAAATTTATGGAGCTTTTGTTAAAGATGCTTTGATCTGATAATATAAGTTTAATAAATAAGTGATCAAGTCAAAAGCAATAATATTTTTCACTTACAAAACTAGAAAGACCTTATTGATTAACGACGGTATGAATTACTCATAAAATGTCGGTTTGCGGTTTTGCATTTTTATGAAAACTTATTTCATGTACCAAAATATTTTAATCTTTAATATCGTCTTTTAATACTGTCTTTAAAAACATCAACAACATTTTAAGACTACGACAATTCTAAACCAACTATTACAAATCAAAAAGCTTCAGTCATTAGAATATCCAAAATTTTCGGAAAATAAGATAGTTGAATATTAGAAGTATATCAGATATTCAAATATATTCCATACATTATAGAGAAATTATTATTTTTTTGATTAAGATAAAAGATGAGTCTTCTTAAAAAAGAAATGATTTATACTATCTTATGGATTAATTAAACCAAAATCATAACACATAATAAATTTCTCTTTAATTTTGATGCTATTTTATATTGTTTTTATCTGCTACAATTTAATACACTATTTTAGGAATAAGTCGTCTTCAGAAAAAATATGACATTAACAAAATTTCAATTAATGTTGTTGATTCTTTTAATCGGCCTTTTTCAACTTACTTCAGGTTAGTACAATAAACAAAACTTATGAAAAAATCTTCTGAACTTTATTAGTTTTAATTATATTAACTTTTTGATCGAAAATTGAAATAGTCGATAATTTTTTGATAAAATAATTGCTAAAAAGCTTAATATTTAACAGGCTGTGTAGTAAGTAGAAGTGTACGAAGCACTGAAGATGAACAAATGGATTTTCTACGAGCCGAATTAAAAGAATGTTTAAGTAGTGAGAAAGGAGTTCTAGTGGATTTTTTTGTGTTACATTCGGAATGGTTTGAGTATACAAAAACAGTCTGCCGAAAGTCGGTCGCTATCAACAAACTAAACCAAAATAATGAGTTTATTTCGTTTCCAGTCAACTTGATGCTGATTGTTGGATAGAAAGTTTGTCTAATTTAATAGATGTTACCGACTCTTCTTATGATGAATATGTTTCATGTATTAACCAGTTTGTAGTGTCAGCAACAGCAGCACTCTCAAACGGAAAACGTAAATCATTTGTATCTTTATCTTACTCAATTTTAAAACGGTCTTTACCCAAAAATTATAACTTTATTATAAAGTAATTTTGCTATCTAATAATATAAATAGTTTATGAAGTAAGTAATACCCAATAACAATTCTATAATTAAAGTGATTTTTTCTACTAAGAAGTTGAGGTTTTTTGAAGTTAATAATAAATATAAATCATTTGAGGTTAACCAACTCAATGTCTATTTGAAGCAAACAGTTTCATTTTAAAGCAGATCATGTATGTAAGTAGTTTTTACTTAAATTAATCATCGTTTCATTTTCCAGGTAAAAGAAACATCAAGCAAAACAATATTAAACCAAAAACTACTCGAGTTCGAAGGTCTGTTGCTAGATCTAGGCCGGTAAGCTTCGATAGAAGAACCACCGATAATCATTTAATTTTGATTTTTATCTACAATCCAAGCCACCATGCCCTTCATATGATCCCAAGGTCTTAAAGAAACAGCTTCAAGACTTATCCATAAGTCTTTCGAATACTAATGATACAACAATCGAAAGTTTTGATGAGCTTCTTGCCCAATTTGCTAATCTTAACTGCTTGTAAGTGTTAAAAAGATTTTAAATCACACAACATTGTCAAAAATTAATTTTCTTTGACTTTAGCGAAGAAGTTTGTTCCATGGATAATATTTACCGAGATGCTAACTATACTCCAAGTTTTCGGTACTATGGAAGTTTGACTTGTGATTATTTAATGATCTCAGGGAGTGTCAGACAAGCGTCATCACTAGCTTCACCTCTGGCAGTCTTAGTAACTTCAAAAATTGAAAGTAAGCAGATACCAAAGATTATTTGCAACTGATATTTAATCAAATATATATTCTATGTCTGAAAAGTCAAAAGAAGGTTTATAATATAATAAATAGTAATAACTTTCTGCTTTTTTAGCAATCTCATTAGTTTCAAATGAATTTTAAGTTATAGGAATCAAATAGATAAATTAATTATCAATATTTACTTTCAAACTTGTTTTTGTAGCAACTTCAATTACATGTTTTCCTCAGACAAACATTAGGTCAGTTGAAAACAAAAGATTTTTGTTGTAAAAATAATGTTTGTAAGATATAAAAGATGTTATTTATTCAAACATGTCATCTTACACTTTTTCTAAAGACTTCTAACTCATTTTATTTTCAAGAATTGATTCGGAAAGTCTACAGTCTTTCAAAGCGACCTCAATGGAAGATCAATTAGTGATTGGTCCTCAAAAATATTGTAGTCAGGGTACAGATGCACCAGAAGTTGTTGCTGATGAATGCAAACCAACAATTGTCGAATCTAAATCTGGAAACTCAACTTTTTTCACTTTTCCTACTCTTTCATGTGGAGCAGAAGTAGAAGTAAGAGTAGATATTTTATCACACATTTTTTATCTGAAATAAATACTTGAAACAGTTTTAAGACTTTAATAGAAAGACAATTTTAAAAGTAATTATTTAACTTAAAACAATTTAAACTAAAAACAACTTTTGACTTATATCAACAAATATTTGTAAAAAAGGTTTGATTTGGAGTCAAGAATTAAACTGAACAGTTAGATTTAATTAAAATAAACTCACAAATATCAAAAACATTTATTTTAAAATGATTACATTTCAGGAAACATCAACATCAACCATCTTCAAATACACGGTCAATTTTGTACCTGCTATCGGTACAAATGATGTCATTGGTCGGTTTACTTGTCCCAGCATAATATTAAAGTGTGAATTAAACACAAAAGGAGTAATTGGAAATCTTGCTCCAACTAGAATTGTTCCCACAATCGAGTAAATATAAAAATTGAATTTTCATTAACTTTTAATTTTGCTGAATACTTTATAATAGCATCAAAGTACAAAACATTTTAACTTATGGGTAATTTAGTTACATTGAAAAGATAATCGATGCATGACCTCATTTATATTTTTTTACAAACATTGTAACGATTAATTTGCAAAACCAAAAGAGCTTTTATAATGTAAAAGTGAACAGTAATTTAATTTTGATCAAATTTCAATAACTAGGATTTTGTAATTTGATAGAACTTGATTTATTTTTTATTGGTTTTGAAATTTAATTAAAGTTTTACTCGAACTTTTTAGAACATTTATCAGTGAAAGAGTAGACGAAAAGGATAGTTACGCTCTTAGCTTTGATGCTACGACCAAAGGAGGTACTATAACAGCCCCTGTTGATGCTGGAGACTATATTGAAGCTTCTATAACTTTGATTAATGTTAAAACAACAAGCATCTACCAATTAAGGGTAAGACTCTAATAAGAGATAAGTACTCATCATTATTTAAGCTTTTATCATTTTATTTTGAATTATCTAAGTTTTAGTACAAAATATACTCTTCCAAATATGACTTAATGAATTAATTAAATAAAAACTTTTAGGCAAGTAATTGTTTTGCCTCACTTTCAAATAATAGAGCAAATCTGTCGGCAGTATATCCTATTTTAGATTGCATTGGGTAAGCTGCTTTAGTTTTATTCAATAACAATTACAGTTAAATTGACTAAATTTAAAAGATATATAAAACTAAAAAAAGCTATTTAAGAAACTATGAATGTTTAAAAGCATATAGTAAACAATCAATGGTAGATAATACAGTTATTATATCTCACTTTTGGTTTTTTTTTCAATAAAACGCTAGAAAAGTAACTTGTGAATTAAAAATGTTTTTGTGTTGATGTTGCAGCAATTTTCTAATTCAAATATTTAAATATAGGTGCAAAGAAAATAATTCCTATGATCCTAATGATGCGATTGTTGTAGAAAGTAACGATAATTTTGAAGTGAAATTTAAGTTTCAATCTTTTATATGGAATGATGTTCAAGCTGAAGACCAGATCATGTTTTTACATTGTAGTGTAAATGTTTGTAACACCAATGTCCAAACATGTAATGCAACTAAGGTATACTATTTTCAATATCTTCTTTTAATGAGGGTTATTCCTTAATCTTGGTACCACGATTGATTATATACATCAATATCAAACTAATATAGAAGCAAATTATGCTCATAACGTTTCAAGAATGAACACCATAGAATTGTTTTGAATTTTAGAATTGCTCACTTTCAACAAACTGTCCATCAAAATCTCGACGTCGTCGCTCTGTAAAACAAGATGAAGACACATGGATGAGATTCGGACCAATTGTTTTAGTTGATAAGTTTGCTTTATCAAAGGATATTACAAAAGAATGTGAAATAGTAAGTTTCGTAAGATGCCAATATCTCGAGTCTGTAATTGAGTTCATTATTTATAATCTAAAAATTATTGAAGAATAATGGGGGCTGTGAAGATATCTGCAAAGAAGAAACTGGATCTGTTAGATGCTTGTGTAAAGCTGGAAAAGTCCTCGGTTCGGATTCGAAATCTTGTTTTAGTAAGTAATACATAAAAAGAGCTTGGTACTTAAAATATTTTAAAGCTCATTTGTTTTATAAAATTCAATACATAAAGATTTAAATTCATTTTTATTTAGCCACAGATCCATCCAATGAAGAGATAAACCAATCTTCTCAATTTGTTGTTTTTACATCTGCAATTCTCAACCATTATCCCCTTGTATCAAACATAGCTTCATTATGTTCCATTTTTATGCTGTTATCAGTCGTACTTGCTTCAACAGATTAACTAGCGGTTAATTGTTTTCTATACTCTAGACCAAACTATTTGCAACAACCTTGTAAATGTTGAATAACTTTTATGTTTATATTGTAATGATTTTAATCTAAGTAGAGACTTCTAATTTTTTTTTTTAATTTATAAAACAAATTTATAAGCTTCTAAAATGTGCCATAAAAAGTAATTAGCTTTCAACTTAGTTTGAAGTTCTAAATAAAACTATTTTCAAATTGGATAAAAATGTTATAAATTAAATAAATAGCTACCATTAAAGTATTCACTGAGAGAAAGTTTCAGAACTGATAAAAAGATATTGAACTGTCTTGTCAATGATTATTCTATAAATACATAGCGACAATTTTGAAAGTTTTTTCTTTTAGTTTTACTTTAAGAAACTTCAAAAAGCTACTAAATCAAGCAAACAGCTTTTCAGAAAACTTTTTATTTCTTATTTACAAGATTTCTTGATAAATTTCAAATATATTCAACGATGGTTTCTTATCAAAAAAATATGTCATTCAGGAATTAAAAAGATAGAAAATACAAATGTGATTATCAAACAATTTTAAACCACAGCAAATGTCATGATACAAATTCAGTGCTGAAAATATACTTAAAAGTTCTAGAATTAGATAATGATCATATAACTTCATTAATTTGTAGATACTTGCAAGATCAGACAGATTTCATCTTTGTAACTGATAACTTATCAGCTAGCTCATGCTGAGGAAATGTTGATAAAAGTCAAATGGATTGATTTAAAACAACAAGTAATGGAATAGAAACTCTTACCATGTGTTCTACGACTGCTTTTGGATATGGAATCCCTCCTAACGTGGCACATTTCTGTATATGAATCCTTTCTGGATCACCTGCTACTAATATCGGTTGTTGTGGGTCAATTGGAGTTAACTCTCTTTGCATTCCGATCAAATCTTCAATTCGATCTTCAAAGCCTCCAGCAAACGCTTTTGGATCAATTGCAATAAAGCAATGTCCCTAGAAGTAAAACATGAAGAGGATAAGATTGATAAGAAGATAATCAGATCACCAAGTCCGCTATGCGATTAGTTCCACCCCACTTACGAATGTTTTTACTGTATGTAGCCCCTGATATTACAGCGCACAGGATCTCAACCATCAAACCGAGTCCGTAACCTTCAAAATATTTCAAGTATTATCAAAAAAATCATAAATCAAACCACCTTTATATCCGCCACTCTCATCAGCTCCTCCTAGTGGTAGTAATCCACCGCCATTCAATACCTTATTAGGATCATCTGTTTCTCGACCTTTACTATCCGCTCCCCATCCGTGAGGAAGTTCCATCCCTTTTCTACAAGAGTAAAATATTAAAACTTTCGAAAAAATACTTAGAGCGAAAATATTTGTTTTGCTGGTAAATGATTGAAAGAAAAAACTTCGGAAGATTTGATATATAGCGGAGGTTCACAGAAGTTTAAAAGAAAAAAACTTCACAATTTAATTTCAAAGGTCATAAAAATAAATAAAATGAAATAGTTTGAAAGTTTATCAGAAATTTGTTGAATTTAGAAACTAATTAATCACTTGTGTAAAGTCAATGAACTTTTTTGAAACAATTTCAACTGACAAAAAAAACAAAAAAATATATATAAAGTTTCCGATAAACTAATTTGATATTTGGTGAGACACAATTAACAAATATATTCTTATGAACTCCAATATTTGTAAGATTATCTTCATCAGCAAGATTTAATATGCTCCGTGTTTCAACTAGTCCTATTAATCTTGGGTTTGTTTTGTGTCATTTAGTTGTTTACTTTTGGACAGACTTTCAGCAAATATTGTAACTTGCTTAGAGATAGTTTAAAAGCAGAATAATTAAGTAGCAAACCTTCTAGCAAGTTCCAGTTTTCCTCGAGCAACTGTACTTGTAGCTGCATCCAGAACAAATCTATTATCTTCTGATCCTGGAGTAGCAAATCCAATTGGATTAGTTCCAATGATACCAGGATCACAACTTCTTGGATTATGGACAGAAGGAGCAGCATTTGTAAAAGATAACCCCTAAAAGAAAACATTGAATCAAATTATTGGAGAAATAAACGATTTTTTTTGAAGACGAAATGAGAAGAGACTTACAATAACACCTTCATCAGCTGCCATTAATGAGTAATATCCAGCTATTCCATAATGATTAGATCTGTGAACGGTAACCATTCCTATTCCAGTTTCTTTGGCTTTCTGTTACAATTAAAAACTTATTTTTACTAAAAAGTATCTAAAGATAAAAAGTTGAAATGAAATCAACAAATAGTAATTGAAGTGATATACTTTAATTGCGAGTTTCATTGAAAACTTTCCTACAGCTGCACCAAGGAGGTTTCTACCATCAACAAGAGCTGTTGAAACTGTTTCTTTTTCAATTAAAGGCTCATCATCATGAGACATAACTCCACTTACAAGATCATTGACGTACAATTCTGTTTGAAAATGAAAACAAAATATTCTAATATTGAAAAATAACAAAATGAATTCAAACGATAATTTAAAAAAAACTTCAGGAGTAACCTAATCGATTGAGACCATGACTGAAATGTCCTCTGTGATCAGCAGCAGCCAGGACTTCGGCAAGATCTTTTGCATGCTCCGGGTGAGCACCTACTTTCAAAGCACACTCTTCAACAAAAGTCTTCACAGTAGAGATACTAATGCAGCAGGTTTCACTAAAAAGTGGTTGGTGGTTACAAGTAGATTAAAGAAGCTAAGATCAAGTTTATAATTGGATTTTGTAAGTTCAAAAAAGTTTAAAGTCAATGCGAGTTTATGTTTGAAAATATCTACTTTTTTCATCTTATTTGTCAGCTTTACTTAAAACTATTTACAAAAAATTCTCTGAAAAATTATGAAAGAAGCATTTTAACTAACCTTTGATTGGACATGGTTTTGATTGAAATGATTCAAAAATTGAAAGTAAATACTAAATTCTAAAAACATAGAATCAAATTAGACATAAAAAAAAACAAAATATATAAAAATATATCAACCTTTTTAAAGTCTATTTGTATAATTTATCAATCAACAAAAAAATTACATCTTTATTAATCTTTTTCACCAAATATAATTGATTTAAAAGTTCTTTTAAAGAAAATAATCTTCAAAATGATAATGAATTGCTAAAATTGATGAAACTTACAAAAAATAATCATAATTATTAGCTTTTAAGATATAATGATAAATTATTTACATAATTTTGAAATTGTTATACAAATTAATCAAATATTTTATATTATAATAAAAGTTTTATTAACTTGTATATAAACTAATCACCATAAAAATCATCTAAATAAAATATTATAAAACTTTATTAAAAAATATTTTTTTTCAAGTTAGATAAACAAATAAAATATTTTCCAATCTGTCTTCATTGTATTAATACAATTAATTTTATTAATACCAAAAACTTTTACTAAGAATATTATTAAAAATAATTATTATCACTTGATCCAATATTAGTATTATATAGCGGGAAATTACCATGACAACTATTTTTATATAAGGTTTTCCGCTTTGATATATTCTAAATATCTTTTGGAAAATGCACGTAAACGGAAATATCAAATTACTGCAAACTACTCAATCGATAGTCAATGTAAAGTTGGTCACGTTTAAAGGCTCGGCGTTTTACGAACTTATACATTTTGTATCTTTCATCAAAGAAAAAAGCTGTGAAATAATGAACCTTTTAATAGTAAAATTAAACACTTTATTAAGTAAAATATTAAAATTATGTAATTTTGAATGAAAAATTATTAGTCGTTGAAGCTCTCTTAAGTATTTGTACGCATTTATTTCAGCAACAAAACTAACTCGATGAAAAAGATATAGAAACTTCAAACTGAATTATTTCTTTTTCAAATTTGTTTCTTCACTACAGCCACTTCTTAAATATTTATTCCAAGTATCACAAAAACAAACTATTTGCTTTTACTTTATCTTACTTGAAAACTTATAAACAATTGGATATCATATTGTGGTGGCTTATTCCGTTTGATAAGACAATCTAAACGAGCTTTGTTTTTTTCTTTCAATATAAATACTTTCCAGCTTTAACAAGTATAAATTGGTTTTATGAAAAGGTTAGAAATTATGAATTAGTAATACAATTGTATTGTTTCATATTTTATAAAACTCTGTTCTTTCTGTGTCAGAATTACAAACTATAATATTTTTACATATTTTTTTGTTACTCATCATTTACTTTGAGTTGTTAAAACTTTTCGTCTTTATTAATCTATTTCTCAATAATCATTTTCGATTTTAGATATTTGGTCAAATTGCAGATTTTGGTCAAGTCTTTTTACTTTTAGAAAATTATCAAGTTTTTTTCAATTTTAAATATCAAAGTAAAACAAACTTGACTTATAAAAAATCTGCAATCACCAGATATTTATTTTATTACAATATTTATTTACTATTACAATTTACTGAAAATACCTACCAGTATAACATAGGAACTAATATCATAAACATAAAAAGTAAATCTAGTTTTTATGAAGTTCAATAACAAAAGAACAGATAATAAGAATATAAGAAAAAAAGATGAATTACCGAAAAAAACTAATTTTCAACTATATGTTAAAAGTATAAATTTTGAAATTGGTTTTGACTCAAATAAGGTATAAGGCAGAAATTCAAGATTGATTCAAATTGAAAAGATCTCGATGAAAGAAAATTTTTAAAAGAAATCATTTTAAGATTTGCATTATATTACATGGATGCTGAATCAACTTCTGACAAAAATGGGAGTTTTCACAATTTGAGATGATTCACTTCATTAATAATTACATGAACAATATAGAATTAGTAAAACTCAATCATTTGTATCTTCTTCATTTAAATTGAGGTCATCGGATCAATTGACAGCTTGGCACCGACTGAATTCTGCAAAAAATAATTGTATCTGCTTTTGAACAGCATCATATAAATGTGGATTTTAACAATTACTAACTTTTAAAAGAAATAAAATTGTTATTTTTTATTTGAAATAAATAAAAGTTCTACCATATAATCAACAACTTGGCTGGGATAAGGAACGCCTCCCAGCTCCGAGCATTTCTTCATATGGAGACGCTCCGGATCACCAGCAATTAAAATAGGCTTCTCCGGATCACTAAGAGGTTGATTACGATGTAAATTGAGTAGCTCATCAAGTCTTCCATCAAAACCAGGAGCAAATACAGAAGGATCAATTGCAATAAAGCACTGGCCCTTGAAAAGATGATGTTGTTACATAAAAGACATCAATTAATGTTCAAAAGTCGTTTTAAGATTTCATTGAAGTAATTTTCTTCTATTTTTACAATTGTCTATGATAAAGAGATAGTTTAGTTCCATTAAAGTAATATTTTTAGATTAAAAGTGACAAATGGCTTTTTACAATAGTTTTATGGTTCTTTTCTCCAAATGACGACGGTTATAATTATTATATTAATGTTACACACCAGGTCAGCCTTTTCCGATGTTGATCCCCATTTTTTTACATCTTTCGTAAATTTTGCTCCAGACAATGCAGCGCACAAAATTTCAACCATTAAAGTTAACCCATAACCTATAAAGATAAACTGTTTGAAAAAGAAAACAGCTCTTAAAGTAAGCTCCTTTTTCTTAACTTTAACCTAAAAACAGAGCACATTTTGAAATGGGTCGTTTACTGTCGTTAAATGCACTAAAATAGCAGCTATGTATTAATGAAATGCCAAACTGAATGAAGTTAGATTAATTAAACTCAACGGTTTGAAAAATGAGTTTGAAATAAATACCCAACAATTACAAATTTTTATATAGAGTATAAGATTTTCTTAGTCTCTGAACGATTATAAATTTTATGTCGACCATAAACATGAATATGTATGCGCGACAACTACAGAAAAAATACAAACAACAGCATAGTCCTTCGTATATCGCGTCCATTGACTTTACCAAAGCTTTTGACATTGTCAGTAGGTAGACCTGTTTTCGATACTGTTGAAGATTGGCTGCCCAACAAGCCTCTTTAATACGGTACATTTCACAAGAACACGAAGGCAAAAGGCACATCATAATGGAAGCTGCTCTGAACTATTTAACATCAAACACTTATTAAAACAAGGACGTGTCCTTTTCCCAACGCTCTCTGGGATTTTTTCTCAGTGTTACTAAAACCAGCGTTTCATACTTCTTCTAAGGAAATTCATTTAAGATTTGATGGAAGTCTTTTTAATGCATTACGTCTAAAGGTGAAAAGTAAGATAAAAAGAATCACCATCAATGAATTGCTTTTTACCGACAACGCAGCAATTGTTGCCCACTCAGTAAAAGACATACAGATGCTAATAGACCAATTTTTATCAGCCTGTACAGACTTTAAAATGAAAATCAGCCTAAAAATGACATAAGCGCTTTTCCCAAGATGGCCTTAACGTTTTACAGCCAATCAACATCAATGGCTATGACGTTGGGACTGTATATAATTTTGTCTATCTCGGCTCAAAAATAACATCATCAGTATCGATAGAAGCCGAGATCAACAGTTGCATAGGTAAAGCACCTAGTAAATTTGTACGGTTTATCTAAAGGGTCTGAGGCAATCCAAAGCTATCCATCTAAATCAAGACTACCATCTATAGACCCTTTGTCTGCAGCACGCTATTGCACACCATTCAAATTACCTTAATTTTGTTGTCATCGTCTTATATTACGTTAAAGTGGCAGCAAAAGATCTCAAATATAAAAGTCGCAAAAGACACTGGTCTGACAACAATTTAAAGCAAAGGCTTCGCTTGCTCGGATACGTCCATCGGATGAAAGACACACGGATCCCAAAGAAGCTGTCGCATAGGGAGCTATCAAAAGTTCATTAGCCGTCCTTATCTTCACATTAAAGATTCTTGCAAGCGCAATATGAAATCGCTCAACATTAACACTAGCAATTGGGAAGATATCGCAGCAGATCTCTCCGAATGACTCTCTCTACGCAACAATCGAAGGATAGAGAAAAAAACAGCTTCAAGAAAATAAAGAAACCCTAAAAAAATATTTTGCATCTCACTGTGTTTTGCGTTGCTCTTAATGTAGCACTCATAGCGCACCCAGTATGACCGTTCTCAGCCGAAGCAGGTCTCATGGAAATAATATTTCATTTGGTATTTTTTACGTGGACTTCATAATAATAATAATAGTTTAGAATTGTACTTTATAGAACTATAATAGATGCGTTCTTGCATATTTCTACTTGAAAACAACATATATTCCATGAACAACCAGAAATTTGCGTCATACTTTGGCATTGTGTTGTTAAGTATTAATTTTCACAGATTAATGCAATTATTAAGTTTTTGAGCAATTTGAACAAGATAAACTAGTACTACAAAAAAGCTTTTAATGCACTATTGAGTGAGCTCACATGGATAGTTTAGAATAAGTATTCTCGACAAACAGTTTTAATTTTTTAGATAAACATGTAAAATTTGGGGTGAAACTTGATACTGAATTTTACAAAATTGAAATAAATGCTTTTAAAAAGAAATGAGCTAACTTAACTGGCGTAAACTAGTACTATCTGTTACTGAAATATCTATCAATCAATAACTGTCTAATGTTTGTAGCAAATGCTGCTCCAGATAAAGTCAAACATAGAATCTCTACCATTAAAGCAAGGCCATAACCTGTGAGTGTATATCACTTTAAACATTTACTACTAAAACATTTTTCAAGATGAATGATGCTAACAACTTCACCTTTATATCCTCCACTTTCTTCACAACCTCCTAAAGGAAGCAATCCTCCACCATTTAGAACTTTTGAAGGTTCTTCAGTTTCATTCCCATCTGCATCAGCTCCCCAACCTCTGGGCATTTTGCTTCCTTTTCTGAAATCAACAATAAAAAACTACAATAAAGCGAATTTGTAATTTATTCCTTAGTAATGTCCATTAATTATTATTAATATTTTGATTTAAGTTTTGATCAGATTCTAGATATACTGTGATTAACTGGACGAATTTACACTGAAAGAGTCTTCTTAATTCAAACTGATGTAGTTGTTGACCTTGCTTTAACTTCTATTTTGCCTCTTGAAACTGTGCTTGTTGCCATATCGAGACAAAACCTTGAAGTTGGTGGCCCTGGTGTTGCAAAACTGATCGGATTTGAACCACTTATTCCGCTATTTTTACTACAAGGATGAAGAACTAAAGGTGTTGTGTTTGTAAATGACATTCCCTGTTGACAAATGTACGATTTTGCAAAAATGGTAACCTAAGTTCAAATATTTACTTTGATAATGTTTGTGTAAATCAAGTAACATTGATTTTTTTTGGAAAAATTTATTTAAAAGATCATTTGCAGACACATTTAACCTAGTAACAATTAGAATAGATAAACTGAGATATATTTAGAAGCAAATACTATTAATCCGGCATCGCTAGCCATTAATGAGTAATATCCAGCTATTCCATAATGGTTTGAATTATGAACTGTCACAACTCCCACACCACTTTGTTTGGCTTTCTACAATATACAATTAAATTGATTTTATGAGAGATTTTATAAACTACTTTGTTACAAATACCAAGAAAATTTAACAAGAAAATTAAGAGATTCACGAACTACCACATTAAGAATATTTTTGAAATCTAAAATCATTAAAGAAATCTAATAACCAATTAGCAATATGATGTCGAAATTGTTTAATCTAATACATTTTAAGAGTATTTTACCTTTATAGCAAGTTCCATACAAAACTTTCCAATTGCTGGCCCCAGAAGGTTGTTACCATTTACTAGTGCAGTTGAAATAGTTTCTTTTTCAATAATTGGTTCACCTTCTATGTTAATTGCTAGTATACTTAACGCATTCATATATCGTTCTGTAAGCAAACATATTAAGAGTTTATTTATTTATTTATTTATTTACTTTTCAATGTTTTTATTATGCTAAATTTTATCCACGATTACTTAGGATTTATAAAATAAGAATCAGATCAGCAATTAATTTAGAAGATAAAAAACACTTATTTATTTTCTCCATCATTGATAGGTATTGCATGTGCATTAGGTAAATAAAAAGATTCAAATAAAGTTAGTACTTAATTGCTAAAAATTAAATCATAAACAATTTTTATCATTACCTAGTCTGTTTAAACCATGACTGAAATGTCCTCTGTGATCAGCAGCTACCAATAAATCAGCCAAGTCACCTGCGTGCCCTTCTTTAGCACCAGATTTTATACAACAATTCTTTACAAAGCTTCTCACAACATCCAAAGGAATACATTTCATCTCACTACAAAATAAATATACTTTTTTTCAAAAAAGTTTTTAATGTAATGAACTACTAATTTTTATTAAAAAGCTTTTTTCTTAAAATAACAGCTAGAAATCATTACCATTCATCCATACTACGTTTACGTTTAGAATGTATGTTTTGTTTGCTTAACAACTTGCTTTAGCTAATATTATGACTATTTAGCCCTAAACGATATAGATGTCTTATAATAGATTTAAAAATATATTTAGTTGAAATAATTGGTGCTGAAAACCTATAAAATAATTTCAGTAGATACTTTGGATACAAAAGATACATGGCCAATATAAGTAAACTTAAATAAGCTTCAAAAATTGCAAAAAGTTTCAGATCGTACATGTTAGCGTGCGCACAAAAATAATCGATTGATTTTAATTACTAGTTCATAAACAATTTTGACTTCTACAATGAAATAAACGGTTCATTGTATTTCTTGATATTTTAATTCTATTGTATTTGACGCCAATAAGGTTGGAACAAACGGACTGATGCAGCTGTTCCCGGCCGACATGGCAGGAACTGCCAGAACGATACTGAGTATGGTGACAAACTGTCTAAGGGGCTCCAACTCCGGCTTTAAATTCAGAGTTTTGAGTCTGTTACTAGCACTGTCATTAACCAGACTAACTAGGCTTTTCCACCCGTGTTTCTTATGGAATTTTCCTTGCTGCAAATATGTGTCCACTTGGGCACGAGCCGGAACCTCTTACCTGGCAAGCGGGTATTGTAATCGTCATACCACACAGAAGGAAAATTACTGGATTATATGGCGGTTATATCTGTCAAATTAAATTATCCATATGTTTGATATATGCTAAGGTAAGCAATAGAATCTAATTATATAATTTATATAATTTAGAATCTAACTGTGAATGACCCACTAGATTAAAGAAGAGATATATAATTATTATTATTATAAATACGAACCTCAACCAAATGCATAAAAAATATGTAGATCATAATCTAACTATACTTTTAAACTTAATAAATTGAAGAATGTCAATGTTTGACTATATTTAGTAACAATAGATTTTTTCTTCGAACGAATTTATTATTTGAATAAATTTATTTATTATTTGAAGAGAATTTTTGATATTCAAAAAATATTCATTTAAACTTGATTTGTTATGGACTTTGTTTTTGTTTAAACATTATTTGACATACTAAAATGATGTTCAAATTATAGTTAACCTCATAAACAAATTATAAAATCTCATAAAAACCAGATATCTCTTAATGGCTACTGCTAGGTATTTTATGTTTATTTATTATTTTTATGTTTTCTTTGCTTTTTTAAATTAGTTTATTGGTTATTTAGTTGTATAACTTTTTCATAATATACAATTTAATTCAATATCACTACTAACAGTAAACATAAATATAGAAATAAATTGTAAATGATTAAAATATATTAAGTTATATGTGTATACCAGTTTGTTATTAGGTATATTTGATTTTAGCTTTATTTATTATTATTCTAACTTTCTTTATAATTTAAACATTCTTCTTGTAACTAAATTGATTACAATTTCATTTTTGTAATATCTATTTTTATTTTGTAGTAAGATAAAATGTATTCCTTTGGATGTTGTAAGAAGCTTTGTAAAGAATTGTTGTATAAAATCTGGGGCTAAAGAAGGGCATGCTGGTGACTTGGCTGATTTATTGGTAGCTGCTGATCACAGAGGACATTTCAGTCATGGTTTAAACAGACTAGGTGACTTACTTAAGTCTTATATTGATTTGCCAGAGATATACCTCTTAAATGTACAACTTCAAAATATTTAACATAAATATTAGATATTTATAGAATATAAATCATAACATATTTTGTACTTTGCTAACAAAGCTTATTAAATCAAAATTACTTTAAAGTATAATTATAGTTTAAGAAAGATAATATGTTATAAGATTAATATAAATAGATTCTTTTAATTATAAAAATAATTACTTAATCATTGAAAATTGGTTTTGTTGACTTATATGATATTTTATAAACAGAGATCTATGTAAATGATTTATTAAATGGACTAGTCTGCAAAGAAAATGAGCCAATTATTGAAAAGAAAACTGTTTCAACTGCATTAGTAAACGGCAACAATCTTCTGGGACCAGCGATTGGGAAGTTTTGTATGAAGCTTGCTATAAAGGTTGATAGAGTTTCTGAAATCTACAAGATTTATTACAAGTCAATATACTTTGGCATTCAACTTTTGATATTTTTATTTCTAATAGAAATTTTAGTTGCCATATATTATAACATCAAATTGTTCATTTAAATAATTGAAAAATTAATTACAGAAAGCCAAAGAAACGGGTATTGGAATCATAACTGCTCATCAGTCGAACCATTATGGAATAGCTGGGTACTATTCATTAATGGCTGGAGAAGAAGGATTGATTGTAAATGTTTTTTTCAAACATTAAATATTTTTATGTTTTATATTTCTTTTAAACTTTATGTTAAACTCGTAATTTACTAAAGACAAAACAAATTGTTTTTAAAGGGAATGTCAATGACTAATACATCTCCTTTGGGGGTCGCTACAAGAGGTAAAGAGGCAACTTTTGGAACAAATCCGATTGCATTTACAGCTTCATCCTCTGAATCGAATGATGATTTCACTTTGGATATGGCCACTTCTACAGTTGCTCTTGGTAAAATAGAGTTAGAAAGCAGGTTAAAACATACAGCTAGGTTTTTTAAAACGTTTATCTTAGCTTAAATATTTCTGCAATTTCTTTTTTGTAGTCCAATTAAATTTTTCATTTTATTAATTTGATAAATGACTATCAAAAAAAATGTAACAAATTTTCTATTTCTAATTATTTATGTGGTTTCAGAAAAGGAAGCAAAATGCCCAGAGGTTGGGGAGCTGATGCAGATGGGAATGAAACTGAAGAACCTTCAAAAGTTCTAAATGGTGGAGGATTGCTTCCTTTAGGAGGTTGTGAAGAAAGTGGAGGATATAAAGGTGAAGTTGTTAGCATCATTCATCTTGAAAAATGTTTTAGTAGTAAATGTTTAAAGTGATATACACTCACAGGTTATGGCCTTGCTTTAATGGTAGAGATTTTATGTTCGACTTTATCTGGAGCAGCATTTGCTACAAACATTAGACGGTGGGGAGATTTGACAAAAGTTGCTAACTTAGTAAGTAATATTTGAGTAGCTCTTTCGGATGTTTATTCTATGAGCTTGATTTATCATTCTAACTTTATTCAAATGTAAATTGAGGATTCAAACTTTCCACTTCAAAAATGGATTTAAGGTTTAAATTTTAAACTTTAAAATGTAACTTTTATTTATTTACGATTTTAACTATAAAGTTGAACATTAATCGATGTCTTTTATGTAACAACATCATCTTTTCAAGGGCCAGTGCTTTATTGCAATTGATCCTTCTGTATTTGCTCCTGGTTTTGATGGAAGACTCGATGAGCTACTCAATTTACATCGTAATCAACCTCTTAGTGATCCGGAGAAGCCTATTTTAATTGCTGGTGATCCGGAGCGTCTCCATATGAAGAAATGCTCGGAGCTGGGAGGCGTTCCTTATCCCAGCCAAGTTGTTGATTATATGGTAGAACTTTTATTTATTTCAAATAAAAAATAACAATTTTATTTCTTTTAAAAGTTAGTAATTGTTAAAATCCACATTTATATGATGCTGTTCAAAAGCAGATACAATTATTTTTTGCAGAATTCAGTCGGTGCCAAGCTGTCAATTGATCCGATGACCTCAATTTAAATGAAGAAGATACAAATGATTGAGTTTTACTAATTCTATATTGTTCATGTAATTATTAATGAAGTGAATCATCTCAAATTGTGAAAACTCCCATTTTTGTCAGAAGTTGATTCAGCATCCATGTAATATAATGCAAATCTTAAAATGATTTCTTTTAAAAATTTTCTTTCATCGAGATCTTTTCAATTTGAATCAATCTTGAATTTCTGCCTTATACCTTATTTGAGTCAAAACCAATTTCAAAACTGAAAATTAGTTTTATTTTGTAATTCATCTATTTTCTCTTTAAAAACTAATCATAAAATAAAATGCCAAGTATTTACTTTGGGGTTGTGCACACGTGATTTGCTTCTTTATGACCTGAATTACTTGGTGTTTATTAACTTATTCAATTAATTGGATGTAGATGACATATCTGAGGTGTATTTTAATGGAAATATCAGTGTAGTTCTTTTATCAATTAGGGGTTTTTCAATTTTAAGTCCAAAGGTTTATTTGCGTCTAAGAAAGTTTTATAGAAAAAAAAGTGTTTTCTGATCCGTACTAATAATGATTGTAGATAAGTCGCCAGTACTGTTTATGATGTTACATTTTAACCATCCTTCAGTAAAACATTCCGTTTGGTAAAAACTTGTTTAAAGCGTATAAGAGATTAAAGCTATATTTTCAAAATAAAGCTTTTTTTGAATATTATTGGGAATCAGTAGAATTAAGATCTAATTGCTTTTTTTAAATCATGAAACTTATATAAAAACAAACAGCTTATATACTGTAAGCTATTTAACCGAAAACAATTAACTTTGTTGTGTAAGTTAAAACAGCAAAAGAAAATTGAAATTTTCTTTTATAAGTTTTGTAAATTATTATTTTGTTAAGTAGTATACTTCATATTTTTTTAAATGTCTAAAAATGTATCTATAGCTATATCTTGTTTATACCCAAGAAGTTTTCAAATATGCCTGTTTTTGAAACTTACAAGTTTTTACAAACATGAAGAATACGATGTCTTTCCAAAAGCTCTTTATACGTTTTTATTGAATTAAAAATCTCATTGTATCGTCTATTTCATCTTTAGTTAGCAGTATTCCATGGAAAATGATAAAAAACTGCGTCAAAGAAGTTAATGTAAGACTTTTTACGTGGTTGCAAACAGTTGTTGGCAGTAGTTAAGAATTATTAAGTTGTTTTAAAAATGCTTATGTGTCGAATAAATAGAAGAATCAATTTTAAATAAATATTTTCATTATAGCGTAAATTATTCAACAGATAATATTTGAACGCAATATTCAGCGCTTAAAATATGTACTCATATTTAAATGTCTAAGAAATTACAGCTTTTAAAATATGATGCTCTGTTATCATACAAAGGTCAATTTATATTTTAAACAGTTGTTTTATTAATAAGTCTTAATTATATTCATATTTGAAATTCTGATCATCAATAAGAGTTTACATTCAAAATCTATAACCATTTTATTGTAATGGAAGCATGATTATTTTAGATTTAATTGATTGAAACCTTGTTAGCAGTAATTCTATTGTGTTTCATAATTCACAGAATACTATAAACAGTTGAAAATAAATTTTGTTATTATTTGTCTTTACGTGCATCTTGAGAAAAATCCTATAGTTTGTATACATTATTCAATTATTTTAATTACAAATATATATCCTCAAAAAACTTATATTTTTAAACAAGGGAATCGAAATTTAACCAATGTAAAGAGAAAAGTTAAAGCATAGTAATTTGTTACAATTTTATGATTTCGTAAAATAAAATATAATGTATGCTTGTTCTTTTTAATGTGGAAAGTAGGTTTGTAGGGGATTCCCCTAACTAATCACAAGTGAGCCCTAACTTAAATGCCTGTAACAAACACGAGTATTTTCGTAGATTAATTTCGTTCTCTTAAACTATTGCCGCGGTATGAGAAACTGCACCTTAGGAAATGTTTTAATAGTAAATTTCCTTCATTCAACTTTATTCAAAGCTTTACTGTTTACAAAATAATATTTATTAAAAATTAATCAAATTTCTATTTTTTACTTTTCTTTTTGTTATAAATCCTCCAAAAGCTAATCTATTTCTTTTATGAAATTTAGTTATCACAATTGTTATTTTATAAGTTTTAAGTTAATTTGATGACATGTCTGTATAATCTGTTATTGCTATTCATATCTGGAGCCTTAGAAGAAAAAAAAATATATAAGAAATTAAATTTTTTATACAAAAAGTACTAAACTTTTTGTAAACTTGATTTTTATCATTAATTTCATCAATTATACTTTTTTGTAAATTTTGTATCATGATATTAGTTCACCATCAAATCAATGTATAATATTTTTTTTTTGGTTTTATTCGTATGATTTTTATTTTTGGTAAACTTATTGATTTTGATAAGCTGTTATATTAGTTTGTGAAATTATTTTGATTCATTATTAAAATATTTTTGATGTTATTGTAAGTTTTTTTTGTATTTTTAATATAAATTCATAAACTTTTTTTGTCACAAATTTTAAACATCAGATTTGATGAAAGATTTTATTAAAGTTCATTAAGCTTATTAAATTTATTAATAGTTTTGCATTTAAATTCAATCTTATCATACTTCTAACTAAATGACTTTTATTACTATAGTTATTTTTTCATATTTTTAGATTGTTGTTAAATGAACTTTTTTAAACAAAAATGTCTGATCAGAAAGCTGAATCAGAAGAAGAAACTATTTTTGAAGTTGAGGAGATCTTAGATGATTATGATGGAGATCAGAAGTACTATAGGTGATCAAAGTTTTTATATGATAATATTTAAATTTTCAAATTGTTTAGATAAATAATTATAATTATTCAAAAAGTTTATAATTTTTATGGAAGTGATTTTATATAATCATAAAAACCATGATATTGTTCTTGTAAAAAAATTAAAGTATTTGTTTAAAAAAGTTTCTAAATAGGAAACACTAAACTAAGAAGAAATTAGTAAGATTCAAAGATACTTTTAAAATTGTTGATAGAAAGTATTATTAAGAATTCATTACTATAGTTCAGTCTCACTTTTAATATAAAGTTTGTTTCATAAATCTAAATTTTAATGACAACTTGTATAATTTGATTTGTTTAATTGATAGAGTTAAATGGAAAGATTATGATGAAATCACATGGGAGCCAAAGCTAAATTTGACTGGATGCAAAGACATGGTTCAAGTAAACATTTTTTATATTTGTTTATGTTTCTCCTGTTTTATAGATTCATCAAGTTCTATGACAATTATTATTGTTTTATTTCTCAATAAAAACAATAGTTTATAGCTTCATATATGTATACATTTTGGTTTTTATGAAATGTTTTTTATTAAGGAGTATGAAAGAGATAAACATACAAAGAAAAGAAAAATAAATCCTCCATTTAAGAAAAAAATGAAAGAAAACAGCAGAACAAAAAAACGAAGAATTGGTAACTTCACTTTTTTAGCTTTTTAAGGAAATCTTAGATATTTAAACGGGTATTTGATTGTGAGCTACTTATTTTTGGAGTTTCTTATGCATTGCTTTTTTCTTGAAAGTATTTAAATGTTAGATACAGAAACGATATCAGATTCTGCAGCATTTAATGGAGGTTTCCTTCTTTATTTATAATGATGTACTTATAATTTTCAAATGTTTTAAGCGAAATCTAAACCACAAAATACTGTTTGGAATAAGAAAAAGTCACAAAATTTAGCTGTAGTACTTAGAAGTAGTTCCCGAAATTGCCTGAGAAGCGGATTGGATAGAAGAGGTAATTTGTTTTTTTTGAAAATCACCCCTTGGGGAAGTGGCTGATGACCCCTCCCTTATTTTAAGATCATTAATAGTTCTCGTTTGTTTTATATTATCTATTTGAATTTATTTTATTATTTTAATGATAATAGAAGAAGTTCTATGAGATAGAAACTGAAAATGAGGTTAAACCACTACTAACTCCTAAATTCAGATTGTGAAAAGCTAGGTTTAGAGAAATTATCGATTTGTATTTACAAGTATGCTATAAAATTATGAACTTTAGCAATTTTTTCATTTATGTTATTATCATATCTTTTGAATCTATTTAAAAACAACCATAATATAAAATTATTTTTTATCTAGTAATTACTTCAATAAATATTTGAAGTGATTGGATTTATGTTAGAGTTGAAATATCTCTACAACTAAATCATAAACTAATAAGAATTTGTCTTTTCATTACAGTTAAATATATATCACAGCATACTTATGCTCGTAATTTAAGTCTTTTTCTAATTATATGTTTATACTAAAATGATCTTATAAATAAAAAAACGATTATATTTACTTCTCTACAGTAGATCATTACTCTTGCATCAACAACTAACTATTTCTGTGAAAGAAAATAGAAAATATCTTTGGGCTTTAAACCAATTGATAATTTTTAAGAAACATTTTGGTTTAGATATTTTCTTATTTGTATTTATACTAATGTTTTTTTAAACAATTTTCAGCAAATTATCCTTCTTCGTCAAACTCAACAAGCCTAAGCTTAAAAAAGGTATTTGGAGTTGATATATGAAATTATTTTCTATCAATGTTAACATAGTTTACAATTATTTGATTTCTTTTAATTGCTTCTTTATTATTTTATAATTAACATAAATTGTAATTTTTAGGCTGGAAAACAGAAACTTGAGAAAAGTAATTTCAATTGCAGTAAAAGAAAGGAAAATAAACCTGATAAAAGTCATTTTGTACCTAATGTAAGTTTTCTGTCCTTTTAAATTGTCTTTGAAGACTGAATTACTTCTTTCTAATTTTGCTAATTGTATCGTTCTTGTTGCTTTTATATTTTTAAAACATTCTGGAATTTATTGAATTTGTTTCAATTGTTTAAACTCTTTATATTTTTTAGTCATCTTCTTTTTCTAATTATATTGAGGATGGAGAAACTGATTCAAGAAACTCTTTGATGAATGTTGGGAAGTTAGTTTATTAGCAATTCTCGTTGTAACATGTTGCTGTTTATAAAAAATCGTAAATTGAAAATTTCAATTCTTCAATTTAGTTTTATTAAAAAGTAAATAAACTTTAAACTATAAAAAAGCAATTGATTTTGTTGGTATATAGAAATATGGAATCGGAATCTTCTGCTCCTTCTCTAAATGTTGTTGAAGAAGACCCAACAATGTTTAAAATAACGGAAAGTTGTGATTCAAGCGTTTCAACAATCGAAAAAACTTCTGAAATAGAAGAAGCAAACGATGAAACTCAACTGAATATGTCAATTGATGCATGTCTAGAAGATAAACAAAGTTGTAGTAGTCTTCTTCACACCGTAGTAGAGTTGCCTCATTTGAATGAAACGTTGAATCGTCTTAGTGAAGGATGTATTAAATCTGAAATCCTGGATAAGTCTTTGGAAAGAAGTGAAGAAAGAAGAGTTGATAAAAATGATGATAAAAAAGAAGGATCTTATTTAAGCACTGCAAAAAGAAAAGGTGACGATCAGAATTTTGTGAAACACCAAATCAGCAAAAGCGAAAAAATGGAAGAAGCCCAAATTGAAGAAGCCCAAATTGAGGAACTCCAAACAGAAGAAGTCCAAACAGAAGAAGCCCAAATTGAAGAACTCCAAGCAGAAGAAGCCCAAATTGAGGAACTCCAAATTGAAGAAGCCCAAATTGAGGAACTCCAAACAGAAGAACTCCAAACAGAAGAACTCCAAACAGAAGAAGCCCAAACAGAAGAAGCCCAAATTGAGGAACTCCAAATTGAAGAGCTCCAAGCAGAAGAACTCCAAACAGAAGAACTCCAAACAGAAGAAGCCCAAACAGAAGAAGTCCAAATTGAGGAACTCCAAACAGAAGAACTCCAAACAGAAGAAGCCCAAATTGAAGAGCTCCAAGCAGAAGAAGTCCAAATTGAAGAAGCCCAAATTGAAGAGCTCCAAGCAGAAGAACTCCAAATTGAAGAGCTCCAAACAGAAGAACTCCAAATTGAAGAAGCCCAAATTGAAGAAGCCCAAATTGAAGAGCTCCAAACAGAAGAACTCCAAATTGAGGAACTCCAAACAGAAGAACTCCAAATTGAAGAAGCCCAAATTGAAGAACTCCAAATTGAAGAGCTCCAAACAGAAGAACTCCAAATTGAAGAGCTCCAAGCAGAAGAACTCCAAATTGAAGAGCTCCAAGCAGAAGAACTCCAAATTGAAGAAGTCCAAATTGAAGAAGCCCAAGTTGAAGAAGCTCATTCAAGTATGGTAAAAGAAAACCAAATAGATGAGTCACCTATGTCTAAATTTGTGGTGGATGAAAATGGTGAAGAGATTGAAGTTTCCTACGCAAACATTGCAGAAATTAATCGTCGCTACGAAATAGAATATCAAAAGGAACAAGAAGAACTAAAAAGACAAGAAGCTTTAAAACTACCGCGATATCCTTTTTACGAAACATCTTGTGGTTAGTTTGTAGTATTTTGACAATAAATTTTCAATAATTTAAATAAATGTGGAATTCATTTTTGAAATTTGTTAATTTGTTGTTCAAATATTGTTTAAGATTACATGGACAACTTTCCTGGTGATCCTGAGAGAGAACATGAAGAAGATATGAGAGAGTATCAGGAACTATTAGATGCAAATCCTACCTTCTACGCAAATCAATACAATCTAACCGCTGACGTAAATACAGATGGAAGTACATCTCCTACTAATGTTGAAGATAATCGAACAGAAACAGTTTTAAGTTATGAAATGGATTCAGGTGTCTTGGCGACTTCATCTGGAACAGTTAATGATGATCATCCTGAAGCAGCTGATCTTTCTGAAGCAAAGAATGAAAATCTTTTTGGAGCAAAAAATGAAGATCTTTCTGGAGTTGAAGATGAAGATCTTTCTGGATTAGATGATGAAGATCTTTCTGGAGTAAAGAATGAAGATCTTTCTGGAGTAGAAAATGAAGATCTTTCTGGATTAGATGATGAAGATCTTTCTGGAGTAGATGATGAAGATCTTTCTGGAGTAAAGAATGAAGATCTTTCTAGATTAGATGATGAAGATCTTTCTGGAGTAAAGAATGAAGATCTTTCTGGAGTAGAAAATGAAGATCTTTCTGGAGTAGATGATGAAGATCTTTCTAGATTAGATGATGAAGATCCTTCTGGAGTAAAAAATGAAGATCTTTTTGGAGTAGAAAATAAAGATCTTTCTAAAGTAGAAAATAAAGATCTTTCTGGAGTAAAGAATGAAGAACTTTCCGGAGTAGAAAATGAAGATCTTTCTGGAGTAGAAAATAAAGATCTTTCTGGAGTAAAGAATGAAGATCTTTCTAAAGTAGAAAATGAAGATCTTTCTGGAGTAGAAAATAAAGATCTTTCTGGATTAGATGATGAAGATCTTTCTGGAGTAAAGAATGAAGATCTTTCTAAAGTAGAAAATGAAGATCTTTCCGACAGTCTTTCTGGTGTTACAGGTGAAGATTCTTCTGCAGTTGTAGAAGCTTCTATGTTCACCGAAGACAAGACAAAGTTTGAGAAAATTAAATCATCGATAATAACTGCTGATGATTGTAATCAAGCAACTTTTATTAATTCTAATTTACTACAAACTGATATTTCAAATGAAAATACAATTAAGATTTCTAAGTTGAATCAAGTCACCGATACCACTAGAGGGCGAACAAATGAAGAAGTACAATTAGTAAATCCTGAGTTATACCAACCAGAGGAACTAATAACGATAAAAAATAACACTGAAACACCGGATCAAAAACCAGATTTTAATCGTAATACCAAAGAAAATAGTGAATCACCAACGAAAGCTTCAGAAATGGTTGTTTTAGATTCTATAGATTTAGATGATTATGTTGAAGAAATACCATACTCAAGTGAATCAGATAATAAAATCGTAGAACACAAAGAGGTTAAAGAAAGAAAATTAGGATTAGAAGATTTTAAAGCAAATAGCTGGATCGATTCACAAAATTTATTTTCTCGTTTACAAGCAAGCTCAGATGAAAACACAACTGAACGCTTGGCATGCAAATCAAAGAAGAAGACTTCAAAGATAGACTTAACAGAAGATGAATACTTGGCTGGGTCAAGTTCTATTGTACGTGACTCTGATAGTAACGACGCATCATCTCATTCAAGTAAAAGCTCCTACTCGTCTAGAAGGTCAAAGTATAGAAAGAAGACTCGTGATCGGTATAAACCAAGTACTCCCTACACTTTCAAGGCGATATCTCACAAACTAGAAAACAACCAAAAATTGACAGAAGCTGAACGCTTTAATTGGGATAAAAACAATAAATTTTTGAAAATGAAGGTTAACTTTGATCTACCGCAGGTAATAACACAGTTTCTTATAATAATCGGAAATTTTATCTCAAAGTTCATTTCAGATTAGTCAGTCGAAAATTGAAAATTATTTTATGACATCTTCTGGTGATCGGATGTTAAATAATCTTCAACCTGATCCGACTATAAACAATAGCCAATTTAGATGTTTTGTTCGTGACAACAATGTTAATAAAGTGAAACAAGCTTTTGAATCATCTAATTTGTATAATCTTGAACACGTGGTAAGTCAGCTACGATTTATTCATCTCTTTGTTTTAGATTGATTTATTTTAGGATGGATCTTCAATGACAGTTCTGATGATTGCAAGTATATCAGGTTACCATTCAATGGTTCAAGTAAGTTGATTCTTGTAATAGTTTTCTTCAACTTGTAAGACATCAATAAAAATTGAAGAACTTTATCTGTGAAGGTTGCTGATTATTTGTTAAAAAGTGATTAGTTTAATTTATTAAAATTTATCTGAATTATTTGAGGAACTTGAACGACATGATAATAAAGCAGAAGATTTGTTTATCAGCGAAACTTTTTTATCTCGATTTCATGGTTGAATAATTTTTATATATCAAGATGTTTAACCAACTCAGCTGTTTTCTATATGAGATCCAAACCAGGCAGCTAGTTTATTAATCAAAACTTTCATCGTACTACTAAAATAATCAAAGCTTAAATCAATTTTTTTCAGATTCTTTGCCACAAAGGAGCAAAAGTAAACGCTCAAACTGTGTGGGGGCGAACATCACTGATGTTTGCTGCTGAAAAGGGCCATGAGCAAATTCTTCATACTCTTCTATATTATGGTGCTAATGTAACCATACAAACTAAAAACGGAGAATCAGCTCTGCTATTGGTTAGAGCTTTTCACATTTAAACTTGACCTTTTTCCATCAAATGATCTTGTGTAGGCTATCAACAAGAACCATCAATCAATTGCACGAACACTTCTATGCAATGGTGCTTATGCTGAGCAAAATGCGTTTCATTTTCATTCCTATAATGAATGTGGAAAAATGTTTAAAGATTATAAAGAAAGGTTTTTACTGTTATCATCATTATCAGCATCTTTAACCAATTATCTTCCAGTTTTGATGAATCATTAACTTCATGTTTGACAAAAACTTGCCAAAAACTGTCCTTCAAATCCATGTCAAATCCTCTGATGGTACAAAAAACGATTAATCTGAATGATGAAGATTTTGTCACGATTGATATTCCTCCTACATATACAGGTCACTATTTTCTTTCATCAACTAATACGCTTCAACAAATGATCTATTGTAGATAAGAAGATGTTCCCTCTGCTATTTGCAATACATTCATTAACTGACAGTTCTGATTTAAAAGTTACAAGCCGTTTGTCTGGTCCTTCTTATGTCACTGGTGTTTTTGTAAATGGAGTGTGGATGGAACCCACTTACCCACTTGATGTAAATTTCTTATTATTTGAATTATTTTTCAATCAGTGTTTACTAGATTTATTTTTGTAGAAGTTAGAGTTTTCAACATCGATAACTTATTTAAGATTGAAACATGATTCTTCAAACATTCTTCAAGTATTCTTCAACAAGGTAACATCATCTTAATCTTTATCAACAAATTTTCATTCCATTCTTGCTTGCTACTTGCAATTTCATTTGTTTTTTTATTACCATTATGATAATTGAACTCGTATTTTTGTCTCACTTTCATTTTCTATGTAGGAATGTTTATGTCGGGAAGTAGTTACCCTCCAAGCTCTTATGGTCAGTTACTGACAGACTTCATCGATTCAATTTTGATCTCAACTGAGAAGAACCAGTAGTTCAAACTGTTGCGTTTGGAACTAATTTAATCAACATATACATTGTGAAATCATTTCTTTCTTTAATTTATGTTGGATGGCAACGGCTCATTTGTATTGTAAAAATAATATCCTAAATAATCAACTAATCTGGAGTTTTACTGGATCATGTATCTTTTATCGAAGTGTTGTTTGGGATATTTTTTCACTCTAAGATGGGTTCCTATCAATTGGTTTCACAATTTCGAATTTTTTATATTTTAATAAAAAATGTTTTAAAAAGATTTTCAATTATTCTTTCATTTTTTCAATACAAAATTAAAAGAATATAACTAAAGAGTTAAAATTAAAAAAAACATTTAGCGGTAGCATATCGGTCTAGATAGAACTGTAAGATTTAGTAAATATCTGAAATGCTGCTACTTTCACATTATCCCTATTCTTTTATAGTTTGATCAAAAGTCATTTTTTGGCCTGCTTCGGCCGCGAATGCAAGCATATATGTGCCAGGACAGAAGTTATGAATATCCAGTTGTCGCCCATGCAGCAGGATTCCACTCTCCACGCCAACAAGGAAATGCAGCGGAACAGAAGAACTGATGCAGCTACACCCAGCTGACGTCACAGGAGCTTCCAGAAAGACACTGAGTACAACGACGAACTGCCTACGAAGCTCCAACTCCGATTTTGAATTCGGAGTTTTGCTTCTCTTAGAAGTGTCGTCATGAAACTGACTAACTTATATTTTAGCTAAATGTATAAAACTCAAGAAATTTTTGTGTTTGTTTGCATCACAACTTTTGGATAGATTGGGAGAAAACCTACCCATCATTAGATAAACAGTTTGTCACAAAGTTCACAAGACATCTTTGATCCAAACACGAGTCTTGAATCTTTCATCTGGTATACTTCGTCATTGTTATGAATTAAGTCATTTCTAAAAAATATTTAACAAACGGCCAATTTGTCTTTTTGTTTGAACAATTTGTAGGAAATACTTTCCCTATTTTTCTTGTATTTTGAACACTGTAACGACAAATAATAACTTAAAAAGAATCTGTAATCTTCATGTAAAAACTTAACATAATTAGGAGGTTTTTATACTAAAAAATTACATACTTTCACTGGTTGTAAAATTATTATCCCACTTCAAGAAACTTTTCTGCAAATTAAATTTGCTTTTTATGAACAAGAAAGTGTCTTCGTAAATTAGTAATATAAATAAATGATTTTTCTCAAATATTCGATTCGAAAGTGGAAAAGCAAGCTTTTGAAGTCGTCGAAAAGTAGAAGAGATTTTTACCATAACGTGTTATGAAGTTCCAACCGGAAACAAAAAAGAGAACTATGGGATACTGACCTATATTTAGTTTTTTCTTATCTATTTTAATTAGCTCTATTAGAATACGACTTTTTGATGGAAAGACTCTGTACCACTCGAAGGCAACAATCAGATGGAGGTATGATTCAGAAAGTTCGAGACCCCAGATGAAACTTCAGCCCAACAAGTCCAAAGTCGTTGCACAGAGCGATACAAAATAGTCTCTTCTGGCTCTGATCAGGAATCTAGAAGAATATTCAAGCGTTCTTAATATGATGAAAAAGAAATTAGAGCCTACAACTCAGTAGAAGAGGAAAAACGAGAAAAGTATGCAACTTCGCGAGCTTGAAGGCAGAGAAGGATTTGGATCAGTTTCCGTTAATTTGGAATTATTGAATTTTGCATTCACTTCATTATAAAAGGTATTAGTGGCTGAAAAGTCAAATGAAAGAAAGAAATCTTAACTTTTAGTTTTATTTAGAAACAAATCTACAAATTTTAATTTCAGCAACTATTGAGAAGCTTTTCAAAGTCTTCAAGTAAACAAAAGAAGTTCACTAAAATATTTTTTTCAAAAATCGTTCTCCCTTTCAGTACTTTGTATCTCTTCCTTTTGTATCTGCATCAATATACAAAGTCACTCTATTTCACGATATATTTCTTCCTCACCTTCAAGTTGTTGTCTGTTTTGAACAAAATTCAATTACTAAAAAAATTAAGTTTATTTATTCTAACTTTTAAAAATTCAAGAATAAATTCTAGTGGATTAATTTAATCAAATCGAAATAAATACTCGCAGGTGATCAGAGAGATCTTGAATTTTTAAATATTAAATTTTTTTTTATATTGTAAGAAATAACAAAAGGTGATTAAACAATGTCTATTAATCAGTTATCTAATTACAAAAGATCTAAAGTTTTAGCAGGTTACTTCAAGACTAAAATGTTTCCACAGAAAATATTCTTTTTATTTTAAACTAATCTTTGTTCAGGATATTTGAATAAGTTATTATCCGTTTGATAAAACTGCTTTCACTGGATGATTTGGATATTACTTCTGATAATTTATTCAATTTGGATGAGAAATCGATTCAAGCTTTGCTGCTTTTATTAAACCTAAACTCCTTGATAGAAGGAAAGTTTTATATGACGTATCTACTTATTTGGATGAAAGTAAAGACTATGGTGGACCCGAATAAAAAAGGCAACAACCTACTTTTCAATATACAGAAATTAAAGTCCATTTCTGACAAACCATCTTCATCAACACAAGCTTGCAATGTCTTGCGATTATGTCTTACAATTATGGCTTGCGATTATGTCTTGCGATTATGTCTTGCAATCATGTCTTGCGATTATGTCTTGCGATTATGTCTTGCAACACACTTTTCATCGATGATCATCAGGCAATAGTGTAATAAGTGCCTCTTCTTGGTTCATCAAGCCTGTAGTGATATTAGAGAGAAAACTTATGAGTTTTATAATAATAACCAGATGAAGCAAACGGGGTATAAATGGTTCTGCATTAAATGTACAACCATTGACATAATATCTACCTCCTTTAATTTTATTCAAACCTCTATCTGACATCAGCAAATCCATATCTGCTAAATTGGTCAAATTTTTATCTAAAATTAACAACCATGTTACCGAAATCAAAGAGAACATTTATACTTTACCAAAAATCAATGGATGAACTGAATACTTCTACAAAGAAACCTGTCACATGGGCTTCGGTGGTTGGTGATTCGAGAAAAATGCTTAGTATGTTGCAGTTGTTGCCAAGAAAGTCACCAACACGTACAAAAAACTCGGATTAGTTCATCAAATTGTTTTACAACTATAGCTCTCATTTTGGAGCCTGTTATCATTTTAGGTTGATCTTATCAAAAAGTCTGATTCATTCAACAGCTAGTTTAGTGAATATATTTTTCAAAAGTTGACAATCTTTGTAGTAAATAAGAATTTAAATAAAATTTAAAAATTTTAAAAGAAATTTAAAAGTAAATATAAATTTAGGAATCAAGATCTTCTATTCGAAAGTTCATTTCAAGAATCTTCAAAATATTCAAATAACTTGGTTAGAAAGATTATTTATACAAATTGTTTGTTACTTTTTGTGAAAAAACTTTTTTGCTTAATTTCATATGAAAAGTTTGTAATTACAAAATTCTGTTTGCGTGTAGATGTAATTCTAGAAGATTATTTTGATCAATTAGCTACACAAGTATCAAGCAAAGCTATCTCTTTAAATGTTTGCTTTTTTGTTTGATGCTTCAATAAAAGTGATGCGTTTTACTTGATGTGATTTTTATTAGTTTCTTTTGCTTTTTCATTTTGAGTAAATTTGCAGTAAAAACGTTTAAAAATATTTCATTTTTAACAGAAGCTATTTTATTTGCATAAACTCCATCTTGTTTAACCTAATTTCCATATGAAATATTGATTTATTTTTTACATTATTACAAAATCTAAAAATAGTTGATAACAATTTATAAAGTTGAAATTCAACTATCGAAACATGTTGAAACGTAGAATAGTCAATAAATCAAAATATCAACAAAACAATTTCAAAAATGATTTTATTTTCAAAAGATTGATTGGAAGAGTAAAATGATAAATAGAAATAAGCGTCAGTAAGTACTGCGAGTCAAGAAGTAAAAAGAATTAGTAAATAAAATTAATAAGTATTGGTTAATAGTAAAAGTATTGATTTTTTCGTATTAAAGTAGATAATAATTTATATTTATTTAGTAATAAACTTACAATCAATAGAAATTTGTAAAAGTAAATTCTGATTTTTTTAATTCATAGAACTCAAATGTGGAAGATCGTATGAGGGCTGGCAGATCTGTTGTCGACAGACTTAACAGATTTCTGTTAGACGTCATGCGAAGAAATAAATTTTGATGTAAGCGAAAAGGATAAACTGAACCATAAAAAGACCCTCCCTAAATTTATTGGGGTATTTATTTGTGGTGAAGCTGTCTCTTCTTAGACTAAAAATGTAAAACGTTTTTTTTTATAAATTGAACAACTTACCTGTATAGTGGAAACCGAAGAACAAAAGCTAATAAACTCTAACATTACTTAAAACCAAACATAAATTTGTTGTTGCTACAATTTTTGGTAGCTGAATTGATAATGCCTAACTGAAATAAGTTGTTGCTAAAAATAAACAAACATAAATCAATCAATAAATCACAATCCAGTAAAGTTTAGTGACCAAAAATTAAAATTTTATTTTATTTTTCTTAATTTGCATTAAAAGTTTTATTATTTAAATAATTTCTTACTCTTTAAAATTTCTATTTTATTCACATTACCTTTTATATGATCTTAATTTCAATTTATTAGTTTTGATTAATCAATTATAATACAAAAATTAATTACTCTAATTGAATTATCACACAGAATATTAAAAACAAATTATTCTACAAACGTCTGATGTATAGTTTGTTTAGTCTTAGATTCTTGAAGATATTTTTGATTTAAGAGTCTCTCTAGATTCACTGCAAACCCTCCCTCAGTTTCGGAGCTTTAACAGTCTTATAGCAATGGAGGCCAAAATCAAGATTTCGCCTATAGATGGCTCAAGATATGATTCATCTTCGCCATGGAGATGACAGTAGTAACTGGCAGCAAACAAATAACGTTTGTAAATCTGCTTTTATAAATTATCTCAATTTAATTCACTTTGTAAAGTTTAAGCAAAATTGTCTTACTTTTAAAAAGAACTCTTATAAAAAGATCATAAAATTCTGATTTTTTTACAATTTCATAATTATTTCAAAATTTATGTATTTGCTTTTATTCTAATAATTAGTATTCTAGAATAATTATATTTTGTAACAATTAATGTCAGAAACATCGAGAAAAAAGCGAATAAAATTGAATCCAAATTTTAATAATCTTTTTTCATTTTTCTTGACTCTAAATCACTTCTACCAGGCTGTAACTTCTTTTAAATTGGATTTTACAAATTCTGTTTAAACAAATGAAATACTTTACGTGAATTGTTGATCTAAAAAAGTTGTAAAATAATCTAATACTTATTTAACTATGATTTATAAAAACACTATTTGAAATTTCTTTTTGTTTCATCCACCATCTTATCTTTTCTTGTTTATCTATTGTAACTGATTATTGAAATCATCTTAAATAAAATATACTTAAAATCTATTTATTCACTTACTTACATACAATAATTGCAACGGAGAGCGCCTAAAAAGAGCACCCTGCACTAATTATAACTAATATGCCAAAGTAGATGTAAAAATGACTGTTATGGAGTTTTTATAGAATATAACTATAAATATGCATAGTTATATAGAATGTTACAAAAAATGAAAATGAAAAAGAATTAGAGTTCAGAAATGACAATTTATCAAGAATGTCATTAGAATCTTAAAATAGAATTAGATTAACAAATGTTTAAGGTCAGTTACGATTACTCAAGCTTTGTTGAAACTGTAGAAGCTACTCAACACAGGTGACTGTCTTGTTTCAATATTTCAATTACTACAGTAATTCCAAAGTCTTTTTGACATAGCTATTAAAGATGTTTGATTGTCGAATATTTGGTTTTACAATGAAGGTGTTTTTGTTCTTTGCTAAGTTGCTGATTTACTAAATCTAAAATGAAAAATTCACAAGAAAAAAATGTTGTTGTATCTTATATTGGGACAGTTTTTATCAAATTTTATCAATTTTCGATTTTCCATTTCTGCTTTTGGTAAAATTGTAAACTTTAAATGTTTTGATGGTTGATGTGCTGATCTTACCTCAAATTAAATTACTTCTTTTGATATAAAGATTATTTTACAAAATATTATTTCATTTTTTCTTTTGTTCTGGAACTTTAAATACAATTTAATCAGTTCCTAAATACTCATATAACACGAGGAAAATAAAAGTTCTAATTAGAACTTCACTTCTGAACCCTATGAGTAAAAATAGTAACAACTAGTAAGATATTTCTTTGCTTTCGTAATAAAAACGTTTATATGTTGAAATAGAATAAACTCTCATTTATTATTTTGCTACTGACTTTCAATTTTAACCTTTCTAGCTTTTGTAGCATCTCATCAAAAGTTTGTTTCATTAAAATTAATCTTATTGACTAAAAAGAAAAATTAAAATGTTTCAAGAAGTCATTAGTTAAACGTTTATCCGTATGATTAATAAAATTAAAATTGTAATCTTGCATAAATTCTAGAAATTTCTTAAAATATTTACAATACATCTTTATTTTGCTCAAAAAGATTTAAATCAATTTTAAATTTTTGATAATTTTAACTTTAAAATAATAAATGCGAAGTGATCTTTCTAACGAGAAGGATTGAACTTCACATAACCGCTTTCTGGACTTATCTCGTCCACAGTCATATAAACTGCATCTATTTGAAACAAATTTAAAACTTTAAAACTTTAAAAAAATAGTATGACAAAAAAAACCTTTAGGCGCTTAAAGGTTGACGTTTTCTGGTGGAAACTTCATTCTGTAAATATTTTATTAATTATATATACATTGCAAGAAAAGTTAATTAAATACTTTTGTTTTATTTTCATCACAATTCCAATAAATACCACTGTAGTGATTACTAGCAATATAATCAAAATGATTATAACTACAACTTTCGAATCCAAACTACTTATCTTTCCATCCAGGGTTTCTGAAAACATTTTAACAACTTTTAATTATTTTCTCTTTTAATTTTAAAAGTATAAATAACAACTGAAATATGTTTATAAATGATTTATAATTTCCAAAATTCAGGATAAAATTGGTAATTTGCTTTAAAATATTAAAGAACTTTCAAAGTTCTACTGTTTAATACTTAACAAAGTATGATGAAATAATTTAACAAATATATTTGTAAAAATAACCATCAACGGTTTGCTACTTACCTTCTTTACACCGAAATGATTCAGATTTCTCACCAAGATTTCCATCACAACTTTGTAAGCTAGCTTCAAATTCGAAATCGCTTTCATCATCTTCAACTTTGAACGAAAACATCAAAAAGTTCTTTTTAGTTTCAATAATAAGATTTTTATATTTGATGTCAGCTGTTCTGTTTTCTCCTTTCACATTGAAGACAGTTATCTGGATAAAAATGGTTTAAATACAAATAAGTTTTTATTTAAGCAAATCATGCAACATTATTTCAACTTTACGAGTAAATCAAACAGCAACGTTTTAAATATCCAATTTAAAAAAATATGTAAAATTTTATTGAGCCAACCTGAAACAAATCGTTGTCTACAATACTCTCTTGTTTGAGAAATTCTACTTGACAAATACTTTTTGCTGTAAGTGTGGATCGATTGATTTTGATTTGAGTTGGTTTGACAGATTTGCTTGTCGCAAAAACCTTGTTAAGTTTGATCGGTTGTGACCAATATTTCGGAAGTAAGTTTATCTACAAAGAAAAACTCTTTTGTTTCCAAATAGATTTTCAATATAAAATTATTGTAAGTTTAGGAAATGTGTTTAGTATAAAAATACTTTCAACATGACTTTGGCATTGATCAATAAAAGCATGAAGGTATAACTTTATTTTCTTATAAGCAATTCAACTAATGATAAGTATTTAGATTGTAACTTACATTCACTGAATAATTTGTGTTTGCTTTTAGATTACTTATCCTTATGCTTGAACTGCTTAAATCAGTTTGTATTAATTGAAAGTTATTAACGTTTCCAGCTTCTAATACCGATAAATTGTAACTTAATGGTAAACTTGTGTATACCAAAAGATCAATAAGAAGCTCATTTAGTTTACAAACAGAATCTCTTTTGCTTACTTCCATAGTAGCAGCTGAAAATATTGTAACTTAGTATATCTAAACTTTCATCATTGTTGAGTTTTTCATAAAATCTTTTATTACTATGTTAGATTTTATTTATTTATTACATTTAATTGTAAGTATTTAATCGTTCATCTTTATTTCAGGATTGTCAATATAACTTTCAACTGAAAATTCAAGTTTTGCAGATTGAGCATAAAACAAAGATAAGATAAAAATGAAACAAATTTCAAATTTGTTTTTATTTTAATTTTATTTTATCTATGAAAGAACGAAATCAATAACAATAAAGATTCATCACCAGTATGGTAGTAACTACTTCCTGGGTACACTCTTATTTATAATCTATTAAGTACTCTATCAAAAACTGCGTAGGTAATCAACATTTTACCTTCAACTTCTAATTGTAGGTTCGCCAAAGTATTAACATTTCGTTTCAAAAAACAATTATATGTTCCTGCTTCTTCAGTTAAGACGTCCTTAAAACTGATTGTTGATATGAAATAATTTGCTTGTCGTTGATAAACTTGATGAACTGCTTTGTTATTGTCGTCAGTGACAATTGCTCGATTTCTGTTTTAAAAAACAAAATTTCTTGAACTTGTTTTTACGAATTTAGTTAATTGTTATTCGTTAAATATTTAAAGTTAGTTAACAACCTCAACCAAACTGATGTGTATTCAGAACCTCCAAAAACCACACATTGAACTTTTACTTCAGATCTTTCAATGTTTACTGATGTATTTGTCACAAATCCACTACCAGCTCCTTAATAAATAAAACACATTCTTGTTAAAGCTTTTTTATCTGGAACTTAATTAACACGACTATACAAATTCATATGATTGCTTTTTAGTTTTTTTAGTTTCTTTAGTTTTTTTGATACTGCGTATTTTCAACTTACTATTCTCACAAATAATTTTTTGTTTTTCTGAACATGATGAGTCAAACCAAAGTCCAAAAATATCCTTAATAACTTGTAAATCAACACATTTTTCACCAACGCCGTTTGGTTCATTTTCCCTCCAATTTTCGTAACTAAGTTCTTTTTTATCAGACCATTCCCATTTTTTATTATCTTCACCAATTTGATGTAATCCGATCCAAAATCCTTCGTGGTTAGGCTGCTTATAATCTGCAACTCGATATTCTTCAATTTGCTGTTTTATAAAATCTGTGTCGTTTTCGGTTTTAACATGAGCCAGAAATCCATTATACTTGTTACAAGTTTCATTTGCTTGACTAATATCACAACACGTTTCAGGATAGAATGTGTAAACATTATTTCCGAAAGAAGCAAGTTTAGAAATCTTTTGATTAATTCCATCTTGACCCTCAAATAAAACTGCCGCTGAAAAAACAAATATTTATTCTGACAGAAATGTATTTCTTCTAACAAATCAAAATGTTTAAAAGTTATCTTAGTTGCTTGTGCTACAAAATGTCTATTTTGTCTTAAACGTAGTAAATAAATTTTATGAGCGAGAAAACTTTCAGTTATATAAGTTGTATTTTATCTACATTTTCTCATGAAAGTCAGTTTCAAGTATTTTCCGGAAGTAAAAAAAAATTTTTTTTAATTTTTTTTTTATTAAATTTAGCTTAAATTTCTAATTTTTGGTTGAACAGAGATTTTTCTAATTATTTATGAGATAGTTAAAATCAAAATTTTAATATAATACTGATCAAAACAATAAAGTTTATTGAAAATTATAAAATAAATTTAGTTTAAACACTACTGACCAGTTTGATGAAGAAGTATACTTAAAAACAATCTCCAAGATAGTTTCATCTTTTTCATCTAATTTCAATCAAATAAATTAATTTCTATAAATTCTAATTCTATAAAATGATTAAAAATAAATACTGTAAGGTGTTAATAGCGACAAATACTAAAAGATAATAAAGAATCTTTCTAATTTTTTCATTTAAAATGGTGTCAGACTTTTATCACCTTCATATAATTCTACGGCATTGGTAAATTTGAAATGCTGACAATTATACAGTCAGAATTTAACCAAGTATAATCTTAGTAATAATGCTCTGCTAAAGGTTTCTTACCTTTCCAAATCCTAGCTAACATAATTCAAAATTGAATTATTAAAAACCTTTTTCAGAAAACATGTCTTAAAAATAGTCTTAAATTTGATGAATAAAGATGCTTAAAACTAGCCTGCATTCAACAAAGCATATCTTAAACTTGGTTTATAGGGTTAAAATTTGCTTCTTAGAAAAGACGCAGGGTTAATTCATAAGTAAATTTTAAATTAATTAAATTGTAAATCAAGAAAAATAAAGATTGTAACTAAAACTATACATTTAAATAATTAATCGAGTAAACCAGTACTAGAAAAATATATTTATTCTACCTGACAAGTATACAATGTTTTAATCAAAAAGATATAAAACAAATTGGTCACTTTGAGCTTATTTTATCAATATTATATCAACTTTTTGAAATATATTGAATTTTCAACAGCAAGATTAATGCTTTACATAATTAAAAGGATATGACGAAGCTGCGAAGAAGGAAATAGCTCCATAAACGGTCTCAAAAATTAATTTTTAACTTTGTTATTATAGATAGGACACTGCTAGAAAAATAAACCTCCAGGTTGTGGTAACTAAATGGTAAACTTGTGTATACCATCAAATCAATAAGAAGCTCATTTAGTTTTCAAACAGAATCTCGTTTGTTTAGTTCCATACTAGCAGCTGAAATTATTTGTAATTTAGTTAATCTAAAATTTCATCATTGTTGAATATCTCAAAAAAATCTTTTATTATTATGTTACATTTAATTGTTAGCATTTAGACAAAGTTCAAACTTTAATATTTTTTTTCTCTGCAAAATACAATTGATTTAAGAATTAGTTCGATAAATATGAATAATCTTTTTTAAGTATAGAATCTAAAATATAGTTATCCCCTATCTATATTTAGACTTACCCTTAAACCAGCAAATGTTGTCACTTGCTGCAAAAAGAAATTTAAAAATACTTTATTTGTAATCAATTTAATTTGTTTAAATTAATATGAAGTAAAAAGCTTTTATTATCTGATACCATCTAACCTTCTTCTTTACATTTGGCTGTTGCATTTGGTTCGCTAAAATGAATCGTGTATTTGGAATGATAAAGAAAACTTTCTGTAAAATCAATTGAAAAAATATTGAAAAATCGCAGGGTCAATTCATAAGTAAATTTTAAATTAATAATATTGTAAATCAAGAAAAATTAATATTGAAACAAAAACTAATCAATTAAATTATAATCGAGTAAACCAGTACTAGAAAAATTTATTTATTCTACCTGACAAGTATACAATGTTTTAATCAGAAAGATATAAAACAAATTGGAAATCTAATTTTTGGTTGAATCATTTATCACTATGAGCTTATATTATCAAAATTATTTCAACTTTTTGAATTACATTATATTTTCAACAGCAAGATTAATGTTTTACTTAATTGAAAGGATTTGACAAATCTTCATATGTACGAAATAGATCCATAAACAGTCTCCAACATTAATCTATAACTTTGTTATTAAGTGGGACACTGCCAGAAAAATAAACCTCCAGCTAGTGTCAAAACCTTTTTATTTTGTTAAAAGTTTCATTAGTTTACAGTGCGCTAAATGAAAAATTACAGTTTCTTCGTGTGTTACATTTTAGATTCAATTTAAATTTAATTTAATTTACATTTTGTTTAAAAAATATAATTGAATATCATGTATTAAACTTTAAATATAGTTTTAACATTTGAAAATATCGTTTTTTTTTAGAAACTTACGCATTTAACGCTCAAATTGAATGATCTATTATTTTAAAATAATCAACTACCTAACATTAGATTCCGTTCCTTCTTAAATTGTTAATTATTAAGTTAAATTTTCAAATAAAAATTTGAAGATTATGAAATAAACATGGAAGTCGCATCTTGTATCTGATTGTAAGAATGAGGGTTGCATATCAACTGATGGTGTCAGTAGAATTGTCACTGTAGTCATTCATCAATTGCATCAATCACTTATTAATGTGATTTTGGCGATTTTAAGCTTTTACTTAAGATTTTTTTATATTAATTAGATGTATTATGGTAAAGTTAACATTTCTAAAACTGGTTAATTTAGCTATCACTTTCTCTCTCTCTCTTTCTTTTCTTAAATTCTTTTTATTCTTTTATATATAATTTGTCTTTTTTCTCTCATTCTACTTTTCTTATTTATCTTATCGCTTTCCTTATATCTATTATTATATCTATATGCAACAAGAAAGAATTTCCGGCAAAAGGGCAAGATGACTTGAAATCTGAGAATAAAGAAGGAAACCTTGTTCATCAGCATGAGGGTATCATGTTAGATCCCCCAACAAACTAATGGATTCCTTCTTCACGCTGTCATCTTCCCTACCTCTGCATACAACGTTTCGTAAGGGATTTGCAAAGTCAATCTGCCAAGTTCCATCTCTGTGGTATTCACAGTTTTAAATATTGTTTCACATCTTTTTATTTGCTACGAGTAGTAAAGATTAAAAACTATTAATAATTTTGAACAATAATACGTGTTTGGGAGATTTTTGTCATTTTTGTAAAGATTTAACTTTTTAATGATGATCTTCATCACATTTTTATTAATCAATAATTAGTTTAATATCTCTAACTTAACTTAAAATCACAAATTACTGGAAGGACAGAAAGCTCTTCACTATCTTTATTGAAACTTTCCTAACAAAAATTAACAAATGTATTAGCGGTCAATAAACTTAAACGATAAGATAGCCGGCTTATAAGAGATTTATATCCATAAATATAATTATAATCTGGAAATTCTGAAACATGAAATAATTGCATAGATTTCTGTTATAAGATTTAATAATATTTTTTACTCTTTTTTATTTGCTGCAATCAGTTAAGAGTTATTTATTAAGGAGATTATTTATCCTGTGCAACTTAACTGATTGCAGCAAATAAGAAGAAAAATCTGATGTAAGTTTCAAACTTTTTGTTTTGATTGTTAACTATTTAATCAAGATAATGAAAATAAAAAATGCTTATTCATTTTATCTTTTACAGCGCTTTAACTGACTTAACAAGATGTAGTTCTGAAAGTAACTTACAGGTGAATAATTGTAACAATTTTATTTACGAGAAGATTTTTACCATCTTTTCTATAAAGATCAGCTTAATAATAAAATGAAACATATTATGTATTAAAAGCACAGTATGATAATCATTTTATAAATGTTTGTTTATTTGGATGTCTGTTGGTGAGTTTATCGAAGAACCAGCAGTAATTTATTTAAAGGATGAGCAATCAGTAAGATTTTAAAATTGTTTTGTGACCTTAGTAATATTTTGTTTAGCTTCAAAAATTAGCGACTTATAATTATTTGATGTTTCTACAATTAAATTATAAAATATTTTTAATTTATAGAAATCAAATTTAAAAAGATCTTGTGATACGCTGGCAGATCTGTTGTTGACAGATTTAACAGATTTTTGTCAGCCGTCATCTGAAGACAAAAGTTTCTATGAAAGCAAGAAGGAAAAGCTGAACCGCGAAAAACCCTTCCTACAGTTGCAGGGTCTTTTAGCTGTGATGAAGCTTTTCCTTCACAAACATAAAAACGGAAAACTTTTTTCATTTATTCAAAACTATTAGTAAGAATAATTGTGTTTGCGTTCATCTTTGGTTTGTTTTCTTTATAATTAGAATTAGTCATTTCTCTTGTTTTTAGAGCTTGAGGAAATATATTGGATTTACAGTCGATAATACTAAATAATTTTAACTATTCTGATTTTGTTGCAACTTACCTTTAGCAGTTAAAATTTTATTATTTATTTCAGATGACTGATTCTATGATTTCAGGAAACCAAATGAAGCTTGTAGCTATAAAAGTGGATAACTTACAGAAGGATAAGGTGATGTATCATTTTCGGGATATGTTTAGGATCCCTAATTTGTGTATTTAGAAGAAATCTTATTTTTGATTTTACTATATTTAAAGTAGACAAGTTATCTTCTAATTAATTTATTTTATATTTAGCTGAGAAAGAAAACATGGAAGCAAAAATTATTCTTTAAAAGAGATAAAATTCCCCCTCAAGTTTGTATTAAATAATTTTCTTCAGCTTCTTACAATTACTTTATGATAATTTTGATTCTGAAAGAAGGTTTATTTTTTATTTTTCACAAGCAAAGTTAATTTGTGTAAGTATATATATTTAGCATAGTTCATTAAAATAATAAGATTAATATAGATTATTAAATTATTTAAACCGATTAGTAATATAAATGTTGAAACAAAGCTAACAAAAACTGAAACTAAACTTTCTAAAGAAAATATTCAGGTGAGATAAACTCAGCAAATTAGATAGAATCAGATTTTACAACTTAAAAAAAGTTTTAGAATTTAATTATTAACAGTTTTATTTTAAAATCTTCAAACTATTACAAAATTAAGAATCAAGATCTTCTATTCGAAAGTTCATTTCAAGAATCATCAAAATATTCAAATAACTTGATTAACAAAATTATTTATACAAATTTTTTGTTACTTTTTGTGTAAAAACTTTTTTGCTTATTTTCATATGAAAAGTTTGTAATTACAAAATTCTGTTTGCGTGTAGATGTAATTCTAGAAGATTATTTTGATCAATTATCTGCAAGCATCAAGCAAAGCTGTCTCTTTAAATGTTTGCTTTTTTGTTTGATGTTTCAATAAAAGTGATGCGTTTTACTTGATGTGATTTTTATTAGTTTCTTTTGCTTTTTCATTTTGAGTAAATTTGCAGTAAAAACGTTTAAAAATATTTCTTTTTTAACAGAAGCTATTTTATTTGCATAAACTCCATCTTGTTTAACCTAATTTCCATATGAAATATTGATTTATTTTTTACATTATTACAAAATCTAAAAATAGGTAATAACAATTTATAAAGTTGAAATTCAACTATCGAAACATGTTGAAACGTAGAATAGTCAATAAATCAAAATATCGACAAAACAATTTCAAAAATGAATTTATTTTCAAAAGATTGATTGGAAGAGTAAAATGATAAATAAAAATAAGCGTCAGTAGGTACTGCGAGTCAAGAAGTAAAAAGAATTAGTAAATAAAATTAATAAGTATTGGTTAATAGTAAAAGTATTGATTTTTTCGTATTAAAGTAGATAATAATCTATATTTATTTAGTAATAAACTTACAATCAATAGAAATTTGTAAAAGTAAATTCTGATTTTTTTAATTCATAGAACTCAAATGTGGAAGATCGTATGAGGGCTGGCAGATCTGTTGTCGACAGACTTAACAAATTTCTGTTAGACGTCATACGAAGAAATAAATTTTGATGTAAGCGAGAAGGATAAACTGAACCATAAAAAGACCCTCCCTAAATTTATTGGGGTATTTATTTGTGGTGAAGCTGTCTCTTCTTAGACTAAAAATGTAAAACGTTTTTTTTTATAAATTGAAAAACTTACCTGTATAGTGGAAACCGAAGAACAAAAGCTAAGTAGACTCTAACATTACTTAAAACCAAACATAAATTTGTTGTTGCTACAATTTTTGGAAGCTGAATTGATAATGCCTAACTGAAATAAGTTGTTGCTAAAAATAAACAAAAATAAATGATTCAACCAATCACAATCCAGTAAAGTTTAGTGACCAAAATTAAAATTTTATTCTATTTTTCTTAATTTGCATTAAACGTTTTATTATTTAAATAATTTCTTACTCTTTAAAATTTCTATTTTATTCACATTACCTTTTATATGATCTTAATTTCAATTATTCATTTTTGATTAATCAATTATAATACAAAAATTAATTACTCTAATTGAATTATCACACAGAATATTAAAAACAAATTATTCTACAAACATCTGATGTATAGTTTGCTTAGTCTTAGATTCTTGAAAATATTTTTGATTTAAGAGTCTCTCTAGATTTACTGGAAACCCTCCCTCAGTTTCGGAGCTTTAACAGTCTTATAGCAATGGAGGCCAAAATCAAGATTTCGCCTATAGATGGCTCAAGATATGATTCATCTTCGCCATGGAGATGACAGTAGTAACTGGCAGCAAACAAATAACGTTTGTAAATGTGCTTTTATAAATTATCTCAATTTAATTAATCTTTAATATATATTATTCTATATTATATTATATAATTATATAGAATGTTTCAAAAAAATGAAAATGAAAAAGAATTAGAGTTCATAAATGACAATTTATCAAGAATGTCATTAGAATCTTAAAATATAATTAGATTAACAAAAGTTTAAGGTCAGTTACGATTACTAAAGCCTTGTTGAAACTGTAGATGCTAATCAACACAGATGACTGTCTTGTTTCAATATTTGTACTTACAAAGGAGCTTGTTGAAGTCGAAAGATATTCAATTAAAGATTAATATCTGAGTTTTCAGCTTCTCGCGGTTCCGACAGCTTTTCGGTAAACTTTCATATTTCCCTTCGAGTAAATAATAAACTTTTGATTGAAATTTCAATCTTAATGCCCTAACTCAAATACAACCTAACACACAACTCAGAAATTAAAGATCGAGTATCGCCAGTAGTTCTTCACTGTACTTAATGAGATCTAGGAGCTCTTTCGACACCAACCAGGAGCAGCTACATCAGTACATCATAACCATGTTGGCATGTGTAGTGGAATGTTGTTACATCGGCAACAACTGAGTTTCAATCATTTCTGGCGTATATGCAAATAGATTATGCATGGTCGTTCTCGGCTAATACAGACCATAAAAATTAAATTATATTTTTCAAAATTATTTTAATCTACAGGTTGAGTCTACTGAAGTTGATCTTGATATTAAAAATGATAAAGTAATAAATTGTTTTAACTGTTCTTATAAGCCAGTTTAGTTACGAAACTCTTTATGCAAATTATGTTAAATCTGTTAAAAAGTTTTATTCAAAAAACTGCAAATCCAATTCACTACAAATAGTTTCTTGTGTAAATAAATTGCTTTTTTGTTTTTTAATTATTGAAAGTTTTAAATTTGACTTCACTTAGTTTTCAACAAACAATATATAAACTCTCGTTAAGAAGCTTTCAAAGTCATTACAAAAGTTTTTATTGTATATCTATTTATAAAGCTTTAAGTAAAAAAAAATATTGTTTGTACAAAGTCAGTAGTTATTAAAAGTGAAGGTTGTATGAGTTGTACAGAAATAAAAGTTAATTGTACAAAATGTATAAATACTTTTTCTGCCTAATTTATTCTAAGTTTATTCCAACGATAATAATTGTATGAAAATTTGGATATCATAGAAAGCGTGTACACCACCGAAACTTCTCGATTAACATTTTTTAAGAGAAATTCAAGCAAAAACTACCAAAAACTAAATAATTTTTTTCAAGTGTTATTTATTAAAAAGTTGTCATTGGTAAGACACATTTCGTAAACGTTAAGAAATTATCTTTAAAATAAATACTCTTTTCTTCTGTTAGATTATCCAACACTACAGTAATTCCAAAGTTTTTTTGGAGGGCTTTTAAAGATCTTTGATTGTCGAAGATTTGGTTTTACAATGAAAGTTTTTTTGTTCTTTTCTAAGTTGCTGATTTACTAAAGCTGAAATGAAAAATTCACAAGAAAAAAATGTTGTTGTATCTTATATTTGGAGAGTTTTTATCAAACTTTATCAATTTCAGATTTTCCATTTGTGCTTTTGGTAAAATTGTAAACTTTAAATGTTTTGATGGTTGATGTGCTGATCTTACCTCAAATTAAATTACTTCTTTTGATATAAAGATTATTTTACAAAATATTATTTCATTTTTTTTTGTTCTGGAACTTTAAATACAATTTAATCAGTTCCTAAATACTCATATAATATGATGAACATAAAAGTTCTAATTAGAACTTCACTTCTGAACCCTATGAGTAAAAATAGTAACAACTAGTAAGATATTTCTTTGTTTTCGTAATAAAAACGTTTATATGTTGAAATAGAATAAACTCTCATTTATTATTTTGCCACTGACTTTCAATTTTAACTTTATAGTTTTTGTAGCATCTCATTAAAAGTTTGTTTCATTAAAATTAATATTATTGACTAAAAAGAAAACATAAAATGTTTCAAGAAGTCATTAGTTAAACTTTTATCCGTATGATTAATAAAATTAAAATTTTAATCGTGCATAAATTTTAGTAATTTCTTAAAATATTTACAATACATCTTTAATTTGCTCAAAAAGATATTAATCAATTTTCAATTTGTAATAATTTTAGTTTTAAAATAATAAATGCAAAGTGATCTTCCTAACGAGAAGGATAGAACACCACATAACCGCTTTCTGGACCTATCTCGTCCGCAGTCAGATAAACTTCATCTATTTGAAAGAAATTTAAAACTTATAAAACTTTTTATAAAAATAGTATGACAAAAAAAAAACCTTTAGGCGCTTCAATGTTGACGTTTTCTGGTGGAAATTTCATTCTGTAAATATTTTATCAGCTATATATACTTTGCAAGGAGAAGTTGATTAAATACTTTTTTTTTATTCTAGTAATAATTCCAATAAATACCACTGTGATGATTACTAGTAATATAATCAAAATGATTATAACTACAACTTTCGAATCCAAACTACTTATCTTTCTATCCAGGGTTTCTGAAAACATTTTAACAACTTTTAATTCTTTTCTCTTTTAATTTTAAAAGTAAAAATAACAACTGAAATATGTTTATAATTGATTTATAACTTCCAAAATACAAATATATTTGTAAAAAAATAACCATCAACGATTTGCTACTAACCTTCTTTACACCGAAATGATTCAGATTTCTCACCAAGATTTCCATCACAACTTTGTAAGCTAGCTTCAAATTCGAAATCGCTTTCATCATCTTCAACTTTGAACGAAAACATCAAAAAGTTCTTTTTAGTTTCAATAATAAGATTTTTATATTTGATGTCAGCTGTTCTGTTTTCTCCTTTCACATTGAAGACAGTTATCTGGATAAAAATGGTTTAAATACAAATAAGTTTTTATTTAAGCAAATCATGCAACATTATTTCAACTTTACGAGTAAATCAAACAGCAACGTTTTAAATATCCAATTTAAAAAAATATGTAAAAGTTTATTGAGCCAACCTGAAACAAATCGTTGTCTACAATACTCTCTTGTTTGAGAAATTCTACTTGACAAATACTTTTTGCTGTAAGTGTGGATCGATTGATTTTGATTTGAGTTGGTTTGACAGATTTGCTTGTCGCAAAAACCTTGTTAAGTTTGATCGGTTGTGACCAATATTTCGGAAGTAAGTTTATCTACAAAGAAAAACTCTTTTGTTTCCAAATAGATTTTCAATATAAAATTATTGTAAGTTTAGGAAATGTGTTTAGTATTAAAAAACTTTCAACATGACTTTGGCATTGATCAATAAAAGCATGAAGGTATAACTTTATTTTCTTATAAGCAATTCAACTAATGATAAGTATTTAGATTGTAACTTACATTCACTGAATAATTTGTGTTTGCTTTTAGATTACTTATCCTTATGCTTGAACTGCTTAAATCAGTTTGTATTAATTGAAAGTTATCAACGTTTCCAGCTTCTAATACCGATAAATTGTAACTTAATGGTAAACTTGTGTATACCAAAAGATCAATAAGAAGCTCATTTAGTTTACAAACAGAATCTCTTTTGCTTACTTCCATAGTAGCAGCTGAAAATATTGTAACTTAGTATATCTAAACTTTCATCATTGTTGAGTTTTTCATAAAATCTTTTATTACTATGTTAGATTTTATTTATTTATTACATTCAATTGTAAGTATTTAATCGTTCATCTTTATTTCAGGATTGTCAATATAACTTTCAACTGAAAATTCAAGTTTTGCAGATTGAGCATAAAACAAAGATAAGATAAAAATGAAACAAATTTCAAATTTGTTTTTATTTTAATTTTATTTTATCTATGAAAGAACGAAATCAATAACAATAAAGATTCATCACCAGTATGGTAGTAACTACTTCCTGGGTACACTCTTATTTATAATCTATTAAGTACTCTATCAAAAACTGCGTAGGTAATCAAATTTTTACCTTCAACTTCTAATTGTAGGTTTGCCAAAGTATTAACATTTCGTTTCAAAAAACAATTATATGTTCCTGCTTCTTCAATTAAGACATCCTTAAAACTGATTGTTGATATGAAATAATTTGCTTGTCGTTGATAAACTTGATGAACTGCTTTGTTATTGTCGTTAGTGACAATTGTTCGATTTCTGTTTAAAAAAACAAAATTTCTTTAACTTGTTTTTACAAATTTAGTTAATTGTTATTCATTAAATATTTAAAGTTAGTTAACAACCTCAACCAAACTGATGTGTATTCAGAACCTCCAAAAACCACACATTGAACTTTTACTTCAGATCTTTCAATGTTTACTGATGTATTTGTCACAAATCCGCTACCAGCTCCTTAATAAATAAACCAAATTCTTGTTAAAGCTTTTTTTATCTGGAAATTAATTAACACGACTATACAAATTCATATGATTGCTTTTTAGTTTTTTTAGTTTTTTTGATACTGCGTATTTTCAACTCACTATTCTCACAAATAATTTTTTGTTTTTCTGAACATGATGAGTCAAACCAAAGTCCAAAAATATCCTTAATAACTTGTAAATCAACACATTTTTCACCAACGCCGTTTGGTTCATTTTCCCTCCAATTTTCGTAACTAAGTTCTTTTTTATCAGACCATTCCCATTTTTTGGTATCTTCACCAATTTGATGTAATCCGATCCAAAATCCTTCGTGGCTAGGCTGCTTATAATCTGCAACTCGATATTCTTTAATTTGGTCGTTTATAAAACTTGTGATGTTTTCAGTTTTAATATGAGCCAGAAATCCATTATATTTGTTACAAGTTTCATTTGCTTGACTAATATCACAACACGTTTCAGGATAGAATGTGTAAACATTATTTCCGAAAGAAGCAAGTTTAGAAATCTTTTGATTAATTCCATCTTGACCCTCAAATAAAACTGCCGCTGAAAAAACAAACATTTATTCTGACAGAAATGTATTTCTTCTAACAAATCAAAATGTTTAAAAGTTATCTTAGTTGCTTGTGCTACAAAATGTCTATTTTGTCTTAAACGTAGTAAATAAATTTTTTGAGCGAGAAAACTTTCAGTTATACAAGTTGTATTTTATTTACATTTTCTCATGAAAGTCAGTTTCAAGTATTTTCCGGAAGTAAAAGGAATTTTTTTTGTAACTTTTATTGATTAAATTTAGCTGAAATTTCTAATTTTTGGTTGAACAGAGATTTTTACTAATTATTTATCAGATGGTTAAAATCATAATTTTAATATAATACTCATAAAAATAATAAAGTTTATTGAAAATTATAAAATAAACATAGTTTAAATTCTACTGACCAGTTTGATGAAGAAGTATACTTAAAAACAATCTCCAAGATAGTTTCATCTTTTTCATCTAATTTCAAGCAAGTAAATTAATTTCAACAAATTCTAATTCTATAAAATGATTAAAAATAAATACTGTAAGGTGTTAATAGCGACAAATACTAAAAGATAATAAAGAATCTTTCTAATTTTTTCATTTAAAATGGTGTCAGACTTTTAACACATTCATATAATTCTACGGCATTGGTAAATTTGAAATGCTGACAATTATACAGTCAGAATTAAACCAGGTATAATCTTAGTAATAATGCTCTGCTAAGGGGTTTTATATTTCCAATATCCTAGCTAATATAATTCAAAATTGATGTATAACAAACCTTTTTCAGAAAACCTGTCTTAAAAATAGGCTGAAATTTGATGAATAAAGGTGATTAAAACTAGCCTGCTTTCAACAAAGCATATCTTAAACTTGGTTTATAGGGTTAAACTTTGCTTCTTAGAAAAGACGCAGGGTCAATTCATATGTACTTCTTAAATTAATTAAATTGTAAATCAAGAAAAAAATAATGCAAGGAAAAACTATATGATTAGATTATTAATCGAGTAAGCCAGTGCTAGAAAGTATATTTATCCTTCCTGACAAGTATACATTGTTTTAATCAGAAAGATTTAAAACAAATTGGAAATCTAATTTTCAGTTGAATCATTGATCACTTTGAGCTTCTATTATCAATATAGTATAAACTTTTAGAAATACATTGAATTTTCAACAGCAAGATTAATGTTTTACTTAATTAAAAGGATATGACGAAGCTACCTATGACGGAAATAGCTCCATAAACGGTCTCCAACATTAATTTTTAACTTTGTTATTTTAGGTGGGACACTGCTAGAAAAATAAACTTGCAGCCAGTGGTAACTAAATCGTAAACTTGTGTTTACCATCAAATCAATAAGAAGCTCATTTAGTTTACAAACATAATCTCTTTTGTTTAGTTCCATAGTAGCAGCTGAAATTGTTTGTAATTTAGTTTATCTAAACTTTCATCATTGTTGAATTTCTCAAAAAATCTTCTATTACTAGGTTAGATTTAATTGTTAGCATTTAGGCAAAGATCAAACTTTAACATTTTTATTCTGTGCAAAATACAATTGATTTAAGAATTAGTTCGATAAATATGAATAATCTTTTTTTAGTATAGAATATAAGTGATAATTATCCCCTAATCTATATTTAGACTTACCCTTAAACCAGCAAATGTTGTCACTTGCTGTAAAAGGAAATTCAAAAATAATTTAATTGTAATCAATTTAATTTGTTTAAATTAATATGAAGTAAAAAGCTTTTATTATCTGATACCATCTAGCCCTCTTCTTTACATTTGGATGTTGCATTTGGTTCGCTAAATTGAATCGTGTATTTGGAATGATAAAGAAAACTTTCTGTAAAATCAATTGAAAAAATATTGAAAAAACGCAGGGTCAATTCATAAGTAAATTTTAAATTAATAATATTGTAAATCAAGAAAAATAAATATTGAAACAAAAACTACTCATTTAAATAATTAATCGAGTAAACCAGTAGTAGAAAAATTTATTTATTCTACCTGACAAGTATACAATGTTTTAATCAAAAAGTTATAAAACAAATTGGAAATCTAATTTTTGGTTGAATCATTTATCACTATGAGCTTATATTGTCAAAATTATTTCAACTTTTTGAATTACATTATATTTTCAACAGCCAGATTAGTGCTTTACTTAATTAAAAGGATATGACGAAGCTTCCTATGAAAGAAATAGCTCCATAAACAGTCTCCAACAATAATTTTATAGCTTTGTTTTTATAGCTGGGACACTGCCAGAAAAATAAACCTCCAGTTAGTGACAAAACCTTTTTATTTTGTTAAAAGTTTCATTAGTTTACAGTGCGCTAAATGAAAAATTACAGTTTCTTCGTGTGTTACATTTTAGATTCAATTTACATTTTGTTTAAAAAATATAATTGAATATCATGTATTAAACTTTAAATATAGTTTTAACATTTGAAAATATCGTTTTTTTTCAGAAACTTACGCATTTAACGCTCAAATTGAATGATCTATTATTTTAAAATAATCAACTACCTAACATTAGATTCCGTTCCTTCTTAAATTGTTAATTATTAAGTTAAATTTTCAATTAAAATTTGAAGATTATAAAATAATCATGGAAGTCGCATCTTGTATCTGATTGTAAGAATGAGGGTTGCATATCAACTGATGGTGTCAGTAGAATTGTCACTGTAGTCATTCATCAAATACATCAATCACTTATTAATGTGATTTTGGCGATTTTAAGCTTTTACTTAAGATTATTGTTATATTAATTAGATATATTATGGTAAAGTTAACATTTCTAAAACTGGTTAATTTAGCTTTCTCTTTCTCTCTCTCTTTCTTTTCTTAAATTCTTTTTATTCTTTTATATATAATTTGTCTTTTTTTTCTCATTCTACTTTTCTTATTTATCTTATCGCTTTCCTTATATCTATTATTATATCTATATGCAACAAGAAAGAATTTCCGGTAAAAGGGCAAGATGACTTGAAATCTGAGAATAAAGAAGGAAACCTTGTTCATCAGCATGAGGGTATCATGTTAGATCTCCCAACAAACTAATGGATTCCTTCTTCTGGCTGTCATCTTCCCTACCTCTGCATACAACGTTTCGTAAAAGATTTGCAAAGTCAATCTGCCAAGTTCCATCTCTGTGGTATTCACAGTTTTGAATATTGTTTCACATCTTTTTATTTGCTACGAGTAGTAAAGATTAGAAACTATTAATAATTTTGAACAATAATACGGGTTTGGGAGATTTTTGTCATTTTTGTAAAGATTTAACTTATTAATGATGATCTTCATCACATTTTTATTAATCAATAATTAGTTTAATATCTCTAACTTAACTAAAAATCACAGATTAGGTGAAGATCAGAAAGCTCTTCACTATATTTATTGAAACTTTCAGAACAAAAATTAACAAATGTATTAGCGGTCAGATGATAAACATAAACGATAAGATAGCCGTTTTATAAGAGGTTTATGTCCTTATAGATAATTATAATCTGGAAGTTCTGAAACATGAAATATTTGTATAGATTTCTGTTATAAGATTTAATAATATTTTTTACTCTTTTTTATTTGCTACAATCAGTTAGGCGTTATTTATTAAAGAGATTATTTATTTTATGCTACTTAACTGTTGTGTTTGCCCAACATTTGAAAAATTTAAGAAATATTCCCTCAAAATAAAATCATTTCTAATTCATATAAAATAAAATTACTTTCTATATTCACGAAAAATAATTTTTTTATTCTTTAAATCAAATAAACTAAATATTCTCTATACAATGTTAGCTTAGAAAATTCAGCAAATACTTGATCACCAAAACTAACTTTATTTCATCACTTTAAACCTTTATGACGTCAATAATTAAAATTGAGTCGAAAACTTTTATCATTTCTTTTAACAGATTTGATTATCGAACTTTATATTAATGAATTAACAATTTTGTTTTTAGATAATTAATTAGAAATATGGTAGGTGATAAAATATTAATAATTAAACTATTCAATTTATATTAGTTTATTAACTTTCATCAATTAATTTCCACCTTTCTATACAGACTAGTTACTTTTTATCATTCGAAAAACTCGATGAAATAATTTCAGAGTTTGTAGAAGAAAAATCTGATGTAAGTTTCAAACTTTTTGTTTTGATTGCTAAATATTTGATCAAGATAATGAAAATAAATAATGAGTATTCATGTTTTCTTTTACAGGCCTTAACTGACTTTACAAGTTGTAGTTCTGAAAGTAACTTACAGGTGAATAATTGTAACAATTTTATTTACAACAAAAATTAGTAGCTGTGCGATTTTTATCAAATGTTTTAGAATTGTCCTTTTATGTCTAAACATATAATTTAATCTTGTTTCTAGCCTTTGAGTCAACCTTTACAGCTAAATCTAAAATCTGAAGGTTTAATTGAAGAAATTAACCAAACAGTTAGTTTATCAACTTTTATATAACTAAAATATGAACTAAACTTTAATCACTGACCTGGTGAAAGTATACTCATATATCAACAAATTATTTATCATTGTTCTTAAACTAATTATATAATTAAAAATATGGCTTTTAAAAGTTTATTTATTTCAGATTACTGTTGGTGAAATTGATGAAAAACCAATAGTAAGCTTTTTAATAATTTTCATATTACGAGAAGTTTTTTACCATTTGTTCTATAAAGATCAACTTAATAATAAAATGAAACATATTATGTATTAAAAGCATAATATGATAATTATTTTATAAATATTTGTTTATTTAGATATCTGTTGGTGATTTTATTGAAGAACCAGCAGTAATTTGTTTATTGGATGAGCCATCAGTAAGATTTTAAAATTGTTTTTCGACTTTAGTAACAGTTTGTTTAGCTGCTAAAATTAGTGGCTTAATATTAATTCATATTTTTAAAACTAAATTCTGAAATATTTCTAATTTATAGAAATCAAGTAGTAATGGAAAAGAAATCATTAAACTGAAGGTCAATTAAATTGTGGATAATTGTAAGAATAAGATTTAAGTCGTATTTAATCCGTTGAATTTCCAATGTATCTAAATAGAAGAAGCTGAGACGATGTTTATAACTATCATATTTAATATTAAGTATATACTAATCTCGTAAATGTGGCCTGAACAGCTCGATTTTTTTGATATCACTAACTTGATATGGTATCCATGCACTGACATTATATTCAAAAACTGGACGTACGTACAATTTGAAAAAATTGATAAAAAATCTTGGGTTCTTAGAATTAAAAGTCTTTATAATAAGGAAGACGAAGTTGAATGATTTTCCAAAGGTTTTGGAAACATAATTGCGCCATTTAAAGTCAGATGATAGACTAATGCCAAGGTCCAGGACCGAAGATACTCGTTGAACAATAAATCTATTGGTTCAGGGAATTTACAGCTGGTTTACAAGAAAAAGTTATAAGTTCAGACTTTGTGGGCTGGATTCTTAGCTGCTAATTCGCAGACCTGTCTTCTACAGTGTGCAGTGCAGTTTGAAGTTTTGAAGGATTACAAGATAATAGCTTGATATCATCTGCATACACAAACACGGTGACATCATCTACTGCTACTAATCTTTTGATGAGGTCTTTGATGAAAATTAAAAAGAGAAGGGGACCCAGAACAGAACCCTGAGGAACACCACTAGTGATTTGACTAGGAGTAGATAAAGATCTTCTACATGAGTTTGTTGGGTTCTACCTGATAAGTAATCTTCAATCCACTGTAAGATAAAGCTGTTGATTTTTAAGTTTTTCAATACAGTAACGAGCTTAGAGTGTGGGACAGAATCAAACGCTTTACCAAAATCGAGGTGTATGATGTCACAAGGAGTATTAATTTCATAATGGACTGTATGCTCATTAAGAAAAGTGAGATGTTGAGTCAGGGAAGATCTCCGTTTCACAAAGCCGTGCTGGACATCAGATATTAGATGGTGCCTCATCAAATGACTGGTCATATGATTGTGAATGATATGCTCTTGAGCTCTGCAGATAACTGAAATCAGCGAAACTGGTCTGTAGTTAAGTGCGATGTTTCTGGGACCCTTTTTATGAATTGGAGTAATAATAGCTTTCTTCTTGATAGACATGAAAATAAAATAACCTGAGTATCAGCAACTCAGTATAATTAGAAGCTTAAAATATTACAAAGACATCAAATAATGATGTAAGCTTTGAAAATATCATCAACAAAATTTATCTTTAATCTAATTATTGTATAAAGACACTATTATAACTCTTGTTAATTTTCAACAGTCTTTATTTATAGAATTTTCAATGAATATTTAATATTTGATGACTTCATCATCCTTGATACATATTTGCAGCAAAACCCTTGCATCCAGTTTCGGTAATCTGAAAATAATCAAATTATCTCACTGACTGTTTATTAAACTGTAAAGAATTTTTGTTTATAGCACTATGGTTTTAATTTTTACATTGAAAAGTTAAATTTATTGATATGAAGTAGGTGAATGAATGATATTTTAAAAAGTTATTTAAATTACTTATTATATTTTTAACCAGATTAACCAAAATGAACTAATGAGTTTTTATGAATTTGATAATTTGAGAGATTTACTGTTTGGTCAAGATTTTTGCTATTTACCAAGAATTCAATCTCAGAAGAAAGTCTTCAAAAAATCATTTAAACTCTTTCTCCAGAAATTTATTTTATATATTTTATTTTTAAATTATCTTATGAATCCCCAAATATAAAAGAAGTCATTCAACTAAGTCAAACTGTATCAGCAAACCTTAAAAAGTCTCCCTCCTTCATCATCAATTCCAACAGGATTTTTGCTTGTGGCAGATGTCATGTACATCTCATCCATATTTGGACCCCCAAAACAAACAGAGGTGGTTTGATGAGCTGTTTCACTGACTTTTATTTCACCAATAATTTCTCCTGCCCAAAAGATAATAAAAGATAAAACAAAGTTTTCAAGAAAGTTTTCAAAACAAAGTTTTATTATAATAATCTCCTAAACCAACTTGGCTATAAGAACAATGTTATATTATCTATAACAGTCGCTTATAATTTATTTTGCAATTATTTTGATATAAAATTCTTTGCAATCACCTCTTACTGGATCAACTTTTACTAAACCACTTCCAAAATACAGAGCGACCCACAAGTTTCCTTCAGTATCGATGCAATGTCCATCAGGAATACCGTTTTGTTGATCGAATTTAATTACCGATCTTGGATTGCTTATACTCCCAGTAGAGATTTCATAATCATAAGCATCGATAGAATACTTTTTACAAAATAATAAATTCAATAAATGGATTATTTTAAAAACTTACAAGTTAAAAGTGTTTAAAAAATATATTAATATAATTAATGAGTAATCTTTTGAAATAGTTTGTTTTTATTTAATATTCCAATTTCTTTTTAGACGTATGTAGGCTATATACCTTTAAGGAATCACAATAATACATGATAGAATGATCAGAAGTCCATGAAAGACCGTTTGAGATGTCAATGTATCCTTTGATACGTTCATGGCATCTACCGTCAGTGTCTAAGCAGTACAAGGATCCCTGCTTTCTTACAGGGACACCTGGCTCTTTCTCCTCACCCATTGTTCCTACAACCCATGGTTGAAGTTTAGAAAATAACATCTTAATTTCTCATGCTATGTACCAAACCCTTTTTATACGCCTACCTGCCCAAAATCTGCCAAAAGGATCGCATTTGCCATCATTAAAACGAGTTCCAGCCAACTTTGCGTCTATTGTATGAATGATATCTACATCTCCAGTTTCTTCATTCAAAAATGCAAGTTTTTGACCTGCTGCTACTACTAGTCCACCCTGTTCTCTTGGCACAACGGCCCCAACAGTAGGAGCCCCTTTGAGAATAATTTATAGCTACTTCTATCGAAGATTATAATCTTGTATCAAAGACACTTAGAGTTTTAACTGATATATGTTATTAAGGAATTATTTGTAATATAAAATAAAACTTAAACGATCAAAATAAAGATGATTCTGCCATTTAATTCCTTACCTTTTACTTCAATTTTCTTGAGAATATTACTTACAGGGTTCCATCTATTAACAGCTGCCTGCTTTATATCGACATAAAGAAGAGTATTAGTTTTACTGTCCCAATGTGGTCCTTCGCCTAATTGGCATCTAGGAAGGGATAATAAAGAAACTTTTCCAGGAAGCATAGCTAAAAAGATCAAAAGAAAATAATTAAAATGTACTGATGAAACAAAATTTAGTCAAATTTAAATACTGACAAAGTGTTTTTTGCAAATATCTAATCCTACATAGTAACACAAAGTGTTAAAATATTAAAACTTAAAAGCATTACAGCTTTAGATAGATTATAAAGATCAATTATGAAAATAATAACCTGAAATACTAAAATTACTGTTCTTTAAAATTTCAGACCTTTAATCTTATAGTAGCAGTCTGCAATTTAAAGTAAACTCTGAAATGTTAATAAATAACTAGCTATTTTTTATTTAGATAACAAACATATTATTTTGTTGAAATAAGTAAACAAATGTACTTTAATCATCTTTAACAATCATCAATTTTTCATCTTGTTTGAAACTCCCACAAAGTTGTTTTTTGTGCATTTATCTTTTGATCGGCTGATCAGTTAATTCTACCTGGATTTGCATTTTAATAGTGTTCTATAAATCAAATCCTGAATAGATTTAATTTCTTTTAAAGGTTTAGTTTATTCAGTTTTTCAAATTACTACTAATGTTTGAAAATAAAGCAAAGTCAAATCATCGATAAATTTAAAAAAAAAGTTACAAAGTCAAAGGTAAATAAAGTGTTGTATAATAATAACTTAGGTTTATAATATCAAGGACACTGGTTCGAGTCCCTTACAGAGAGAAGAATTGGTATGGGTCAGTACACTTAATTAAAAACGTTTTAGATAGCACAACTAAAATTTTTTTTAACAAATAAACTCAGAAAATCACTAATTCAGGCAAATTTTTTCTTGGTAGTCGAAAATTTGGATGCATAATTCAAGCAGTAATACTTTCTTAATATAGTAAATGCTTGCTTCGGAAGCTGCGGAGAAATTATACGAACAAGAGAAAAAGCCTTTAAGGTTCTTCTTTCTTTAAAGCTGGATTTTCTTCCCTTTTCTTCAGTTGTTTGCAAAGTAAAAAGCGCTATTCGGAGCGATCCGCTACGACATTTTTCCAGCTGTTAGTTACTGATTTTAAGCAATTTCATATCGCACTTGCAGGTATCTTTGAAACCAAGACAAGGACTGCTTATGTTGCGTTTACCCTTAGATAGCTTCCCGTACAACAGATCCCTTAGGATCCGTCTGTCACCCAATCGACGGACGTGTCCTAACAGTGAAGCCTTTGCTTGCTTAGCATGCTGTATATTGTTGTCAGACCAAAGAGTTACTTTTGCTTGTTTTTTGCTGATTAGTCAAGCTACAGTTTAAAGTGGTGAATCGTATCATGAAATGTCTTATCGAAGATAATACATTATATGTCTAAATATAACTCCAAATAATGTTATAGTCAAATTAGATTTTGCTATCTCAAAATATTATGTCATCTTAACTTAGGAAATATTCCTGCCAAGATAACTTTATTTAACACTATTTTTATTTACTTTAGTTTTAAACAACTTATATAAGCATTGTACATTTTTATGACTGTTTTTTCTAAGTGTTTGATAAAATTTCCAAAAAGTTATAAACAGCTGACTCTCTTTTAATTTCAAAAGACAATTTGCAAATCTCATCGACCAACCTTTTTATTGTTTTAAATCAAATTTGAATAATTAATTTACAATATTTATCTATATTATCATTGAACAAATTGCTCTAAAATTGGTTTAATTAGTAGGTTTATAATTAAATTTTAGCCCACATTAGGTTTTTGTTATTAAAATAAATATTTCTAAATATTCAATAAGAATATATTGAGGAGTAAATGAACATTATTGTAAAATGTGCTTAAGTGGTGTGTACGTGACTCAGTTTTCAGCATGTTCTTTGCAGTGATTTGTTACGTTCGGCTATTTGCACCTAGCATTTATTTCAATTAAGTTATCTCCTGTAATCATTTTTTGTATGATATTTGACTTACTCGTGTTATAAAGTAAATCATTTTACAAATGAGTTTTGTAGTATTGGTGGTAACTAAGTATTTGTATTAACTCAATTGTTCATTGAAATTTATTTTATTATGTTTTTATGACTTAAATAAATCTAGTCACTATCCATTTATTTAGTTTGTAATCAATTTTTTGTAGTTTTTTCTTTGCTGTATGAAAATTATTATAAATCTGTTAATAAAATTTAGTATTAAATGATCTTTTGTTGTTTAAATTTTTAAAATAGAGTTTTTTACCATTTTACTTTTAGCTGGTTAGTTTTATTTATTTGTGGTAGCATTTGATCAATGGTAGTTTAAATTGTTTTTTTTTGTGGTTTACTTCTAAAAAATTGTATCAATTAGAAAGGTTATTAAAAGATTTGAATTAATGTTTTTATTTTTTTATATATTTTTATCGTTTGTAGCTTGACCACTTTCTTTTAAATATTCCACTTTAAAATAACTTAGTGTAAATATTTAAAAAATATTTGTTCTTATTTATTTTTAAATGAAATATTTTTTGATACAACATAGCTCATTTAATCATGTATTGACTCAAATTTCTTCTGATTGTGTAATCAATTTTAAAAATATTTTTATGAATTAAATTATTTAAATCATTTTTAGGAATAATATGTGTTTTGGAATTTATAAAACATTTTGCTTTTCAATTTTTTGCTTGTAATATTTTACTTATTGTTAATTTTTATAAACTCTTTTTTAGCTTAGCTAAAATAGTTGCTTGAAAAGGAATATATAATAGACCATTATACTGTAAAAGTCACCAATTCATTTGGTTACATATACATAAATATTTATTTGTTTTATTTATTTAAAAAATACTCTATTGTTTAAAGTATTTTTAATTAATAGTATTCATGTTTTATTTTTGGGTATTATAAATAATTATTTAACAGGTAGATTTTGTTATCTATTGATAATATTTTTATTAATGACCAACACTTGTTTAGATATTTTTCACTGAGTAAAAAGTTTTACTATTAAAATTGTATTTGAAATTCTATTTAGTAAGTTTAAGCTGCATCTTATTTATATTTCATTTTATAATATTAATGAAATAATTCATTTTATTCCAGCTTTTAATTAGTTTTGTATATAGTTTAAGTTTATTAAGAAAACCATGCCTAATCCAGGCAGTAAAATTAAGACCTATAGACCAACTATGGAAGAATTTAAAAATTTCAATTTGTATGTTAAGTATATAGAATCAGATGGTGGACATAAAGGTGGCGTTTGTAGGGTGGGTAATAATTAGAATATTTTGTTTCATTTTAAAATCATTTTTAAGAATTTTACTAATTGATTGCTTAAAATATTATATTAAATATTTTCATTAATGTAGTTAATTTTTTGAAATTATTAAAGTAATATTATACTATTTAGATGTGATCTTGTTAACTTATGTTTATTAGCTAGTGCCAAGTTACTGAAAAGTAACGTTATATTTCAAAGATTCTTGACTTAGTTTCTTTTCTAGAATATTATTAAACTTTTATTTTTAGATTGTTCCACCTAAAGAATGGAAAGCAAGGCTGTCATCATACGATGATGTTGACAGTTTTAAGATACCTAGTCCTATAACCCAACACACTATTGGTAACAAGGGGCTTTATAGTCAAGTAAGTGTTCTTAAGAACAAGATTGACAAGAAGTGGAATTGAAATATTTTTTATCAAACGCCCATTGTGGCTTTTTGTCTTTTAAATCAATATTTATTGTTGGTAAAAATGTAGATTTCTGATTGCGTAACAACACTGTCAGCAAATCATTGAAACTTTTATTTTTATTTGATTTCCATTTTTAGTGTAATATGGTTTCAACTGCTATGAATGTTGGCCAGTTTCGAAAGATGTGTAACTCAGCAAGATACTCACCACCTGCATTTGAGAATTATGATTCTGCACATCGAGAATATTGGAGAAGTTTTCATCGCCCTCCTCCTATATATGGTGCTGATATTAGTGGAAGTTTGTTTGACAAGGTACTGACATCATAGCTGGATTTATTTTACTCAGTTTTATTGGCCTAGTACCCCAAAATTGTTAGAATAGAAAACTATAAATTGCAAGATTGTTGCTCAAATAGTTTGTTCAAAAAAGTTGCAGGCGATAAATAGGGAGATAATATCTTGAAAATCTGGCTTCTAACCTATCTCATCAAAATATCTGCTTATTGTTATTTTTGTTGAAAAATATCATAGTAATTTTCAGTTGTTTGGAAGATTTGTTCAAAGCTTCTGGTTTTCGAAACAGCAACTACTACTTTAGATGATATCTCGACATAATAAAAGAAATAAATTTGATTATCCCATCACACGTTTTTCAAGAACCAAAATATAAAAACTTAATTCATTAGCGCCATTTTGCAAATAGTCCACTTTCGCTATTGTTTACATCTTTATAAGACTCGACTCTTTGATAACAAAATCTTTGATTTAAGCACTGCCTCTTTGCTGGTAGCCTTTTCATGAAAACCAAAAGATTCTTACATTGATAAATTTCATGTATCGATTCCACAAAATCTTCTGATAAGCTCAAAATGAGTCCAGGGCTGAAAAAGGCTGGGGACCACTGACATAAAGTAGTTGATAGCCAATTAAGTTAGGATAAGCGAGTTTTTATCTTCTAATATTGTTGTTTACAACTTTCTTTTCAGCGTCAAACTGTTTGGAATGTGGCAAAACTGAATAGTATACTTGATCTTGTTGAAGAGAACTCAGGAATTAAGATTGAAGGAGTAAACACTAGTTATTTGTACTTTGGAATGTGGCGATCCACTTTTCCGTGGCATACTGAAGACATGGATCTTCATAGTATCAATTATCTTCATTTTGGAGCTCCTAAGTTTTGGTAAGTTTCTGCTCCTTATAAGAAAGCGTTCACGTGACTTGTATGTGAAAGGTTAAGGGTTAATTCCAATTTCTGAAAAATATCCAAATCACAGCTTTACAAATTCACAAAAGCTCAAGTTTCAACTCTCGATAAACTTAAAATTTTACCTCAACAATTTTCAAGCCACAAACTTGGTATGTAGGTATGCAGTTCCCCCTGAACACGGCAAACGTTTAGAACAACTCATTGAGAACTTCTTTCCGCAAATGCATGGTCGATGCAAAGCATTTATCCGCCACAAGCAGACTATAGTGTCGCCAAAACTACTCGAAAAACATGGGATCCCTTATGACAAAGTAAACAACCTACAAACTGCTAATTTTCATTTCTTCACATACCTGCTTGCTTGTAGGTTGTTCAAGAAGCAGGTGATTTTATAATCACCTTTCCTTATGGATATCACTGTGGATATAATCTTGGCTTCAACTGCGCTGAATCCACAAACTTTGCTAACGAGAGATGGATTTCTTACGGTAAAGCCGCCTCTAGATGTACTTGTAGCAGAGAGGCTGTCTCCATCAACATGGACAGTTTTGTAAAGATTTTTCAGGTATCAAATTAAATGCAGAAAAAATTGGAAATATTTATTTGTTTGTTTGTAGCCTGATCAGTATGAGTCATGGAAAAAGCATCCGAAAGATTTGAAGATAAACCACACCTGGTGTCCCCCGGCCCCCCATTTCAACGCTCCATATGTTAGTTGGAGAGAACAAGTGAAGAATTTTGTGTAAGAAAGAAAAGTTGTGATTAAATTTCTGCAATAATCTAATGATGTGATTTATAGTGATGCAGAAAACAAGAAAAATGGAACAAACAAAAGCATCCGAAAGTAAGTTAGTTTGCATTTTGTTAGAAACTGTAAAATTCTTCAGATAATAGCTTGTGGAAATATTTTGATGGAATCCTTGTTAGGCTTCTAACTTCTTGTAGCCCGACTTCGGAGTATAAAAAGTCTCAACGGAAAGGAAAAGGAAGTCGAAAGTTACTTCCTCTCGAGCCTAAACCATCTTCATCGCGCAAGAAAGCGACAGGGAACAACTTAGAGAACATCATCTCAATGTCTAAGGACATACATCCGATAAAGCTCCAAAACGAAAAATCTTCGACACTTTATGATAGGATCAAATCGCGAAGTCGAAGTGGTAGTGATACCTCGCCACTGAAAGAAGGTACGAGCCTCAGATCACCTTGACAACGCTTCATCGATATCTTTCAGATGCAGACGACTCCGTAGCGGTCCCGAAGACAACGAAACGGCGCCGAGGCCGCAAACGTAACATCATCTCATCAAAACATCAATTTACTTACTGATTTCATCGCAGCTTTATTAAAGAAGCGGAAGCACAAGAAGATCAGAATTAACTTTGAAGAGGAAGTGGCGATGAATGAATTAGCATCCACCAAAGCTCCTTATTGTACCATCTGCTGTCTGCTGAGATTGAAAGTTCAAAGATGTGTAAGTTAATAACAAGCTTCTATCCAAGTTTCGATTTGATGTCGATTCTAACTCTTCTATTTTCCAGCAACCTCTTTCGACGTATGAATATTATGTGGACGCGCGTGGAATCGCGAAATCTGAAGTCCTTATTCCAGAATTAAACTTTTCGATGTCACATAATGACCCAGACCCTGAGGGAATGACCTTTCAGCTAGGTGTGTACTTTCTGGCTTCAATTTTTATGTGCTGGCGGCTTTTTATTCAAAAGCCATTTTGTTTAGTTTCTATAAAACGAGCTACTTCCGCTTTGAAACTGTTTACACTTTTAGTTTCTGTGGGTGTGAGAGTGGGTCAAAAGGTGACGAGCAGCTACCATTATAGTCTTTTGAATACCAGTCACCACATATCTTTTATCAAACAGAAGATATAAATTATGAAATGTTGATTTAAAGCAGCTGGGCTTATTCGAATTATAAAAAAATGAAGATTTCGTTGAAGATTTGATGGGCATGAAAGTTGTTGTTAGAAAAGCTTCTGATGTTCACTTGTTTGATAGTTTAGCTTCAGTAGTGGCTGATATGTAAATGACAAAAACTTGATGACTAATTCACTCAAAAAAAAAACTTAGAAAAGAAATTGTCGCAATCATTACAAGTTTTCACTCCGGAAACCAAACCGCAGTCACTAAAACATCAGAAGTAAAATTAATCGCTTCGTTGAACGAGAAGTAAAGAAGCTTTTTGTAACATTGAGGCTTACACAACCAAATAGTATCACTTTCAACTCGCCAAATTTCATCTAACTAACTTTGAAAATCGTGAAATGAAAACGTGCAAAAAAAATTTGAAATAATTTCAATAAATTGCAGAATCAACGGCGACACCGAAAATATCATACTTGATCAAGTGCGGTAAGTGTCACGTGCAGGTCCACACCAGTTGCTATGGCGTCAATGATGCCATGTATCTCGACTGTGTTCGAAGGAACCCTTCTTTAAAATGGCATTGTAATCGGTGCAGAGTGAACGCGAAAGATGCTGTGAGTTATGTTATTTGTAGCTTCTTCAACCTTCTTTAACTCATAAATTGTTGTTTAGATTTGCTGCTTGTGTTATAAGCAAGCGGGTGCTTTAAAAACTGTTGGAAATCGGCCAGGAAAGTGGGCCCATGTCGCTTGTACCCTGGCCCTTCCTGATGCATACTTTGAAAGTACATTAACCAGAGAGCGTATTATGATCAAAGACAAATGTAAAGAAAATGACTTTGAGGTCAGTGATGCCATCAAATATTACCAGATTGTCATCGACGTTATCATCGACAGAATTGTTGTTATTGTAACAATGAAGATGATGAGAATGGAATGAGTGTTCAATGCTGCTCAACTGATTGTAGCAACCAAGAGGCCTTCCATATCACGTGCGCCACTGAGAATAATCATTATATAGAAGAAGGAAACTGGCCGGATAGTATCTACACTTTTTGCTCAAAGTGTAGCGAAGATCTTCCATACGGTCAACTTGTAAGCAATTTCTGATTTAATTTGTTCAGTTAGTTTACTTTTCAAGTAAAATCTTACTTGAAGACAGTTTTGTGGAAACGTGAATATTTTGCAGAACAACGAAGGTGTTGCCCCTACTGTGAAAGTTGGAGATGAGGTTACTGCTCTCAATGAAAATGATGGCAGATATTACCCTGCTCATATAAATGATATTAAAAATGTCGAGTTCCATAAGGTCGCATTTGAAGATAGCACCTTCAGTAATAATCTCTTCCAAGAGGATATCATTGTAAATCTGTTTTATGTCTTGTTATCTTTTTCTGATCTTCATCTTCTTTTAGAACCATGATTGGTCTAAACCTCCTGCTATCTGTTCCAAAGTGCAAGTAAAATGGAGCGACAATATCATTTATTCTGCTAATTACAAAGGAAGTAATCCTTCTAAAGTCTACATGGTACAATCCATCTCTATCTCATCTCTCGCATTCACATCTTTGCTTTAGGTTGTCTACTCTGATGGTGGTGTCGGTGAAATTCAACGCCATGAACTTTTTTCAACCAAAGAAAAAATACCACGCAAGATTTCGAAATTGGTGGTAAGTACCTGCTGCTGCTGCCGCCTGCATTTATTCAGCAACGGTTTCAGGGTGCCAAGAAAGAACGCAAGAAACGGACAGCATCGATCAAGAATAAAATAAACGGTTTAAGTGAAAGCAGCATCAATAAGCGTTAATGTAGCGCTATCATTCAGAAAGGGTTACCTTAAAACTGTGCTAAACGGATATTTAGGTTGAAGTTTTTTATTGTGTTCTCATCACTGTTACTGAAAATATGGATGTGATGAGAAATTCTTTTTTAAACTTCTATCTATATCCTTTGTTTTTTAGGAAATTTTTAATCGTGTCTAGCTTTTTGTCATGTATTTTTTACATATGCATCTAGTAATGCAGGTGTCATGATATAAAAACTAGTTTCATAAATATGTGGTTCTACATTACTCAATTTTTTTAAACTAATTCAAGTCTTTGAAGAAATAACGATTTTTACTTATTTGATAGATTAAAAACAAGAATTTCCTCTCAACAATTTTATTCTAGCAATTAAGATAGGTTTTATGATTTTGAAATGTGTTGAATAGTTTAAGATTTTAGGTTTAAAAGAGTTTAAAGATATAAGATATATATATATTTCTAGCTTCAGTATAAGTCCTTAAAAATAAGAATGTTTAAAAGTTGGAATACTTTTTGCTAGATTGATGAATATTAAACAAAAATAGCTCTATTTTTTGTGCATATTATGAAATATAAATTGCCAAATAATAACTTCTACTTTTTCTATTCTAAAATCAATCCAACATTTTATTTTTTAGTTTAATTTCTTGGTCGAAATGTCTATATAAAAACAACCTTTATTTTCAAAAACAATATATCTGCTGAAAAAATGTCACTAAAACTTCGTTATGAGAAATTAATTAACAACTATATGAAAAGGACAGACAAAAATGTTTATAATATTCAAGACCAACATATTAAAGATGAATTTAGAGAAATTGAATAATAGTTATTGATGAACGTTGATTCTATTAAAAGTCGGTAAGCGAACAGCGGTACAATATATAGAAAGCCAAATAATATTTTATTGATTAGATAGTTTTTACAACTAACACCCTCTTTTAATTTTTTTTTGTTCTTCGGAAAAAAATGTATTAATAAGCAGAACTTAAATTTGAATTTAAGTTAGACTGATTAATAAACTTTATCTAGACTAATATAATGTAATAAAAATATGCTTTTAGCTTAAGAAAGAATTTATTTTTTTACAACCTTATAAGTTCTTTTACACTGTTTGTTAAATTAAATTATTAATCTTATTTATTTTTACTATAATTGGATTACGTTTTAAAACTAAAGCAAATATGAAAAAATCCTTTTTATCCTTAGTAATTACTAATCGATTTTAAAAGTAATACAATTTGTGATTTATTGGTGATATACACTTAATATTAATACTTTTTATCTAATATCGGTATTATTAAAATTTCTTGTAACTTCTGAACAATCGCCTAATGAAATTTATTTTTACATTCTTTTCACTAATAGTTTTTCATTAAAAAATCCAGTTCAATAAGTTATACAATATAAAATAGGTAAATTTTTAGATTTATTAATTCTTAATTAACGCATTTTAATATAGATTAGTATTAATTTAAAAAGCAAAAAAAAATTATAAGCAAATTTTCAAAATTTTAAAGCTAGAAATTTTTCCAGTAAATTTAAAAAATGAAAAATTGCTTCTAACAAAACTCTAATAGATAAAGTTTAATTTTTAGTATTTATTTGTTGTTTCTATCTGTGTTTATATGTTTTAAACATTACTTATTATATGTAATAATGGGTCAAGAAGATTCAGAAAACAATTTGGGCTTTTTTTATGGAAGTAACAAAAAAAAAGTAATTATACAGAAAACATCGTCTTGTTATAGGTAAAGATTTCTTCATATTTTTATAATTTACTTATACGGCAAAGTTCGATAAAATATGAAATATAAAACTGATTATATTTTTAGCTTCGACAAAATAGCTTTGTTGAAACAATCTTTGAACCATTTTCGCACAAAGTCTTCCCAGAATATAAAAATTAGAAATAGTAGTACTTTTAAACAACAATCTAAATTTCGTAAAGAATTCAATAAAAGTTTTATAAAAGGTGATACATTTTATCTTATTTAAATGTTTATTTGATTATAAACTTCCAAATAGTTCAAGGTATTAGGATGTTTTTTCTATTTTATAGAAGCATCTGTTATTGCAATACCATTGAATGAAAATTATCAAAGTAGAAGTGATGTAGAAACCAGCAACCAATCTTTGTCAAGAAAGAAACCAGATTCTATTTTGCAGTATGATTAAAAATAAAAAAATCTCTTTCATCTAAACATTAAATTTCAGCATTCGCCGTAGATTGAAAAAATCTGCTGAAAAATTAAAGATGCAATATGCTATGAAATCAAATAATTACCTTTCAAATGAACAAAGTGAAATTATAAACTGTTGATTACATGTTTTAGAAATTATTTAGATTATATTCATAAATGTGCCATATTTTTGATTTTTAAACAAATTTATGAACAGATATTTAGTAATTTCTGCTTATATGAAATCCTTATGACTCAAAAATATTTTATTGAATCTTAGATAGAAAACTGAAGTCTAATCTTTAAAATTTTTCTTTTATTTCAAGTTGAAACCAAATATAAATCTAAACTACCCGATTTCCAGAAAATAGATCACATCAGAAGCAGAAAGTCAGTGATGATTGCTTAATCATTTCTTAGTCAAAACTGGATTTGTTACATAATAAATCCTCTTCTTCAGACTTTCTTTTAATGGATTTGCTCATTGTGATCCCCCGAAAAAGAAACGTTTTCTTTCTCACCTGGTAGAAAGCAGTCAAAAAGATTTTAGTCTTTATCGAAGCTGTGACTTACTTGAAAAAGATAAAAAAGCTTTAGAGTCGATAGCTATTAACTATATTAATAAAATTGAAGAAATAGGAAAGGTTTGGAAAAGTTGAAGTAAATATCTGAAATTTAATTGTTTTTTTTTTTATTAAGAAAACAGCCTCAAATCTGGATTATAAGAAAAGGCCGTCAGCAGCTCCTAAAATAAACAACTCTAACATGTCAGTGGTTTGATTTAAACAAAGAAGTTTGATTTTTTGTGATTACGGAATTATAATCGAGTTATAAGCATTTAACTGTATCAAAATGTTTGAAAGCATTTGAGTTCTTGCTGAAAAGCTGGTGACAATAAAATGAAATCTTTTAATATTATTTAATAAAGAGATTTCTTATGGACTTTCAATGATTAATTAACAATTAATAAATTTGATCACTAAATATTAAATTAATTGTTTATTTTTCAATTACTTTTTATAGAAGTGTATGTCCAAATTTTTCTTATAACTCCCATACGAGATTGAAATCAAATATTCGTATAAGTAATCCTAGCAAAGCTTCAGGTGATTAATGTTTCTATACTTAACAAACTCTCTTTTATATTGTTTATTATTTTTCATGGTCAGTAAATCATTCAAATATCAGATTTAATGATAAAGTGTCTGATGTAAATGGCTCTTTTTCAAACACTAAAACTTCCCACTCCCAGTTTAAAGTTTGTTACTTTTCATATTTGAAACTTATACTTTTTTATTTTGGATCATTTCTTTATTAGTTGATTCCAGTTGAATCAACTGCTAATTTGCCAGCTATTGAAATAGTAATAGGTAAAGTAGAAGATCAGGAACAACCGCCTTCGAAAGATATTTCAAAGAAGCAAGGGTCTGTTCATAAAGGTCTTGCTTTGACTTCCACGCACAAGTTCATGGAAGACTTGAGTGATGAAGAGGTTCGGTTATTTCAATTAGGAAATGTTTAATCTAATTTATTTAAGTTTATTGAGAAACGTTCAAACAAATTTCTTGTTTGCAGATGATTATGAAAGTAAGATTAATTTCCCCAATGAAAAATTATCAAAATGTAAAGATTTGATTTTTTAAGAATGGAAAATTCACTGCAAACCTCAACAGATTACCTTATAACAATGAAGGCATGATTGTTGAGCAGTTAATTATACAAATAATTCTTTTCATTTTGTTTTTATTAAATTTTAAAACTAAATATTTTAGCTAATTGTTCAACAAAACATCATTTAAATGAAAATATTTTTTAAGGTTTAGATGACAAACAGCTCCACCCAAAAGTAACTTTCTATTTTCTAATTCAATTTTGTTTTTCTAATACTTCTTTCAACTTTAGGCAGATGAAGATGAAGTAGCAGCAAATCAAAGTTAGCAGATTTATTTAAATATAAAAGAAATACTGACATGAAATTGCTCTACAGATCAATCATCTCATGTTTCTGATAAGGTAACTTGTTGGATTTAAATCCTTCGATCTTAAGTCGTTTTGTTTGCAGAATAATCATTTGGTTTCTTCTCGTCAAAAAATGTTATTGAAGACAAAAAAAGAAGAAAAATCTATAAATGGTATAGAAAACAAGTCGTTAGTTCAGAACCAACCTAAACCTATAAAAAGCAAAGAACATCAAATAAAAGTTCAAAAAATTGAAGAAGATAAAAGAGATATCGAAAATGATAATGGAAAAGGTAATAATGATGAGATAAAAGGTGATGATGTTAAAGTTGATGAGTCAAAATCACATGATGATGATAACGCAAAGACTGAAGATGTTCTAGAACCAGATGAAGAAGATAGTGAATCTAGTAGTGATGATGAAGTCTCAGACACTTTTATGAATTTCCCAAATTCAGAGTTTTTAGAGACTGATTTTCCTAAAAGTAAACAGTTTAGTACTCTTGAAAGACACAGAGTTGTGATTTTTGGTGAAAGTTCCCTCAATTTACAAGTGCCCTACTATGAATCAAGTGATAACCAACGTTTTGAGGTTCATTTGCTTCCTTATTAAGTTTTTCTGATCATTAAACTTCAACAAATTTGTTTTCAAGGCTGTTGCAAACATGGTTGCTGTCGATAATGTAATTGAAGAAGATGAAAATGAAGGAGAATACAGGAATTTTGCAATCATAGATCCTAGTGAATTGAAATTAAACGCATACGACTTTGAGGTAGTTTATCAAAATCGATGAAACTAACCTTCTAAATAGTTTAGTTTCAGGTTACTTCCAGCCAGTCGACCCTAAAAGGGGCAGGAAAAGGATTTATTTACAAACAACCGTTAGTTTCACAACTTCTAGCGTTTCCGAAACTAAAAAATTTTCAGGTTTTATTATTCGCTTGTTTGAATACTATTTGAAAGGAACTTTTTAGAAGATCAAAAAACCTGATGTTGGTTGTGAAGCCCTTAGTTACCGAAAAGGACATGAAAAAGAGCTTGGTCGTAATCTTATGAAGTTAGAATCTTATGAAAGGAAGATAAAACAAGTTTGTCTACTCCTTATCACTCGCATCCATCTAATCTTTGATCTTCAAGGATATGTCCTCTCGGATTAACTTACGAGGGAGATTCAACTTCAAAGACTTCATCTGCAGATACGAACTACCTCATGATCTTAATCAACTCATAGGTCTTTAAATCACTTCTAATCTTTATCTTCAGACTCTTTATTCACAGGTATGAGCCCAATTACATACATCACCAACTACTGTATGATACCGCCTAGGAGAAGTAGATTATATGAAACAGTTTTTAAAAATCAAATTGAAAAACGCCAGTCGGAGTGCATTGATAGAAATGAATCTTTCTCCCTTCACCCCGAGCTTTATAAGTTAGTTTCTGGTGGGGTTAAATCTATCCTTGGATCCGTGCGCACTCGAACTAATATGGAAGTTGATCTTCATTGTTTGGTTCAACGCACGTACAACAATCATAAATTTATACTAGGACCAAATCAATGTGAAGCGAATCTGAAAAAAGATTCCAAAAAGTCTACAAGGAGTGGAGATAAGTTATCAAAAACGGTAAGGTGCTGATGAAGTATGAAGATAAGTGAAAGATTCTTTTGTAGGAACTCCTAAATGGTCTTTATGAGATTCATTTTGGTAAAATTAAAAATGAAATAATTGAAGATATGCTTCGAATGCTTCGTGTAAATGATGATCAAATTGACCTAGAAGTTGATCTTAAATTGTTCTCTGCTGTGTGTGCTACAATGGAAAGAATATTTCCATTTCATTTTTAGTGAGTTGAAATTTGTATGATGCTCTTAATTTATCTAAATCTTTTATTTTATCACTCCTAGTAAACAAGACAAATCAATACGATGTCGTGATACAGTTTTCGGAAATGTCATGAATTATTTTAATTTAAATTCTGAAATTGATCTTGAGAAACTGACATCAGGTTTGAGGCAATTATTCACCATTTTACTGAATTTTTAATATGTGAATAAGCTTCCAAGCATTTTAATTCAACTTCTGTGTTTGATTTGAAATAAGTTATTATTTCACAATTTAAAATAAAATTAATTCAAGTTTTAAAGATTTGTTTATTAAATTTAGTTGTTAGACTTCTTGAAAGGATTAAAAGTAACAACAAATTTATTATATATAGTTTGAGACTGGTTTATTTGCTCTTTTATTGATACAAATAGTTATTAAATGGTTTAATGTTAAGACGAAATCACAGTATACAGAAAAATATTGTTGTCGTGAATCACATTTAGTTTTCTTAGTTTTTGATTCATAAAAGTTATTTAAAAACAACATTTGTAAAGCTTATACAAAAATAAACAAACTTAGATAAATGTTTCAAATTACATATCTTTGTAATCATCTCAAAATTTTGTTTCTGACTTAGATGTAAGAGTAAATAAATTAAACCAGATTTATAAGAAACATATACTGAAGCAAATACAAGCTGCTATATAAAAGAAGAATATCTAAGTGCTAAACGCTAAGTGAGTGAAAAAAGAATTAAATCGGCCATTTACAAATTACCATCACAAATACCTTGTCATAAAATCACAGCAAAACAAGAGTATAAACTGACAAAAAAAAAACTGTTCAGAATGAGTTTTAGTGGCTTAATACAGAAATATGTGGATTTAAGTCTCCTGAACTCCAAAAACGTCTTCAACAAGAGCTTTGTAGTTGATCTTGTTGACTCCATTTGCTGATAATGAATCATTCCCAACCCAAGAATCAACCTGATAAGAGCTTGATTATATTCAGAGTACTAATTAACAAGAGGTGAGTTTACGTGAAGTGGTGCTTGTTGGTATTGAACCATTACAGCTGGCTTAGTTCGCCAGTTAAGAAGTTCTATAGCTTCTCGATATTTGATTTGACCGTCGCTCATAAAACTGAGAAATATTTGATGATTACAACGACATCAGTTATCTGGTAGTTACCTTCTTTCGATGGCGTTCATGATATCGTAGGATATTGGTAATTTATGAGATCTGTAAGCACATCTGAATGAATGAAGATCAATAAGACCAGTTTGTTTTTCATCTTCCATTTCACAAGCATCCATGAGTTGATCAAAATTCTAAATTTAGTATCCCAACCAAAAGTTTTTAGTTTTATTTAAAGGGCTGAATAAAAATGAAACAAAAGCCACCTCAAAATTTTTCCTTTTCAATTTTTCTTGAGCAACAGCTAACACCAAATTGACATCCAAATTTTTAACTGGATCAGATGAGTAATTCCTTCCGACTGTCATGATTTCTTGCTCTGAAAGAACTCCCAGACCAAGCAGCTGTTCTCTGCATTTAAATTAGATATTTGCGAGAAATATGAAGAATTTGTAAATATGGAGATTTTGAATAAAAACCTTAAAATTGTGTAAGGTAAGTTTCCGTTTTGATCAGTATCATGAAGGAGAAACAACTCTTTCAATTCTTTTTCCTTATTTTTTGCCGCTTCCGTAATTTTAGGTATAATTAAAGCCATATTTGAATGAGGGAACTGTAAAGAAGTGACAATGGTTTTGAAATAGAGGCAATCTACTAGTTATATCAGGATTCTAACCTCATCGCAATGAGATTCCATATATCTCAAAGCATATTCATCAGCGTCAGTCAGTATAAAATTGAATTTGTTGAATGTACAATGAGCTCCAACATAAAGATCACCAACTTCATAGTATTCAGCTGTTCCTTCCATATTATCATAGTCATGAGGTTTCTTTAGACGTCTTCTTTCCAAAAATTGTCCTCCAATAACACCTTTGATTCGAAATATTAAATTATCTTTTAAGATTTATTTTACAACTTTTTTACGAAAACTCTTAAAAAGGAGATTTTTTCAGTTTGTTTTGATAAATTCAGTGAGGTCATCAATATTTTGTTGGAATTTTCACTAGCAGTAGATTTACCTGAATTTCTTAGAGGTGGTTCAAAGAATGAGACCGTATCATCTGATAAATAATAAGAAACGATGAATTTTCGAGTACTATCAATCGGACTATCTGTAACCATATAAGCCACAAAACGCAATATATGGCTCTCCAAACCAACCCTAAAAAACAGATTTTAAACTCAATTCTGAAAATCATCAAATATTTAAATGAGATATAATTAAATTAAAATATAAATATATTTGCATCTATTAAAAAAGAATAAATCAAAGTTGAAATGAATCATTTACAAAAATTGTCTTTAAAAACTAATAAAATACCAACCTATCCTTCTCCAAAAATTTGATAAAATCTCGTCTTGGAGGTTTTGGGACAAGTCCCAGACACGTTGCAAGCGAGTCCATCTCAGATCCAAATCCATTGTAAGGTGGAAAAGAAGATGAAACTGGTGGAGGTTGGGACTCCTTGTAAACTATTTTCTCGAATTTATCTGAAAACAAATGAATTGGATGATTTAGTCCTCTTTGAGCTTATTTAGGTTTCAGATCACCTAAAAAGTTAATAAAATTCATTTTTTTTTTTAGTTTTTTTTTAAAGCAAAAATTTTACTAAAAAATTGAAGCTATGTAACTAAAAATGGAAAAAATCAATTCATAAAAATTTTTAGAATTACTCAAATGTATAAATTTCAAAATTATGAAAATATTTAAAGAATAAATCTTGAAAGAAATTCACCAATTCCAAATTTGCATTTGTAGTGATCTTTAGTGAAGTCATCACAATCACACAACACAATCCGGCGTCCCCAAGCGTTCAACACACTTCCAATCATAAGATCTTCATCTTTATAGTAATCCTCATAAATAGCACCAGTCTAAAATAGTCCAAGTTGAAACTAAATTCGCCGCTATGTTAGATGAGAAAGGTAACCAACCTTTAAACTGTCCAGTATATACCTCCCACCATGACCCGTTGGCCCAAACACATTCAAAACAGTCCTAGTAGTGGCTTCACCCGGTTTCAACATCGGCATTGGAGCATTCTAAGCAAGGAAGTCGCTTATTAAAAAGTCTTAGGAATAAGATACGATGATATTTGAAAGTCAAACTTTAATGAGTTTAAAAATAATTTGAAAAAGTTGAAAGAAATTTGATATCGAAGATTATTTGAAGGATTATAAACTTACTTTAGGTAGACGACCTCTACGAAGAAAGACAGGACCATTATCTCGACCAGCGTTTGCTGGAATCTTCTCATATATCTCAATTGTATCATCAGCGAGGTAATAACAGAGAACCTACAACAAAAATCAGCTGTTAGAATCCACATTTTCTGAACCAACAAAAGTTCGAACCAGATCTCTGCGATCTCCAAACATTGTGTCTCTGTCATCCCAGTAACAAAAAAACCTCAGCACCCTGCGATCATGATCGAGAAATTGTTTCAATGTATCCATCTTCTCGTAAGGACGAAGAGGTTGAGCAATCTTGGCTTGCTGGAAGAAATTGAGGATTTAGAAGTGAGGTGATAATAGTTAGGATTATCTACTTCCTCTCTTAAGGTGCTGTAAGGATCATTTGGAACTGGACAAGCTTCACCAACTCTTACACCAAGCTTCTTTAAGAAGTTTCTAGTGAAATCATCACCATCACATAGTTTGAATTTTCTGCAAAATTGTGATATGAAAACAAAATCGTTTAATGAATTCTAAGCATGATCCATACTTTCCATATAAGATTAGTTCATTTCCAATGTTAAAGTCTTCTACTGTATAAAACTGGTCATCATCTGGAGCAGGTTTAGTGATTCTATGTCTTCTTATGATCGTACCTTGTGGCATACCCGCGTTTTTAATCTTCAAATATAAGTTTTGTGATAATAGCTTCAAAATTGTTTAATTTATATTTCTAAATATAGAAATATAACAAATATCAAATGATAAATTGAACTTACCACTGGTTCAACCACTTGTATTGAATCATCTTCAAGATAGAAATATAATTTACAATTTCTAACACGATATTGTTCATCTCTTCTTTCAATTACACCTTCTTGATAATATGCTTTGAAGTTTAAAACCTGAGTGAAATTAAAGCGCTAAACTCAAAGAAAAACATTTTAAATGTTTACCTGTCTATCATAAGCTACCCAAGAAGGTGCAGTAGCTCCTACACCTTCAGGAAAGTTACTAAATTTGGGAGGGATCACCTGTCCAGGAATAGGTCTGCCACCAATTCCAGGTCTATGGGCCCCAGTTACCATGGCAGTCTCATTACAATAATCAAAGAAATGAGATTTGTGGAATTTTTCATTACCAAGCTGAAAATAAAAAATTGTATTTTTGTGAATCAATCATTTATTTGCTTCAAAACAAATTTAAGAATAATTTGGGTGAATAACTTAAACTTTTATATTTTTTTTTACATAAGAAAACAAAGAAAAAATTTTTGCCTAACTAAAATATAATATTTTAATAGTTTTTAGATTAAAGTTCTTTAACTTAATGAAATGATTACCAAATAAACACCATTTAAATTATTAAAAAAACTTATTAAGAAACTACATTTAAAATTACAAACCTAAATAATAAAAAGTTAAATGAGTTGAATCAATTAAAAATATTTAATTATTTAAATCAAAATACACAGAATAAAATTGAAAAGTTAATAAACAATAAAATAATAATAATAATAAACAAACTAATAAACATTAAAAAGATTAATAGACTAAAATTGTATTAATCATCAGAATATAGCAAAAATTTGAACCAATATTTCTATTTGTTGCAAACAGTTTAATATTCTTAAACAGAAAAATATAAAAAGGTAAACAAAATTAAAATATAAAAACTCAAATTTTCATAAATCTTGAAATTTCTCTCATATCATAAACCAAAATTAAAACAGCCAAAATCAAACAGCAATAATTAGACAAACTGTTTATTACTATTATCAAAGTTTTAATAACTAAAAATTAACAAGTAAATACTCACATTTTTATTAAAGTTGTTACCTGGAAGGAATGGCAACGACATGACTTCAAGAATATGATATACTCACTAAAAAATGTTTAGCTATTTTACACCAGCATGTAGTGGCGAAGCTTGTTTAAGAATAGCTATCTTTTACTCTGTATTCTAAAATAGCATGCGTTACTACAGCAACTAAAGCGGTAGCTAAAGTGGCTTTTGCTTATAATTTGTTATCAAATAAAATTATAAAGCTATTTTATGATTTATGTATATACAATTTGTAAAAATTTTTGTCGGTTTTATTTAAAAAATTTTAACAACTATAAATATAAAAAATAGGAATATACAATCTGATTAAAACAAGCCACTGAAAATGAACATTTTATGTTCTAAAAGCTACAAGCAAAAGTGATCGATAAAAAGAATATTACATGAAAACAATTAAAATAAGATTACCACTTATAAAATCTGGAGATTATAAAAGTCTAGATTATATAAAAAAGTTAGTTATAGTTTACTGTAGTATAGTTATAGTCTAATACAGTCTGTTGATGATTGCTTGCAACTTTTTGTAAACATTTTGGGTTGTTTTGGAGCTAATTTAATCATTATAGAATTGAACACAGATCTTAAAAGGATTAATTAAATAACAAGCTACAAGATGTATCATCGGTTAAGTCGACTGATAGATAATCCATTGTGAGTGAGTTAGAATCTTACCGTCGTCAAATATTCTATAACGGAGCTTATCGGATGTGAAAATTAGCTTCCATTATAGAGGTAAAAAGCACCGCTTTCTCGTGAATATCTTTAGAGGTGCAAAGGGAGTACATCTAAACCGAAAATCAACAATCTGGTGACCTTAATTTCACTGTTCCAGGTCAATGAGCTGCGTGCTGAACGACGGATCTAAAGAGTGGGTGATTCAGCGCACGCTACTCTTCAATATACTCAAAGCCAATGCACATGTATGAGGACAGTATGTCAGCCAACATGTATATTCATCAGCTCTATTAAAATAAGGGTGAAAGATGAAATCTAGTTGTACAATTTTGCTCACGAATAGACGGCAGCAGCACCTGGCAGAAAAATAGTATAAGCACAGAGGTTTATACAATAATAAGATTTTATCTAATAAAAATTATTTTCGACTGTGATATATGAAATCTTTTGCTTACTAGTTGTTTTTTAATAAAATAGTTTACAATTCTAAAGTATTGTGTTTGCAAAATGTACTGATTCTGCTGTTTACGAATTAAACAAGTTTTTCAGAACATATTTCATAATAGATTTTCAACTACTTATTTTTTAGATAAATACTAACAGAATTAAAGAAATTATTTACATCAAAAAAGCTATTAGATAACATAAATTCTTTTATAATAAAGTCAGATGAAACAACTTTTAAATAGAATGTAATTATAATCACAGGTTTTGATCAAACGATATAAAAATTTGGGTTCAAGACCTTTTAATTTCATTCTTTTTGTCTCATAGGTTGCTCAAAAGGTTACTTATAGTAGCTAAAAGATGAAAACGGTTTCATATAAACAGGCATATTGAATCAGAAGTCAAAAAAAATTGATGATATAATAGTGCTGATGCACTGTACGATCAAATACCATCTACTTTCAATGGTAGATACTTGTAAACTTACAATTATATTGATAATAATAATAAATGTTAAAAAGATTTGAGGAACTTTAAATGTAATCTGTAACTTATACTTATGCTTTTGTTTGGTAAACTTTATCTTTTTTATTATTAATATTTTTGTTAAAAATCCAATTTAGCATCTTTTTAAGGCCCTATTGATAAATAAAGTATATAACATAAAAGTTTATAGTTCTTTTTTATCGCTTACAAACTTTATTACCATTTATTATAACTCCCCTTTTATATATAAAAATATTTAAATTTATTTTTTTAATTATTACAAGTTAGTTTCCATTTCTGACAAAAGACATATAACTTCTAGCTAATTCTTTATTTTTGGAATATTTTTAAAGAACATTTTTTTTCTTATGGCGATTTGCTAGAAGAAAATTGAAGAATTTTTGTGTATTTATTGTTAGTTAGCTCAATTATATGTATATTATCTTTTAAATAAATATATTTTAGAAAATTAAAGATTTTAATTTTAGTAAATTGTGTGGTTATTTTCTATTAAACACTTTTAAAGTAATACAAAGATTGCTTAAAACCTTTTATTATATAAAAGGGTCAACAAATATTTTCATTTCTATGTCAAAGTATAATATATTTCCTTCAACTTATTAAAACTAATTTCTTATTTAATGATAATTCAATTATTATTATGTTGTTCTTATAATATTTTTAATTTAATTAGTTTTGAGTCTTAAAATCAAACTTAATTTATAATATTTATATATTTGACTAGCTGACTAAAAATTGAATGTTTTTTATTATAAATTATTTTGATCTTCTAGATAAACTGTTTTAGATTTTTTTTTCAAATTTGGACAAGTACAGAATCAAACATGTCAGAATCTTCTGTAAAAACTATACTTGGAACAATGGAGATATATAAAAGAATGAATCAAAAAGAAAGTGAAGACTTCACTCAAGTTTTTACTGAGTAAGTTTGTTAATTTTGTTTATTTCTTTAAGTTTAACTTTTTTAAACCTTTTTTTTAGTGTAATGTATTTGTTCAAAATTAAATAATTTTGAGAGTATGTCTTAGTACTTTAAAAACTCGGTTTGTTTTGTTATGTCTTTTTTTAATATAATTTTCATCTTATGACTTTATAAATTTGTTTTTAGAAACAGACAAAATGCAAAATCTGTTATTGAAGTTGACACAGCATATATGTATGGAGGCACAAAAACTGAACAATTTTTGGGCAAAATGAAATTTCGGTTGTTACCTGAAGTTGAATTAGCTACAAAAGCAAATCCTTTTCAAAAAGGTTTGAGTTTGTCTCCGGAAAGTGTCAGAATGCAATTAGAAACTTCTCTCAAGCATCTTCAGGTAAAAATTAGTTTCTTGAATAAATTATTTTGTAATTTTTAGTTCTACATTTTTGTCATTAAAATGATCCTTGCAAATACATTGATTTAAAGGTACCAAAAGTGAAGTTATTTTACCTTCATGCTCCTGATCACAACACTCCCATCATAGAGACTCTATCTGAAGTTAACAAGATGCATGATGAAGGAAAGTTTGAACAATTTGGACTTTCTAATTTCGCTTCTTGGGAAGTTGCTGAGGTTTGAACTAATTTCAATAAACTTTTTTCTAATTGCAAATTGTAAATTTTTTATACAAGTTTATGACATAAGAATGTAAATCTAAGACATTTTATTTATAATGTATTTTTCAATCTGAAAATGTAACTTTTATTATACTAATAAATTTATAAAATTGATTACTGATTTTATTTGACATTTATAATTAAACCAAATTCAAGGAATTTATTTGAAATCAATTATTTTTACAAATTGGTTGAAATGTTGATTTTCAAAACAGAATTTCTTTTAGGTTTATACAATCTGTAAAATGAACTCTTGGGTCCTTCCAACTGTATATCAAGGTAAAATAAATTATGTTACAGAAAAGACTTTTTAGAAATTATTTCATTTCAGTAAATATAGTTGTTCATCAAAATTACAAGTTGAAAAAGTTTATTGTTTAGTTTTATTTTGATAGAAGCTAATGAGTTATAAGTGAATCAAACAAAAGTTTATAAAAATTAAAGCTTGCTTTTGTTGGTTTATCCAAGTATGGTGTTTTTAAGTTTTAAAATTACCAATAATCTAATCTCATCAATATTCGTTTTTGAATTTACTCAAATATTAGTTTTTAACTCACTTACAAGAGACATCTTATTTGACTCTTCCTCTTACAGGAATGTACAATTGCTTGACACGGATGGTCGAGAAGGAACTAATTCCTTGTCTTCGTTTTTATGGCATCAAGTTTTATGCTTACAATCCTTTAGCTGGAGGTATTCTGACTGGAAAACATAAATATGAAGATTGGAATAAAACAGAGCCTGGTAGATTCTTTGGGAAACAAGTTTGGGCTGTTGCATATCGAAAAAGGTAATTTGAAACACTTTTTAGTTACTAATTGCTTCTGCTTGCTAGTTTGCAAGGTTTATATCTGATATGATTTTTTTTAAATTGTCATTTTAATTCTTTATAAAAGGCCATCCTGGTTGTGTTCAAGGAGGTATTGTTAAAAGCAAAGCAAAGCGAAATGTAAAAAAAGTTTGTAGAGTTTCTTCCTTTTCTTTGATGTTAGTTTTTCTTCGGTTGTTTGTGGAGTAGACAACTCCTGTGATATCTTCCCATTTGCTGGTATTGATGATAAGTGATTAAATATCACACTTACAAGTATCCCTAAAGCAAATACAAGGACGGCTGATGTTGCGTTTGCCTTTTGATAGTTCCTCAAACAAGATATCAGATATTTGTATATAAATTAATCACGTTGTGAATTTAGAATAAAAATTGGTTTTAATATTGAAAATTAAATTGTTAGTTTCTTGCAAATGTTGTTAAGCAAGTTTTTGTTGATTTTTAATTTTGATCTTTAAATTTACCAACAAACTTAGAATTGATGATTTGGGGGCTGATTTTATAGCTAAAGTATTTTATTTCTATAATTTTTTTAGTTCTTCAACAGAACTTCTAATGTAATCAAAGAACTAATTTTTTTCAATTGATGTAAATTACTCGATAAACTAATTTACAGATTTTGGAATGAAGTCATCTTCAAGTGTGTGGATGAGATTCAAAATTCTCTTAATGAAGTTTATGGTGGCAAAGTTTCATTGACAGAAGCATCATTGAGGTGGTTTGAAACTGAATTCTATAAATTAATTATTTTGAGTATTTCTAAAATTTTCTACCAATCGTCAAAGTTTGTAATTCTCTGAAATTTCGATGAAATCTTTTAGGTGGATGTATCATCATTCGATATTAGATGGACAATTTGGAGATGGAGTCATATTAGGAGCTAGTAGCACAAAACAACTCGTTGAAAATCTGGATATCTCATCGAAGGGTCCGTTAGATGAGAAAGTTGTGAAAATCATGGAAGATTGTTGGAGTGATACTTGTTTTTCATGTCCTAATTATTTCAGATAATTTTCTTAACAATTTAATTGGAATCGAATTATAAATATGCCTAAGCAATAAATTTCAATTTATTTACCTTTAATTCTTTAAACTATTATATTTATCATCAATTTTGTTTAAATTTCAAATACAGTTTTGAGGTTTCTTTTTTGTCTGCTATTATTTTCATCAAATGTTTTAAGATCCTAATAACTGATTTGACTTTTACATATATTTGTAATTAAACATAAAAATAAGTTGAAGCTAGTGACAGTAAATTATTTGAAGTTTTACACACCATACTAGTTTCGTCTATTCGGTATTACAATATTTTAGTAGGCTGGTGATAAAAATTCACTATTGAAGTATACAATAAGAAGCTTAAATATCTATAAACAAGTTTTTTTTTTCAAAATCATTTATCGCTGATTCAACATTTTAAGGCTTTAGTAAGACAAAGATGTATTCTGTGACAATAAGAAGTGATATGAAGAGCTTTAGATAAGCCGAGATATTTTTAGACAGTTATTTGTAGCTAATTACTACTTTGTTTACTGTCTACTGAAAAGATAACTATACAAATGTATAAACTTGTAGAATATTTTTAGTTCATTACAGTTGTAATATTTGTACTAAATTTACTAAGAAGTTCTACAAGGTTTTGAGAAACAAAGAATTTTAATTAAAAGGGAATAAACAAAAGCACAAAATTAAGTGAGAAACAAAAACTAAGTCTAGTTAGATAGAATACGGATTAATTATAAAAAGTATCGAGTTTTAACTATAAAATACAATTTACTTTAAATTTAAAGATCTTTTTATTGATTATTAATTACTTTAAACAAACATTAACGAAATTTTAGTCAAAAATTAACCATTTTACATGGAGTTATTAAAAAGCATTTGAAGTTAAACCTTTAAAGAAAATTGATTTTTAATGTTTCCAATTATTATTTTATCAAAGATTGTATCAAATATATCTTAGCATTAGAATAATGAACACTTAGCTAACTTTGAAGGTTAAAATAAGTTCAATTGTTTGATGTGTTATAAGTTTAATCATAAATTCTGATTTTTATTATTAGAAGTATTATTTAAATTTTCGAAGAGCTTATTTTACCTTATTAATATTTATTGGTTTACGAGTGTGAGTAAGTAGGTTTTATTTATCTAGCAGATTTTAGCAAAGTATTTTCTAATTAAATAATTTTTTAACACTTTGAAGTAAAGGTAGATGTCATCTTCAAAATTACAAAAATTCTTGTAAAATATACAGTTAACATTAATGATTACTAAATTTACTCAACAAAAAGATATAACAATCTATAATATAAGGAATTTAATTTAAAATTATCTTTGAAGCATTCAAATAAAAAAAAAGCTGATATCTTTAAACAGGTTATTTTTCGGAAATAAATATTTCTTAATAGTTTTTCTAATAAGATAAAAAACTATGTTTTTCTAAGAATACCACTTGGCATGCTAAAAACGATTTATTGATTTATAATTAACATTGACGGCAATTTTGCAACGAATTATCAATTGAGAATTTTTTGTAAAGAACCCAGATTTGTCACAAAAAGCATTTACTTTTTGTTTGTTTTTCACACAAGGATGTTTGAACAAATAAACATTTTAATGCTTTATAATGTATACAGTTATACCCCCAATATTTTAAATATATTGCAATGTAATAAATTTCATTTACATATGAGATATTATTTATATTACATAAAAACATAACTTTATAAGTTACTATAAGACTTTTTCTTATTTTAATATGTTGTATAATCAGATTTTTATTCAACTTGATGAATTACTAGTAATCATATAATTGATTTTATGTAACTGAAACTACTTCATTATTTGTTTGTAAAATGAGAAAAAACTCACAAACAAATTTGTTTCCTATTAATCAATATTTCTTGTGTGCAGTTTTGAATAAATTTTGTCAATCATTTTAAATTATTATTTATATTATGCTAATTTGTTTTTATATTAAGGATTGGTTGCATTTCTCATTTAGTCTTTCTAATTTAACCGATTTTTTAACAATTTTGATACTTTGTGAAAAATTGGAGCTTCGTATATAAGAAACATGAGAAGAAATGTGAAAACAATCCTTGGCGCCATGGAGGTAGCCAGAAGACTAAATCTTAAAGAAAGTGAAATATTCATCAACAAATTTCTAGAGTAAGTTCATCAATGATATTTACATAAAGTTTTAATTTCTATCAGTATAGAAAAGTAACTATATGTGATTAAATATCAAAAAATAATAATTTCCAATTAAAATAATGAAGAAATTTTAATCAAATTTTGTTTAGATCAAAGCAATGTATTTAAGGTATTCAAACTTTCTTTATCTTTTAAGTTGAATTTATTTAGAAATAAATTTTATGAATGTTACAGAATCAAAGGCAACAAAGGTGAAGTTGATACAGCTTATATGTATGCTGATACTTTGACAGAACAATACATGGGGAAAATGGACTTTAGACTTTTACCTGAAGTTGAGATTGCTACAAAGGCAAATCCGTTTCAACAAGGTTTAAACTTAACAGCTAAATGTACCAGAATGCAACTAGAAACATCATTAAAGAACCTACAGGTGATATTACTACAGCTGTTTAATAAATAAGTCATTTAAAGATAAAATACTTTTAATTATTTTTATTTGTTAGAAATTACATACATTTTTATGAGGTGTTTTAAAACTACACAGATAAGTTAAATACTAACTAAAATCCTTTTAAATTTCAATTGTATCTTTAAAAAATGACAAATACATATATTTATGGTCAGAAAATTGATGTATTTGAAAACTGGCAATTAACTTAATTGTTGAATTTCAAAACGTTTTTCATATATATTCTCAGCATCTATCAAATTAAAGATCTAGCTTTAATCATTTATATCTTTGATTTAGATATTTAGCACTTATTTATATTGCTTTATTTCAATTGATTCTCAGTAATTGGTGGTTAAACATGTTTCCATTGTTGTTACATAGACTTACTTCGATTCTGAATATTATTTTAAATTAAAACTTTTTATGATATTATGAAGGTTTATTTAAAGAACTTTCTATAACTAATCTGGTTTTTACTTTTATTCAATCAAATATTTTACTAATTTGTTGATGTTGGAAATTTTCTTGCTCATGAAAATACTTCAACTTAAATGCTACAATCAAATGTTGTTAAAAGGTACCAAAAGTGAAGTTATTTTACCTTCATGCTCCTGATCACAACACTCCCATCATAGAGACTCTATCTGAAGTTAACAAGATGCATGATGAAGGAAAATTTGAACAATTTGGACTTTCTAATTTCGCTTCTTGGGAAGTTGCTGAGGTTTGAACTAATTTCAATAAACTTTTTTCTAATCGCAAATTGTAATTTAAAAAGTATCTAAATACAATTTGAATCCATTCAATTATTTAGCAATCAAAAGTAAAAAGAATATCTTAACTGTTTCATAATTGGATTTGGGGTTAAAATAAGTTTATAATTATTGATGATTGATTATTTTTACAACTCACTTCCTCCTAACTTATGATGCCTTTAAAGTAAACCACAAAATAAGATTTAAATTTTATTAGGATAAAGTTCAAAAGTTACTAACGAGCTTAAATAACTTCTCAAAAATATTTATAAGTTTTGTTTCAGCATTTGTTCATCAGTAAACTATATTTTCAATCATATATTTGATAGGTGCATACAATTTGTAATGAAAAAGGTTGGATTAAACCGACTGTATATCAAGGTGATAATTGATTTCTGTAAAAAGTATTTCGTTATAAACAAAAATATACAAAGATTTTAAAGTTGGTAAATATAGTTACTGAGTTAAAAATCAATTCTGTTTAATATTTCAAGGAATGTACAATTGCTTGACGCGGATGGTCGAGAAGGAACTAATTCCTTGTCTTCGTTTCCATGGCATCAAGTTTTATGCTTACAATCCTTTAGCTGGAGGTATTCTGACTGGAAAACATAAATATGAAGATTGGAATAAAACAGAGCCTGGTAGATTCTTTGGAAACGAATCATGGAATGTTAGATACCGAAAAAGGTAATTGTGAGTTTATTTGATTAGTTTTTATGCACGGTTGAAAGTTTCAAAAGTTTCAATTTGCAAGAAAGTTAAAATATTTCCAAATAATAAAAAGTTGTTTATTATTTCCATTTTTATTTAATCATCATCACAGCTAAAGTTTCTACTTTTGAAGATAAAGCTTATATTTTAACCGCTAGATAGCGTACAACATTGGAGATAAAAATAATTACTCGATAAACTAATTTACAGATTTTGGAATGAAGTCATCTTCAAGTGTGTGGATGAGATTCAAAACTCTCTTAATGAAGTATATGGTGGTGAAGTTTCATTGACAGAAGCATCGTTGAGGTGGTTTGAAACTGAATTCTATAAATTAATCATTGATTACTCAACTTTATTTTTTCAATCGTACTACCTGCTAAAAAGTTGAAATCCGACAACCTTTTAGATTTGTTTTGTTTATCTATTTAACGCATGGCTTCAAATGACAAATTATACAGCTCTTATAGCGAACACAGAATGATTTGAAAGAAATAATGAACAGTTACAAGTACCACAGTTAAGCATCAGTGATGTAGAAAAGTAGGAACAAAAGCAAATATATAGAAATTGTGATAAAGTTAAAAATACAAAAAGATGAAAAAAAAATTGAAAAAGTTGGCAGCATTATCTATTTTGTTTCAAATCTCTTAATTTTTGATGCCATCAACTGAATTATCTCAGATTAAAGAAATTCAATCATTTTATTCAACTAACATTTTACCTCACGTACTTTGAAACAATTTTTTAATAATAAGATGATATACTAATTCAAACTTCCGCGAAATCGAAATTCGAAATCTTTAAGCTCTTCACTGTCTTATTTTGCTTCAAATTCTTATTTTTATGTAAAAAATATTATTTAAGGGTTAGTAAATCGATGAGGCCTTTAAATTAATCTAAATTTTATGTAAATATTTCAAATCTGACTTCTTTAAATCACGTTTACTACCTTAACAATTTCATGGAGATTTAATAGAATTATTAGGATTTGGGTTGATGCCTGTTAACTTGACCTTATAAGATTTTGTGTGAAATTTAATTCATCAAGCATGAAAGCACGTTTAAAGAGTGTTTTTAAGATTTCGAAAAACATTTTGAAGTTTTAAGAAAGTATCAACGAATACGGAAGAATAAAATTAAAAATATTATTTTTCATAAACCAAAGCTTATTTGTTTTAAATTTACTTCTAATTCTAAAAATTAAATTCACATCTTTTAGGTGGATGTATCATCATTCGATATTAGATGGACAATTTGGAGATGGAGTCATATTAGGAGCTAGTAGCACAAAACAACTCGTTGAAAATCTGGATATCTCATCGAAGGGTCCGTTAGATGAGAAAGTTGTGAAAGTTATGGAAGATTGTTGGAGTGATACTTGTTTTTCATGTCCTAATTATTTCAGATAATTTTCTCAACAATTTAATTGCTTGTAAAATTAATTTTTATCATGTCATAAATTTATATAATAGAAATTTGAATAAAATGAATAAAAATTTTCTTGTTTTAAACTTGTAGTTTGAACCTAATTTACAACCAATGAAATGTCAAACACTTTGAATAATTATTGATGTTAAATAATTGTGACACACATATATGTGAGTAACAAATACATTTACGTTTAAATTTACAAACAATAGAAAGTTAGAAATTTGTTATTAGAAAATAAGAACATCTGTAAGATCTATTGAGTGTAGATCCTCTTATTTTTTCTAATAGTGGATTGAATCACCAAAACTTTATATAAAAGTAAAAGAATATAAAGATTCAGTTTGAAGTATAAGAAAAGTGAATCATTTTAGGAAATTAGTTTAAATTAACTCTAAAAGAATTACTAAATCATTTATCGGACTTCAAGTGCTGCAAAAAATGTTTTAAAATATTTGTTTTTAATCATATTTCTCATAATGATAAATATAAAAATAAATTCAATTTATAGGAGTTAATTTCACCTAATTTATAAGTTTTAAAAAATATATTTTTTTACTTTTAAACAACGGAATAATTAGGTACGTGGTGAATTCAGGCTTCAGTATTAAGGTCAAAAAATCTCAACGTTAAAGTCGAACTTCTACCATAATAGCTAAGATGTAAAAATTGTTGAATCTAAATTAGAAAATAATAACTTTAAAAATAAAACGTCAAAAATAATTACAAAATTAGAAAATTTAGATTAAATAGTTTTTTTCTATTAAAATTTGATAATCTCTTAATAAATCATCTGCAATTGAATAATCTTATTAAATTGAGAAGTATTTCATACCAAACTGTAAACAAGTTCAAAGCAGACTTAAAATTTATTTAAACTTTTAAAACTAAACTTAAGTCTTATACTTAGATAAAATACTTTTAAGCAGGTAGATGTTTAAGAAGAAAAGATTGAAATTTTGAGATAGCTCTTTTACAAAACAAGTTGAAAATCTTTTAACATTTATTTTACTGTTTTGCTGCTTAATTTTACTGAAAATACTTCAGTAAACCTTTCTTTGAAAATTTGAAGTTTACAAATTGAAATACCAAATTAGAGATTTATGAAGTTTCAAGATGTTTGTGATTCTTGCTTTGATGTATTTATAAATTTTCAAGTAAATATTCAAACTTATAACTGATGCTATTGTTATCACTTTTTCAATGCTTATATTTAGTTACGTACATGTCTTAGCATAAAGATTACTTTCACTAAAGAAATTACCTGTTTTGTTTCATCTTATAATGGGTGTCGGAACAACCTACATTTTCGAATTTCGAAAAGAATGGAAATAGATAAACCAAGAAATAAAAAATTATAATTGTAAAGTCTAGAATAGCTTCCAAGTAATTACTATTTATAATTTTATCAACTGCAATCATGTTAATATCTTGTTTACTTTTTATAAATATTTTTTTTTCGTCAAATAAGAAATTCTGAGAATTTTGCAATACTAATTAACTTTATCTATTTTAAAATCATAAAAAAGATTAAATATTTAGCTTCTTAAAATAACAAATCTAAATTTTCATCTGATAATATTATAAGATAACTTTTCTATGTACGAATGTTTATATTACATTTTAGAAAAAAATTCAAGTCATTTGGCAGATTTTTCTATTCATTAAAATAAACTGTTTGAATTACGACTTCATCTGAAAACCAAGAAAATTGTATTTGTCGTATTTGTTATATAACCTTTTATTTACACTCAAATAAGTTCAAAGCATATTTTGTTATTAAACCATAGATAAAAGAATGAATGTTGAAAGTTAGTTTATATGCATATAAATTATGTAAAATATTCGACTAAATTTTGTCTACAGTCTAGACCTAGAACGTAAGTAAATAAAAAAAGAAACTCAATTAAGCTGTTAATCATTATGTGTAAATATCAAATTATCTTGATTTTAATTTAGATCTATTAGAAATAAGTAAAACTTACTTATAAAAACAACGTTACCCAAATTCGATCAATTGATTAATTAGCAAGTTGCTTGTATCAGATCTAGGTTAATAAATTATTGCTCTGCTAACTGGTTATATCGAAGCAAAAATTCAGAATCAGGAAATTACACTAAAAACATAAAGATTCGATATAAACTTTTAAGGACAACAGAGAAGAAATTTCAGTTTAAAATGATATTTTTAAACTTATTTCTGATATCTTCAACTTTTGTTAATTAAAGAGGATTTCATCGACTTAATGTTTCTTTATTTTGTCATTTATTATATTTTAATCATAATGTTCTTTGTATTAAAATACAATTTATTGAAATGAGTGCTTTAAAATATCTAAAATAATAGAAAGAATGAGAATATCTAGTTTAAAACACAAAAATTTTTAAAAAGAGATCTTCATAGATATGATGACTTTAAGTTTCTATCCATTAATCTACATTATGCTGTTTATTAAAACCTTTGTGGGATAAATAAGCTTCTTAAAATTAAAAGATCGCTTTTGATTTTAAAAGATCAATACATAAAAAGCAAATGAGTTTTTGGGATTTAAAAATATTGAAATATTTTCTTAAATTGTCTAAAACCTTATCAGTATCATCAAAAAGTTTTATTTAGAAGCATTTTATTCTAATTTTATTGCATTGGTATTCTCTTCGCTCTAAATGTTAAACTAATACCATGATCAATTGAAAATGATAACTGAAAGAGCTTTAGATCTGGCAAAACTGATAATTTACCCTTTTAATCTACTTTAGATCAGTTTTAAGCTGGATGTACTAGATTTTGTCTACTTAGCTTCAACAAGTGTTTGCTTAAGTGTTTATAATTTTTCCCAAATCCTACTGCGCATAATTACTTTCACGATTTCTTTACAAAATTGATGTTTATACTTTCAATAAATACCATTTTGTAATGATTGAAAGTAAACTAAAGAAATTTGTTTCTGTATATTTTTGAAATAGAATAATCCTTAAGCAGATAATTTGTTTGATTTTGAAGATTTTTTATAATTTTCAATCTCTCAGATAAAACAGTCATTTATTCAACGATATAAAATGGTAAAAATGTAATCCCTTTAATTTAATGATTACTAAACAAAGTTAAGCAATTAAAAACATCTTTGATTGTAACAAGTCTATGAAAGTTAAAATTCCTAAAATAAGAATGAAACACCAAATTTATAATTAAGCTTTACTAATGATTAACAGTAATTATAGTATTTAAATGCACATAGTAATTAAGTGGCCTTAAAACCACTTTAGTAAACTTTTTAAACTTTTGTAAATATTTTATTTGCACTAATAACATTGTAAAACCAAGGCATTTAAAAAAGAGAGGAACTAGTTCTGTAAGCTTACTAACTGCAGTATACATGCTAAGTAAAATCAATTTTACATTATAAACATTTATGCTTCAATATAGATTTTATTTACACACATGTTGTAGTTCAGCTTAAATTTAAGCTGTAACCTAATTGTTCTGTTATTTCAAATAGTAAATAAAATAAAAGTTTTTCCAGCTAAATGTGTTTTGAGTTTTAGTGAAAAGTCAAGATAATCGATTGGTTAATGTAATTCTGAGTGTTAAAGTTATTTTTCCTACTCTACAAACAAACGTTTAATAAATATACTTTTGAAAGTTGCTTTAAAACAAAGAACTACTTCAACTATAGACATTTTAAATGTTTAAAACAAAAAACTGTAATCTAATTGTTTCAACAACATTTTTCAAAATAAATTTTTTTCATCATTCTTATTTTCTGAAAGTTTTTAGTTTTGTAATTTAGCAAATTTCAATTCAATGCACCTTATGAAATTCTTCTTACAAACTTGTTTAGTTTAAATTCTTATACGAAATTTTACGCTTCAAGCAAATTTATTAAAGTAGAAAAAAAGGCTATTCAAAACTAAGTTTGTTATGATCAATTTATAATTAGATTTATGAGAAAATTATGATGTAATGTCTAACAAAAGTTGAATTATCGTAGATAACTTTTAATTTTTGAAATATATGACTTGAAGCTAACTTACACGCAGCATAATTTAAAATACATCATTCAAGGTTTTATAGGCGAGCTTATAATTAGATGATTATTATCTTTTGCAAATACTTTTTAGATAGGTTGTGAAATAAATAAGGTTAATTTCATAAATCACAACATAATTCTTTAATTTTAAGTTGTAGCTGGCATTTTTAAAACCACCTTTTAATTAGAAGGTTACTTAGTTTGTTAGGATAAATTAATAATTGATAAAATCTAAACTCCTTAGACTTAAAATATCATTGTATTAAACGTTAATCTAATAATAAACTCCCTTATTTTTTGAAATCGAAATTATATGTTTGGTTAATTTTAGCCAAAACTCTGATTATTTAACAAACAAATTTTAGCATATGTCAAATCTGTTTTTAAGATTTTTACAAATTGGCTTTTGCATACAAAGCTTATTATGATCAAAGTTTATCTTGTGCTATTTAAAAAGAATTCTTATTCATACTGAAAAGACATAAATAAACCTCCTGTACCAATTGTTCATTTTCAACCTTAGATATTGTTTGGTGTTTATAAAAATGTTCCCACGGTAGAAAAAGTAAAAACTAACCTTTAAAATTGTTCAATGTCGTCTTAAAAAAAACTTTCTTTTTGTAAAACGTTTCTCTAGAACTTAGAAAACATGATTTCAGTTTGACCCAAGAATAGACGATTGACAAGTTAACTTTATATAAAGATAATGTTTTATATTATATTTCAACTAAGCTAAAATACTCGACGAGTGTTAATTTCTATTCGATCAAAGTCTGTACATTTGAAAATACAAAGTTATGTTTATATAGAGAGCTATATACACCATTAAGTATAAGAAACTATTTAGGTTTTGTGCTGATTAAGTAACCAAAGTTAAGTAAACACAGATAACTAATTTTATTATCTAAATGATATTTTATATTAAGTAAAATAATTTAGTACATTTTAAGTAGATTACTTTTAACAATTTTTTGATAGATTATAAAAATATTTTTAGATTTTACAAAATTAAAATCAAATAAATTAAATTAAAAATAATTTTATAAAATTTGATAAATATGTTTTTGAGGAAAACAGACTGATATAAAAAAACAAAAAATAATTACGTAATATAAAACATAATTTTTTAAAGTTTATTATTTTTAGTCAATTTTAATCATAAAAATAGAATTTATTTGTTAATTACAGTTTTGAAAACAAACAAAACAATGTTTTAGTAAAATCAAAATTATTATAATCCTGTCTGCTATAAGCTTAGTAAAAATTAAATGAAATTTGTACGATATACGTATTGGTAAAAATATACTTATGGTAAAATTCTGACTTTTAAATTAAACTTTCTAGGTTATTTAATTGAAATATAATCTAAGTTTAATTTATTTATTTTTTGTTTTTAAATAAACATTTGTACAAATTATATTTTGCTCAATTAAGAGACATCATTGAAATTTTCTTAAAAGGGTTCAACTAACGTAGAAGAAAATGTTTTTGCATTTTAGTAATCAAATTAGAGAGCAATGAGTCTTGTTTTTAGATCATCTAGCCATATAATTTAACCCAAACTTAAACTTCTAAACTTTAGCTGTTGGTTAATTATGATTTTGGTTTCAAGATAGTTGTAAATATATCGTTAATAGAATGCAAATTTATTTTAGTAACTCTGATAGTTTGATTGTCTGTGGTCAAACTGCTTATTGTTGATCTGTTATACCAATAAATTGTAAATAAAACTCTCGTAAAACCAACAGTCCTATTAATGATTAAGCTTAGCAGTAAACCATGAAACTAAATATTTGCAAGATAAATATTTAACTTTCTTTGTTTTCCAGAAATATTTTCAAGCTGAAACAAAATCTTTTTCAATCGTTTAACATTTTTTAATTTGCAACAAATTTTCATTTTTAAACAAAAAAATGATGAAGATAAAAAAAGTTAAAAATTGAAATCAAATGAACATAAAAAGCGATCAGAATAAGGAAGAAGAGGTTAAAGCTAGATCAGGTATAAAGGAAGGGATATGAATCAAATGAACTGTATAAAGAAACTAGTGAAAAGAATAAAACAAAAAACAGCGAGTTTGCGAACACACAGTGCCCCAATTAAAAGTGGGTTTCTGATTTCTCACAAAATCCCAAACATGAGATAAGTAAGTCCTGATCTGTTTAGAGGATATTTAATAGAAGTTTCATTTTAGTTTAATAATAAATTTAATAAAAAGTCTTTGATCACTACTTTAGTAATCGAAAAACTAAAACAAATTATAGTTAGGGTTGATGGACATGTGGACACAATAGAAGTCCACAGTTAACTTAAGCGTTTAGTCTGATCAAAAAGTTTAGGTTAATTCATGTTGATCGAAGCTTCAAAGTTTGTTTTACGAAAAAAAACAGAAAACCGTATAAAGCAAATGATTAATATGAAAAAGAGTTGTTCTCTTGATAAACTTGTTTAATATTAGTTGCTTCTGAGGTTGATTAAAAGATTGGAATTGACTGTTATGATGAATGTGATGGAAGAAATAATGACAGAAAAAAGAAAAATCATCTTTCCAGCTGAAAGTTTCAGACTTTCAAAGAAATTTTCAAAATCAAATTTGATCTAAAACTTTGTTATCTATACAAATTATTCCTTCAAAGTCAACATAAAATAAGTGCTTTAAAATGTGACATAAAAATGTTTTTCAATTATCATAATAGATTCATGAAAACTTGTTGTCATGCTTTTTACATAAGTTAATTGAAGGTTTGGTATTGAAAATTCCTGACAATGTCAAAAAAGCAGCAGATAAACAGATTGAGAAACCAAAAGCTAAACGAAATAAGTACTCGATGACTATCTAAATTGATAAATGTTGGTATAAAAATAACACATCATAAAAAGAACAAAAATCTCAAAAGCCAATCAAGTAAATGATTAGTTACATAAAACTTACTCAAGTTTATTTGAAACTGATTTTTCTAAGCTTTTATTTCAAAACAAGTTTCAAAAGAGTTTAAGAGTGTCAGTTTGAATCGACAATTGAGACTGCGTCCGAAAACTCAGGGTGTAAATCAAAATCATTATAATCAGGTCCCATCATGTTGCTCACGTCTCCCATGTTCGAATCTTGGCTTTGACTCGGTATAATTTGGATGGTTATCGACTTCAGAAAATCAGTAACGTTTCTCCAAATTAACCAGCGGACCAGAGGAGGTTGAAGTGCATTTCGTACGCTGTAGTCCACTGAGTGGTCCATTGGTTGTAACACACTCAACGAATAGGGACCGTTTGGATTTGCTTGCCCACAATCAGGTGGAAACCACCATCCTTAAAAATCGATTTTATTTTATTAATTTTTTCCCACATCGGAGGAATAGTTTAAAATAAACAGCTGAGTTATAAATAGAAGCGTGTAACCTCTAATAAAATTGTGTGGTTAGAGTTTGAGTTGGAACTATTTCTATTTGAAGTAACTTTTGGTTTAAAGAAACAGTTGGCTTCAATAATGAAGAAGTTAATTGTAATGTTTTATTTTTGTTGGAAAATTCATAATATATACAAACAAACAACCGATCGATGATTGCTTAACATAAAAACGAACTAACACGGTAGAGGTCACTACTTTTATTACTTCCGAACAGTTATAAGTATTCAGAGATAGAGCTTGGTAAACAGCGCTTAACTAAAGTCATAATCACTTTGATTATACAAAAAAGAAAAATAGATGTTTGGTTTGAAGCACTGAATAAACAGAAATACAATAAAAGATTTAAACATATATGAACATGATTTACTTCATTAACATTTCGAGCTTAGTTTAAATTTTGTTTTATTTATTTTCTACTATCATCAAAAATTTGTGCAATATTTGATATTTTACTTTAATCTCAAAAATCTTTATCTCCTTCGATTATTTGATTAATTGAGACAAATGTAAACTTTATATTCTGTAGAATCTAGCTGAATGTAAAGAAGTTGACTTTGAGGTTTCTATTGTTTGAAGGATTTCATAAATGCTAAACATTGTGAATCAACACATTTTGCATTTATTTACAATCAAAAGGTTTTTGTGTGTGTAGCTTTAGTGCTTTTTATATGAAACTATCTACTTTATTTAAAACCAAACGTTTTCGGTGAAAAGGTTCATTTCTTTTCACAGGATTTCTTTCATGATGTAATGAACTATAAAAATATTAATTAGATTACTTGACAAAACTTTAAATAGAAGTTTGAAGTGCTAGCTGGGCATCAGTGCACAAAAGAATTCCAACTAAGCCATTACAATTATTTCATTGATGTTTGCGGCTAAGAAGCTATTTTGATTTGTAATTGAAAAATGGGAACACTAAACAAACTGTTTAGAAAATGATTGATACTAAACCAAATCTTTATAGATAGTCTGCATTACAAATACAGACGAAAATAAATTGTTATTTGCATAGTTTCTTTATTCAAACACCCCTTGATTACAATTAGTATAAACAGTTATGATTTTAACTTTCATTCTGTCATAAGTTTTTGTGTTTATCTAAAAAAATAGTTTATAAGCTGACACTGAAAATTAATAAATCAAACATATAAACCTTCAGAATTTATAAGATTCTTTCAGAAGCATTTTTAAGCAGCTCAAATTGAAGGTTTCTCTAAATTTATAAACTAATTTACGATCTATTTATGTATCGATTTTTCTCATATAATTGGAAATAATAACTTTTGCAAACATCTGTGGTTACCTGATCTTCTAGTGAATGTGCAGCCTGCGTTGGTAGTGATTGAAGTAGATCTATCTTGATGGCGAACTCTAAAAGGCATTCCATTACTAGCACTGATCATATCATCAGCTTTATTCCCTTTGAATCCTTTTACCTGTTGAGATTGGATTTTTTTGTAAGAAATAAGATTTAGTTGATCTTTAGGTGAACTCACAGATAAGACATACTCTTGACCATAGACAAGAAACAGATCGTATTCAGCAACTCTTTCATTATCATCCCAATCAGTAATCAGAAAAGCAATCTTGTATATCCTACTGTGAGTCAACCATCTAATGGTTTCCAAACCCAACCAATATTCACCGTAAACGCTGCCAAAACCATTCGAATATTCCTTCCAATCTATTTTAAACTTTTGATAGTTCAAAGATCTAAGAGATAATTAAACAAGATTAACCTCTATCAAAATCTTGTGTTCCGTCACTCCTGCGTTGGATAACAGTCCATCCACCTCCAGCAGTCATGTTACAGAAAACAGGTTGCATCTCCATTCCTCTGACGATCGAATAAACCCCACTTTCTTGGTGACCAGCTAGGTACAAGTCGTGACAATCTAAACGAAAATTGACGTTTTTATTGTTGGTTCAGAATTTTGGTTTTAAACAATTTTGGAATTAAAATATCACCTTTGTACTGATGTACAGGTCCTCTCATTTGCTGGCCGAGATTTGTAACAATTGTTAGTAGCTTTCTAGTAGCTTCCTGCTGGTATTCGAGATCACTTAGCATATTATGCATCGTTTTATCTTGCTTTACCAGCTGCAAACAAGCTGATATTAATTCTTTCAACATCGTTTTTTTAACGCGTAGATAGTCTAACATCATTTGATCTTTCACATTTAATGATTAATCGCACCTCTTATTAAGATTTAATAATCATCAAGATAAACAACTTTATGTCTATTTTTAATTGAAGTGCACTTTTTTAAATTTTATGATCTAAAAAATCAAACTCTTATGTTTTTTATGCATATACTTGTGTAATAATAAATTTAACAACACATAATCATACAGATGAAAAATTAAATAATTATTAATTATCATAATTTCTCTTGTAATAAACATTTCAGTTAAAAGTTGATCTGTTTAGCTTAAGCATTTGAAGTAAAGAAGAAAAAATTATTTCTTTTGTTTTGCTTAGTTTTAAGTTGTCAGGATTTTGGCAAACAAGAGGCTCTGTTATTTTTGTTTCTTATTTAGAGACTTTGAAAAGAAAATTATTAACTTTGTTGCTAAAGAACTTCAAACAAGTTTTCAAAGTCTACAAAACAGTAAGCAATTGAACAATTTTACTTTGAAATGCATTATCAGCAATATATGCCAAATTATAAGCTTTTTTGACTAATTTGTGATAATACAAAAGCTCTAATGAATATTTTAAGATTTTTAATTCTAAAATTTAATCATTTATAAAACCACCCCGTTCTAGCAGCAATAAAAAGTAATTATTTAGATTTTTAAACTTTCAATATGATTTAATTATTTGGAAAAATTTTTCTACAACAAATTGATAATGCATGAAGCGAGTAAAAGTAAAATATGATGTCAAAATAAATGTGCTAATCAAATCACAGATATATTTAGTAGCCGCCAATCAAAATGCTTGATAGGAAGCCAAGAAGATGCCATTATTTGAAGAAGAATGAAAGTGTGAAAAACTCGTACAGGTCTTTTAAATGGCAAGAACATCTTTGAGTTAGAGCGAAATGAAGTTAACAGATGAATAAACACTTCAAAATCAATTAACAAGAAAACTAGACCTAACTTGAACTTATCTTTGATTTATATGTTTATACCGATGAGAAATAACCACAAAAATAAGACAACCATTCAGAGGAATGATAAAGCAGTATGTCTAACTAATTGAAATTTTCATTGTGAAAGACATTGATTAATCTTTTCTATCTTCATAATTCAAACGGTTTTAAAAACGTGTTCGCTTTTGTTACTTATAATCTTTACTATGAATTTGTTTATCTATAAAATATTTTCATTAAATGATGACTCCAAAAATTTACATTAGTTGTGAGAGTTTAATTTATTTAAGCAGAGTGACTTGTTTGTTGAATAAAACTCAATTAAAAATTTGATTGCTGACTAAACAGTTTTTATAAGAGTTAATTGAACAATAATTGAGTTCTACTTTAACCTTTCAAAAAGTAAGTTATGCAGATGGTAATTACTGTACAAAAACATCAAATATTCTCAATGATAAGAAGGAAACTAAACTGGAATTATAACTGTGTGAATGCTTTTTGAGGTTGTATTTTAAAAACAAAATAAATGATTAATTTGATTTGTTGATAGCTAATGATTTTAAACCACTGAAATATAGGTTTGTGTATTGGTTTTCAAGCTTTTATGTCATCACGACAGGTTGTTGAATCAATCAGTAGCCTTGTGTCTTCAATTTCTTTCTTAAATTTTCCAAGTCTTTTTATGTCAGTGAACTTTTCAACTATGATTGTTCAAATAGTAAAAACCGATTCGATAACTCGCCTATAGCTATTCTATCAACATGTAATCCGCTATCAGTGACATTTTTTCAGCTGCACCTGTTCTTAGAAACTCATGACACACTAATTTAAAATAATCATACAATCTTCCATAGAACGTTTTGAAGCTGCTTCTTGTCAGCTATGAGGTGTCTGATTTAACTTCGCGTTAGGTTTTGTTTACTCTTCTAAGAACAATTTTGGATTGTTTTTATGGAAAAGTTCAGTTTTTTTCTCTAGGTAAAAACTGAGTCCAACATTTTGAGTGAATTGAATTCGGCTTTATCTTTCTAATAACTTCCTTTATCAAAAAAATTAACAATTCAAATAACATCATTGTTTTTCTGTTGTCACCCTACACAATTTTATGTAGATAGCGTCAGGCTTGTTAGCTTTTATAAATAATTTTTTCTCTTTACAGGATACTATTTACACAACAATAACTTGGTTATGATACCATTCAGATAACGATAAGTGTTTGTGGGTTTTAAATATCAAATCAAGTAACTTCTCATATTTATCATTTTTTTCCTTACGTCAGAGTCAAATGTTTGTTGTGAACGATATTATTGTTTTGTATTAAAAAGAAAATCCCAACAGCTAGCAACAAAAGTATTTGTCAATACATTAGAGAAAAAGCTAGACTTACTCTGTCAACAAGACTTCCTATTGTTTTGTTTTGTTTCTTGATAATTGTTGCTTGGGATACAACGGCACTGGAATATGCTCTGGATGCAGTTTCAGAAGAGATCTCTTCATGTATCTGATTAAAAGTTTAACAAGATTGATAAACTAATTTTTAAAAGCTATTAAAGCAGTTTAAGTAATTCATTTTAGTAAAAATAACTTCGGCTTAGAATCAGTTTGATAATTCAATCATTTTAGATTTGAAGATCAAATATTGTTTCAAAATCTTTGTTGTTTCAACTGATAGCTATTGATTATAACTCTCTAAAACAATGTTGTAGTACAATTGATTAGCTTCGGCAGATCACTTTAGAACTATTCTAACTTTAGAAAAAACTGTTAGATGAAAATCGAAGTATTATTGAAAGGTGTTTGTAAAACTTTCTTCATCGATAAAAATACTTTTAAAACTCACAAGTGATCCACTCGTGAAAGTTATCTTAGTACTTGAATATATATCATACCTAAAATCTTGTTGATTAATTAACCTGACTTTTGATTACAAGTCACAGAAGATTCTTTCTACCTTTGGTTATCTTTTGAATCAACTTTATCAGATTATCATAAAATTTAAGCCTGATATACAGTCAACATTTGCTTTTAAAACAAGTTAGTAGGTTTGTGATAAGACCAGATTCGAACTTATTGAATAAAGGGTCAACAAATTTACTAATATTATGGACTTACTTCAAGCGCTATCGATAATTTATCAGTAAAGACTTTGACGTGACTTTACAGGGATTTGTGAGTGAACTAAGATGACACTAATTGTCGTAAATCTTTAGAAACGATAAGCTATGATCAAGCCGTCAATTGAAATTTATTTAACAAATCCTGTCTATGGCTTTTTTGACAAGATATAATAAAGTTAAAAGAATATTGAAAAATCGATCATTTTATAATCGAAAAAAAGATCCAAGTTTCTTCGAAGTTAAATTCTTAATTGATAAAGGATTATTATTGAAAGTACTCGGAACAAATGGTGAAAATATGAATATACTTACGTATGCAGGGACTTCATTACTCTTCGATGGAATGTAGGTAGGTTCATCACTTTTTTTTGAACTTTTTACCATTTCATATCCTGAAGGTTCGATAAAGATTGGGGAAGCCCCGTTAGGAGTCTCAGAGTCTTCACTGCCAGCAGATAGTGCTTCTAAATCTCCTAAATGCCTGCAAACAATAGATATATTATATTAAATTGAAAACTTTATGATTGATGAGCAAGATTTTACTTTACATTAGTCTTACAAAAAATCTGAATGCATCAAAACCTAGTAGAAAGATTTACTTCTCCTTGTGAGGTTATTTATCTGTCTTAATTTTGTTATCACTTGGAACATGAGACTTTATTATTCAAACATACTCAGTCAATAATCCAGTATAAGGAAGAGCTTCCAGAGATTCCATCGTTTCGTTTTCAGTGACTTTTTGAGGATTCATATACCCTAATTGTTCATTGAGGGTTTGGACTTGTTCCTATAAATCAAATACAATTGTGTAAAATAGCAATAAAGAAAAAGATAAAAGTCGTTTCGTTCATGTGACAAGATGAACCTTCGATTGTTCAATAAAATAATAGATAACTGTTTTGTAGAAACCGTTTGGAAATCTTTGAATATTTTCGATATAACTTCTGACAACAACGAATTTTCTTTCATTTAAATTTTATTAACTTCTAACTCAAAAATAATTTTACTAACATTTGGAATAATTTTATTTTAATTTCAAAAGTTTCCTCTACTTCTACAAGATCCTGTAATGACCAAGTGGCTAATAGGATTAGTTTTCGTTTTAGATTTAGGTTTAGGTTTCAACTTTTTATACTTATTAATCAATTAAAGAAATCTCAGCTTTGTTTAACTGTTGAATGTAATTCAAATTTACTTGTAACAGTTAATCTGTCTATTTCCCGCTGTTGTAACTATTACTTTGCAATTTATTTTTACTTTCTTCGATAATTAGGCTGTAAATTTATTATTTTATGTACTTTGATAGGAATTTGAAAGGTTAAATCATGAGACCGAGGAAGCACTTGTATTAGTGGTTTTATAAAGTTGGCAGATTAAGTGATGTTAGGTAACAAAGGAAATGTCAAAACCTCAAGATTTCTGTAATTAATCTCTCTCTAAATAAGGCAGGTGCTCAAAATAAAGTGAATAACCTTAAAACATATAAATATGTTGATAGAATAAACCAGATTGAAGCTTATTTACAGTTGAGAAGTCAATTTTACAATCTAAAGAAAAGATCTTGGAGTAAACGTTGAAATAAACACTGGTTTATGCATCATTACAACAGATCAAAAAGACCCTTGAAAATAAAACCTGGATTTGAACTGAGGTTAAAATCCAATTGTTTGTACATTGTTGCTTCAAAGCATTTATAAGCTGGTTGAAGTGTAGAAGAAAAATCAAGAAAAGAGGTGCCAAGGCTGTTTAGATCCGAACGTTTACATGTCAACATAAATATAAAAGAGATACACTGAGATCACTAGTTGATAAAGATCATATGATCCGGCTATATCAGAGATCAGAAAATATAACTTCAAGTTCATTTAAAGGACGCGTTTTTAGAAGATTGTACTTCACAAAAAAGTATTATTGTATATAAAAGAGATTTAACTTAAATGGCATGTTTAAACTTGAAGTATTCAGTCTTTAAACACTCTTATTGTTGCTCGAAAGAACATTTGAATTAGAAGAACAATTATGTTTTAAATTTTACTTTAACAATAAAGATAGGAAGTTGGAATCAGCTGTGGGAACTTTTGAGTCTTGGTAAGAGTAGATAAAAGAGTTGGCAGAAGCAACTTCAGTTAAAGTCTTAAACTTTTTCAACGCTTATTGTAATATAAAAAAGTTTCTGTTTGAACAGCTTTGCGGCTTTTAATAAAAATATTTTTTGGCAGTAAACTAAAGTCAGGTAAAGTCTTTGATCTAAAGTAAAGATAAAGAAAAGTTGTATCATCATTTTCAGATGGATTCATCGTGAGGATACAGATCACTGAAAATGACAAAGATGTGGTGATAAGTAGAAAGGAGGAACTGGTTTTGTGACGTAATTGCTTTGAGACAAGACAGTAAAATCAGAAAAAGTCAGAAATGAAAAGATGATAAAATCCCCTTCAATCACTTTTTTAGACATCTAAGAAGTGTAAATGTCAAACAAAAACAAGTTTATAATGCAACTATAAATTTTCAATTGTCCTCTGGTCTTTAGATTATCTGAAGAAGAGAACTGAAGCGTGACGAATCACGCAGCTAAATTTTTATGCTTCACTAAACACAAACGGCAAATGCTAGTGAAGATGATTTTGAAGACATCCTTTCGTAAGCGTTGCAAAGCTGTAAAAAATTTACCCTGTTTCATCATCGGAATTTTACTATGACATCATGATCAGTTTTATTTTCATATCTCGATATGATAACAAAGCTCGTATTGGTAAACTTCCTCGTTGATCAAAACTGAATGAGACACTAATTTATTCAAATTTCATTACAAGTTGAAGAATTGATTAATCTCAAACTTGTTTTCGAGCTTCTATTTTTTCTCTTTTAATATTGTTCTCTTTTAAGAAAAAAAAAACAATTTATTTATTCGCTTGCTTTTTAATGAAACTTTTATTAATTTGGTTTTATGCAATTAATAATTTTACTTTCTAATCAAAAGGTTGTAAACTATTTAGCAAAAAAAGTAAAAAAATTTGATTGAAAGACATTTATTTCCGCTACAAACTTTCTATTTTCCATATTGAGGTTTCTTTCATCATTTTAATTGTACAATTTGACGCTTGGGGTTACTTCAAAGAATTTGATTTTGTAGATTAAATACTTTAGAAAAGAATGAATTTTAAGATTATTTTTAAACTTCTTGTCAATGAAGCTATCTTAGACTCAATTTTATGCGGATTTAATGTAATTACTAAAATATTTGTTGTAAATCGTTTTACAAAAAGCAAACATGTTTAATGATTACAAATTACCAAATGTATACAACAATCTTCAATCTGAATTTTAGTTTTATCCAAACAAACTTCAGTCTTGTGACAGGAAATTATAAAAACAAAGTTTTCGAAAATTTTAAGCCAAGAAAAAATATAGTTTGCTGCAAATTCATTTCACAAATACTGCAGCAAAATGTTGAATCAATCAAATTAAAATCAACTAAACGTAGATTTGTAGAAATCATCTGAACAAACAATATTCGTGTAGTTGAAACGAATCACTTCTTTCAGACAGATAGAAACAGATTTTCTGTGTTTTTAATTATAAACAGAACAATAGTCAAAAATTGAAATTACTTTTGTTTGTAAACCAAAGAATCAAAAGATAATGAGAACAACTTTGAAAAGTATTTTTCAACACGTATTTTGAGGCTGTTCATCTGTAACTGTTGAGAACATATTCTATTTATCTTTTATTCTGTTTGTCTGTATTTTCTTAAACATTTTAATTTTGTTATTACAACACATAGTAAAACAGATCAGTTTTCGAAAATATTGTACTAATATACGCTTAGTCAATAAAAAACATCTTTAATTGACGCTTTTTAAAATCTAGTGTGAAAATTTGGTTAAGAAAGTAAACAAACTGAAAGATGAGAAGCAGACATAAACATTAAAGGATATCTACATCAGTTGTATTTCCTTGTTTTGTCAAGCCTTAAAGAATATCTTTTTTGAGCCCAATATACTGTTTATTGATATTTTGCAAAACCTGGAACGATACTACTGAATATAATTTGTACTTTTTAACAAGTGAAGGAATAAATTAATTTCGGCAAATACCACTGAGAAGCAGCACAAGTTTTCTTTTGCTTTTTTATTTGTATAGCAGGTTGAAAATGCCTGAAAATTTTTCCAAATTAAGCCAATAAAAGCTCTCCCAAAATAAGTCACCTGACTTAATTGTGAAAATTCTTTAGCAAATTTTTACGCAAATTCTCACAAATTTATTCAATTAGTTTTTCTGATGTCAATAAATTATCTATCAATTCTCTAAATTTTTTGTGATCTTCAAATAATTAAAATAGTAAAATGGTACTAATCATATATTTCGTAAATTTTCGTAGTTTTTATAAGTATTACAAAGCAACCATAAAAAAGTTTAAGTTTATTAAAATATTGAAATCATTAACCCTATTGAGTTATATATTCGATTGAACAATTCTTCCTATCGATTAATTATTAAAAGCTTGAGTTGTTTTGGATAATAATAGGTGCTAACAAATATAAGGTCAAGGTCAAGTTTGTTTGTTTGTTTACTGGGATGCTACCTAAAGTCATCAGTTTGTAGCTTCAAACATTAAACCGAAACGGCAAACAAGAAAATAGTTCATGTATGAGTTACCAAAGGGAAATTATCAAATTGAATATTTATAAACTAAGCATCGGTAAATCATAAAACAAATAATTAGCTTAAGAAGAAAAGTCGGGTTCGTAAATATCAGATGATATTTACCAAAGTTTTCAATTTCATTATGTTAAGTTTACAAATATAAAGAAAAATTTACTAAATTTCACGTAAAATCATTAATTTTTACGAGAATTTAACAGCGTTATCAGATATTTAACAAATCAAACAAAACTTTTAGGCATTTAATGGCTTCTTGTTTGTTAATTAAGTCGTTTTGTGTCTTATGGTTTGTAATTTGTAGATGAAAAAAATACATCACCGATCAATTAAAAACTTTGTAATACAATGCATAAATTTTAGTTAAAAATGAATTTACATCAAAAGAACTTTTTAAGCTATATTTTATGACAAATAGCGTTTATTAAAATTTCTTAGTTTTAGATAAGAAATCAGATTTGCTCTACAAAAGTAGCAAATAATTAAAAACAAATATCAAATTTTCGATAAAAATAGAACAACAGTGAGACAAGCTGCTGATTCTTTCTGAGGTATGCCACAAAAAATGTTATAATAAGAAGACGAGGACAGAACTAATCTTTTATAGGATGATCAAAACCAGATTCATCTGATGGTATGTCATTTGAAACCGCAAATTCTTATATGCGGTTTCAAGTAGAGATTTAAATAAATGTAGATCATTTGTGCAGTCATGAAGTCTGAAGGCTGCAAATAAAATACATTTTTTGCTATATTTCAATCAAGACACTGTTTTATGCATTTCAAAGAGTTTGTTAAACCGGAAAACTGTCTACAAAACATTGTCAAATCAAACTAATAATAAATTATCAATTTTCTTGGTTTCTTTACAATATAAATGCAGTGCAACATATTTGCTATAATCTATTCACGAATAAGTCTTTTTGTTCAAAATGTATTTTATCTTAATAACATGAAGGTTCTTTAATAAAACTCAATCAAGCTATTCTATTCGCTTATAATAAAAGGTTTCGAAACTCTAAGTGGGTGGTAATAGAAATAGCCAACATGATTAGTAATTGGTTGCCTGACTGAAAAGTTTGAATAATTTCATATAAATGTTTCAAACTACTAGTTGCGAGTCACCAATTGAATTCTTTCACATAAAGTGTTTTCTACATGAAGATCTTTAAAGAAATATAATAATTCTCAGAGCTCAAAAATAAATGATTTGAAACTACTTGTTATTGTGTTCTATTTGTGTTATTAGATAAGTTCTTGATGTTCAACTAAACATATGATTTCAGCTTCAAACATCTTATTTTTCAAAAATTGTTTATAATCAGAAAATTTTGAGATAAAACAATATTGTCATCAAGTATACGTCCAACAATTACAGCCTGACTTATACAAGATATTTGTAGAAAAAATTTGTTTTCTATTTTTCTTTAAAAAATTCAGAAATTAAATTAGAAATAAAAACTTTTGGATTTTTAATAATCATCATAAAAGTATTTTTCTGAACGTTTTTTAGTATTTTCAACATTAGCACTTTTATCTACACAAGCAGTATCATGAAATCGTTGTTCAAAAGCGATCTGAAGCTATTTTTTGTTACGCTCTATGCTACCAAGTATGAAAATACATCTAGTAGAAAGCAAGATGTACATACCACGTTGTTTTTTCAACCATCAAGTTGCTTTAAAGGTTGATTGGTTGTTAAGATGATGGAAAAGTTAACAAAGTTCAAAGACCCAACAATCTATAGTATTACAGACATAATCTGTTTGTTACTTAAATTTTTCTGTGAAATTTCCCTTTTTAGTCATTAACTTGAGATGAAATTGATTAAATGTCAATCATTTTGCAGACTACATACACCTGCGTTTGACAAATTGTCCGGATTGTGAACAGCCTCTGAATCATCAAAGTTGATATTATGCATATGTAAACTATGTTTTACTTTATAAAGTCTTTTATCTCTGAATTAAGTTTCATCTTTATGTTAATGTAACTCTACTCTATATAATCTTCTTTTTTATCTTGATTGCTCATTTGCGGTCTTCCTTGTATTCATCAAATTACAGCAGCAGCTACATTTTCAGATTTCAGTGAAATATTTCGAAATAAAATTTATCTTCATTTAAATCACGTTACAATTGAGAATTATTTTTAGTGAAATAGTATCTAACATCATTTTCTACATCATAACATAAATATCAATCATATTTTTGTTCCCTGTCATCTGCTTTATCACTTTTCAATAGTTACAAACATAGTTTTGATTGTTGTTTTATAACAAGCACAGTTGAAAATGACTTTAGTTGAATCTTCAAACTACACTCAGCTATTTTTAGCAAACACTTAATCATTAAATAATTTCAATTTGTAGAAATTTACAAAAAAAGTCTGTGATTTGATGTTAGAAGGTAGGAACTAACAAAAGTGAGGCAAAGACAGTTTCTAACGATTGTTAGAGATTTCAATTGTATTCGTTCTACTTGATTAGCTTCTTCTTCCGGCTTTCATATAATCTCACTTACAAAAGATGTTTCTGCTATCATCAATCGAGTCAAAGTTGTTCAAGTTTTTTACTACAATTAATCAAAGACTTAATTTTTGTAAAAGTTATATGCTTCAGTAGCTATGACAACGTGCTTCAATTACTGATGATGCTGATGTAAGAAAATATCACTAATTATCATAAGTTGAATTTTATGGGTATGTTCACTCAGGAAAATTTTTAATATACTAGCATCACGTGATCAGTAGCAAAACCGATTTTTACTCATTCACTTCAAATAGTGCCAAATGAGACGCCTGCTATTCGTTTTTTGGTCACTTTATACGGTCAAAATGTATCAAAGTTACCGATATCTTTCATGTCTACATCACGTGATTCATTATGTCGATATTGGTGGTTTGGACTGTCTTAATGTTGAAATAATATGAGCTTGAAGTGGCTTACTTAGTAAAGGTTTGAAAGTAATGACTAAATTTGTCAAATATTTTTATTTTTAAATCTTTTGTTGGGATACTTAGCAGCCTGAAAATACGTCAGGACAATAATCTTTTGCTGAAAGATTTCCGCTTATGCGTACTTAACAATTTTCTAAAAGAAAAAGAAAGCTTTTATAGACAAAATATCAAATTTTGAGCTTTTTCAACGATCTTTTCAATCATATAATTTAAAAGTATGGTGAGTGTCCATAAAAGTTTTTAGGAAAAAAACTTCAGAAAAATGAAAACTATCAAATTTAACTTTCTGTACTTGTAAGTTTTTGATTGTATTTATCTTCGTAGGACAGATAAAACATTGGTTAGCTCTTAATACCAATTTTTTAACAAACTAATTGAGAAAATCAGAATGTATACATCAAATAAATCAAAACTTTGTTACTTTCTTGCTAGCAATATTTTCAACAAACTTTAACCCATTAAAGTTACGATAAACATCAGATAAATAAAAAAAACTTTTTTGGCTTACTTTTAATTCTGAAATATCTGCAGTGTTGTTCCTGGCCGATTCAAAAGTATTAAAAAACCGGAGATCTTGTGTTTTTTGATGTCTTTCAATATCTTCGATACGAAAGAGAACATCATTTTTTTGTCTGTGTAACATCATCAAAAAGTGATTAGTGTTTGACAGTTGCAAATTATTAAAAGTTTATACTTGAATTAATTTACTTTTAAAAGTCTTACTAATCAATTTAAATGATAAAGCAATTTTATTTTTGTTTTGTGGTGCTCATCAAATAAACAATTTCAAAAATTAAAAGTTCACAAAAATTTTTGAGCAAATATTTTAGATTTTTTATTAATGAAATCATACATATAAAGTACTAAGCAATGTTTTGATTTTGAGGTACAGTAATTCTAAACTTTTTAATAACGTTTTATATCATCGAATATTTCAAGAAAATATTTTAGCTTATAACACAAACAAGAAAAATATATAGATGGAAATACCATGGCAGATTACGAAACACGTTTTCAAGTTTAACACAAGCATTAGAAATTGAAAGAAATAGTTACAGATTATGTTAAACCAAAGTGTTAAAGTGTTAAAAAATAATTAGTTTAATCAGATTACATCGATAATAATTAAAGTAAGGATAATTCTTGTAACTACATAATTATAGTTTTTTAAGCTAAATGTTTTTTTAGCCCTGTGTACTATAGAAAGAAAAACTTGTCAATATTTAATAAATTTAACCATGAACTTGGTTGTACCATGCTTACGGTGAAAACATTAGTCAAAGAGCTAGAATATTTTTACGTTAGTCGTACTTAAGGCATAAAGAATTCACAAAGCTACCAGAAGTTTCAGTTTAAAATGATATAGCTAGACATGCAGCTAAATAGTTTTTAAGTATTTTGAAAGCATAACTTCATTAAACCTCAATAAAGCAGTTAATGAAATCAAATTGTTGGTTCCACATAAAAGGATTTATTAAGAACAAGCTTGACTTTCATATTTTGTTTACATAAGACTGTATGGAGAAAAGGCAACTACTACTGCAATTATTTAATTTATGAATTAAAGTTTACATGACTATTTGTTTTCAACAATGTAAATGAAAACTAAACCCATTAAATAGTAAACAAAGTCACAATAGTTCATAATTGTTGTTCTCTTTTTGAAATTTCTAAGAATTTCACATCATTATTGTGGATATAAATTTTATTTAAGAGAACAATAAATACAAATACTATAAAAACTGTTTAACAAACGAGTACTTTGTTTAAAGAACACTAAACAAAGTTTTAAGAGTTGGGTTTAAAACTGAAAGATTTTATAGAATGATCAGTGATTTTTCTATTTTTATTCCACTCTAAATCACACGATTTTTTAAAGAAGAATTAACACTTTCAACTTAAGCATATACCAAGAAAAATCTTATATCAAGCTAGTATGATCTCATTGGCAAATTTATACGCTGAATTTGATCAACTAGTATCACCAATGACTACAATAAAATCCTTGTCGTTTATTAAAAACTATTTAGGATTTAAACTTAAAAAATGCTTCAGTCTTTCAAATCTTTTTTTTTAAATGAATGAGTTAATACTTTTGTGGTTATTTAGAATCTCGAATTAAAGGAGCTTTTTGTATGATAATAAGCACCGTTCAAGTTTTTCAAGAGTAGTATGAGTTGATGATAGAAATATTTAGCACTTTGTTACTGCTTTGTAGAGTAGATAGCAGTATAAGCACATTTTCTTGACGTAAGTATCTTTATTTAGTTGAATAAAACCTTGATACAGTCTATATTTTTAAAAAGAATTATTTTCAAATATGATTTTTTGATGATATCCGTAATTCCTTAACTTAGATTAAATTATAAATAGATTAAAGAAAACGAAAAGTTCATTTTCAATGAAAGCAAACTTTTCATTGATGTTGTAATTGAGTTTTTGTAAAATGTTTTGAGGTTTTCAGGTTTACTTATATGAAGTACCTGTGGGTTCTTAACTCAATTATGGGAATTGTTATATTAAGCGAGAAGTAAGTATGTTAGATGGATAAATAATCGGAATACTTCTAAATACTTTTATTGATCAAAATGCAAGATGTGTAATTGTTTGATTAATTTACTAAAAACTTTCGTTGGAAACATTTTGAGGTTTACAGATAAGCTAAAGCCACAAATATGTTGAAAGAAGAAATTGATTTTGAGCTTATTAACATCTACAACTGAACATGCACAAGCATATGTTAGTACAAAGTAATTCTACGAAAAGAAACTAGTTTTGCTACAACTACTGAAAGCATTTCTAACTTTCTAAACTGACTGATTTGTTCAACAAACCTGATGGTATAGTTAGCACCTGGGAATAATCGCCGGAAAGGTTTTGAGGAATAGGACCCCTGATGATAATAAACTTTATGAGTAGAATATCTCTTCGTTCCTTTTTGTTCCACTTGACTGCATATTACAAATAAATGACCACGTGACTATAACCTTTCTACTGGTGGCGATTTGAACAGTCACATGATTATCACAATGGTATTAATGAGTGGGTAGAGATTGCTGTGTTTGGTTTTCTAATTACTTCAAAGTATTTTTTGGCAATTTTAGAATCAAATCTTCTGGATTCTTCATCTGATGAAGAACAATTTTGCAAGATTTTTTTCTAAGCTAAAAGTTTTTAATTCATAAAATTCCAACCAGAATTTTTCACCAGCTGGATTTTAATTGATTTTTATGAAAGATGTTAATATGGGAGTTTGCAGGTGGTATTTCAAATAGCTTACAATTCGCTATAAAAAGACACAATCTGTGATTTCAAGATATGAGCAGACTTACTTGTTAAACTCCCCGATATGTCTTCGTAGATTGAAACTATGATTAGTGTTGTTTTTCTTCAATCGAACATGTGAAGCTTGCAACTTTCTCAATTCATTCTTTGCTTTTGCAATATCTTTCCAAATTCTTCGGTGCTCTGAACGACTGAAAATTAAAAATATTATCATAGTTTTTCAAAAAAGTTTAGACTGTAATTAAAACAACAAAAAGGAAAAAAAATTCAAATAACTTTAGAAGCAGAGAGGTCAGTTGAACAAACATTACTCTTCTTTTTGTTGTCAGTGGCTAATGAGTTTTTATTCGGTATATCAAAAGCATTAAAAATGAATCAAGCTCTTTAACTTTCAAAAGTTGAAGATAAACTACTTCTGGCACAACTATTAAGCAAATTAAGTTCATCAAACAACCAAAATCCACTTAATCATGTCTTAGTAATTAACAAGTGATTCAATCGACAATTTAGTTTAAAAGCTTAATAGCTTGATAAGGAAAAGCATTTAAGTTTCTTAAAAGCTGTATGCAAAGCGAGAAGTTGGTTATGTAGATACGTGTCTTCACATATTTATCTTCCATCACCATGTCGCAAAGCTAATCCAATTTACCTGATGACATTAGTAGAAGCAAAAGAAATACTGGGAAAGGTAAATACTGGCCAATCAGTAAGCTTTTTGGATTCTTATTCTTTACGTGGTTATTCGTCTGTATAATGTCAGCTGATTCTTCATGAGAAAAATCAACAAAAGTTAAACAAAGAGAAGTTTCAAAAATCTATTTTAATGCAAGTTAATCAACAGAAAATAGCCGAGATAGTGAAACGAAGTTATATTCTGAGGTACTACTTTTGTTGTGAAATTGTGCTTGGATATAATTTAGTGATAATTGTAGATATGATGATGTGACTCTAATTTGATCATTTAAAAAAGATTAATCTGTTGGATATAACGAGAAAGATTTTGAAGATAGCAATCTCACTTCAAGTAGATTAAAGGCATCTTTATACAATTCTAATTGAGCTTGTCGCTATTCAAAGTAGTTATTATAAAGAGGCCTCCCACCCTAATCGTCCGGTCGCCGTTTTAAAGATGAGCAAGAACAACTAGAGGAGGATTAGCGACTACTAGTATTAAAGTGCAGAAAAGTCCTGTTTTTTCTCTTTGATTTCAAGATTATTTTAGAAGTATTTTGATTGATAACTAAGTTGTAGCTGATGATGTATCTGCAAGGGTCTTTCACTTCTTATTTACTTGTATTATTATTTCAGAGAAATTTATTTTCGAAAATTCCAACCATCTAGAATTATACTATTAGTATCCTCAACAACTAAACTGATGTACTCCCAGAAAAAAAGCTTGATTAAAGTTTGAACCTATTTTTAAACTAGTTGATAAGAAGTGAACAAATTGATGAATGCTTCTGACAAGTCTTCATAGAATAATTCAATTAATTGTTTCTAGCAGCTGATCTGATGTCAATTGAATAGCCTTTAAATATTGGTGGGAAAATAAGCTATGGTTAAGTTACTATGGTCAAAGGTTGCTGACCATTTGGTTTATTGTCCAGCTTATTAAAGGCACGTGTTGGTTCAACTCTCCATGTGCATTTAATCGTGTTCGTAAATCTGTTTGATTAGATTAAACTGCAGAGTCTGAGAGCTTGCTTATCATTACTTGTCATTATCCCAATGATGAATTTTTAAGATTTATATCAAAGTTTTATTGTGGTGAGAAACTTTTAGAAAACTGGAATTATTTTAAATAAAATTTGCTGACTTTTTACAAAATCAAATATTTTTAAGATAAAAGAATAAAAAACTTTTAAAAATTAGCTTTTTAAAAAAATTTACCGCAGAAATTTAATCTTTATCAATTTCATTTATACTTTATTTAAAAAATGATTCTTATAAGAACTTTATTTTAACTCTGAAAATTGGCTTGTTTTTTAAATTGTTATTCACTTGTTTAGCTAACAGCTAAGCATCATTCTTGGCTCCACCTGGAGACTCTTATAGCGGTTGATCTACTCAAAAACACCTCTTAATAAACCGAACTTGGTGTGATACATTTTCCGGAAAAAACCAACAAAAGAACAAGTACTTAAATACATGAAGAGAATACGTAACAAGCCAGCTTACCTTCTTTGTCGATGAGAATTGAGTGTATTGTGTAATGCTCTGACCTTTTCTTTCATCTTAGGCATAGAAACTAGAAGATTGTCCTGTTTGTCTAATGTCCTGCCATCGGCAGTGGTTGTGGGACCTTGTAGTAGTTTACGGTTTTTCATCATTCTATAAATGAAATTAGATTGATCAAAACTTTGATAGAATTTCAATATTTGAAAATATTCAGCCCATTTGATTGAGATGTCAGATTTGATGTTTCCTTAAACAAATCGAAAACAAATTTCGATATTTTGGAAGCCTGAAGGGAAACTAGCTGTCATGTAATTTCCTTTTTTACTTTTGAAGTATTTCACTGCCAAGTAGTTTATAACACCTTGCAACTTGTTCGATTATTATTTGTTAAACGCAACATGTTCATTGTTTGGAACAGAAACAACCAACTTACAGTTCGATTATTTCGAATAATATTTTCATAACGTTGTGTGTTGTCAACATTTATAATTAATAAAAAGAATTTAATTTGAATTTTTATGGTTTGTGGGTTCTGTATAGATGACTAAAAATGTTCCTTCAAGCCTCAAAACAGAATGAGGTTCAGAAAAACAAAACTAAGGAACATAATATTTTTTATCAAACAAATAGAAATTCTTTTTATTTTTCTTAATGAGTATTTGCTCATATCTCTTAATTACGATAAGGAAGTTCTTATATATTTATTTTTAGATTAAAATGATAATTTTTCGAATATCAAGATTATCTTTAGCATAAGATTATAAATTCATATATAAAAAGTTAGAAAATAGTTTACTATCTCAAATTAAAATCTATGCTTTATTCAATTTGTCTAATAAAAGTATTTGAAAAGCTTTTAATGTTATTATTGAGCGAATGTTACTTTTAAATCTGTAAATATTTGATTTTGTAAATGAATATTCAAAAAGTATTTTGAAAATAACAAAAACTGCTATTTAGCTTATTTTCATCCGAATATAGTCACGTGTTGCTGATACTTATCATACAAACTTTCAAAAACCAACATTTACAAACATAACAGCAGATTTTTGGTAAAGTGTTTTCATTTTATGATCATGTTGATATACTTCATAGCATTTATGAGACTTCACCCCTTTTCGAAATTACAAAAACCCCTTTCTCCTATAAATTAATTTACTTTATGTTGTTTTTGCTTCTGATCCTAGACAATCTAGCTTATATCTTTTTTTTTAAATGAAATGATATTTTGAATTAAATTATCGATTCTTACTAAGTCTTTGAAAGTTTATCGGGATTGTAAACATTTCAATCAAGCTACATTTCTACACGAGATAAAAAGAGTCGAATTGTTTGCACCAACATTGCATTCTTAGATTGCTTTTTCTACAATTCTAAACTATTTACTCTAATAACTAAACTAGTTTACAGGAAACAAGCATTATTCTACAGCAAAATAAATTAAGAGTTCATCAAATAAAATGATATTTGATGATAATCTGACAATAAATACATTTACTGCTTAACATTTTATATACTCTCTAAATATACCTGTTCATTTTAGCATTCAGAAGCCATTGTTGTCTTCTATTCGCCCTTCTGTCGGCGGCTTCTGTTGTTGCGTTCACTCGATTTTCTGGAGTAACTTCAGGTTGGTGTACTCTTTCAACAGAAGCAACATTTGGATGAACAATTCCTTTGACAAAAAAAGTTGCTTAAGGTGATTTTGATAGTTGTCAAAACTAGTATTTGTTGTGATAGTTTTGGTTGAAGCTTTAAAGAAAAAAGAACAAAAGAAAAAAACATTTTGTCATGGTGTAAGACGACTCGCTTGAAAAGATAGAAAGGAAAAAGGACAACAATCTAAATGTGTGACAATAAATAGAACATGTGAGGAACTTGAAGCTTTCTACAAAGAAATAATGCTGCAAAGAAAGACTGTTTGCAGAAATAGTTGTTATTGTGGGAGTAAAAAAGTCATTTGTAAGAACCGCTGTTTAACTTTGGAATTTATCTCCAGGCCCATTCATTCAACTTAAACTTGTAAATACAACTTTGACAAAAACTTGGTAATCAATGAGTTAGAAGGAAACTAGACTTGAGCACGTGGTTTTATTAGTTATTAAACTTGATGTTACATAGAAAATGTCTTAGACCTACATTAAATTGTTGGACAAATTTCACAGTTAATAAAAATGCTATTTGTGTTTGAAAATTCGTTGAAGTCTACCGAGAAAACCGATGATTTTGCACTAATATCTGTACTTAACTTCGATTTTTCTGATTTTTAACTTTTCTCCATTCTAAATTGCAGTCGAAATGAAATAGATTTTCAAGTAAGTATTTTCATCTATCTAACTTAAACAGAAACTGATAATCTTTTTGAACAGTCTTATCTTTATTTAGATCTTTAAAAGTGAGAGATGGTTGAATATTTAAGTCTGTGAAGAGGTATTAAACAGATGAAGAATTTGTTTGGAATGTTTGAAAAAGCTCGAACAGTCATCAGTAAACCAGTGATTTGATAAATGATTGTTTTGACAAACAGGTAGAGATATATAAAGTTAGAAAAAGCTACTTGGTACTAAAAAGATTTAATTTGTCACTGGACTATAAAAACAAAAACTAAAATCCACAAAAGTGATGTTGCTTTGAAAGAAAATACAATCAAGTGTTTTGAAATAAAGATTTTGATAGTTAATGAGGCATTCATTCTTAGTAGGTTTATACGACTTTTGTTTAAAATGTTACACCTTACCACAAACTAAACATTCAAAGACTACCTTCGATTTTCTCCTACAATGTAAATCAAAATATACAAGTAGTGACATTTTAATGTATCGAATTGAGAAACTTTAGTAAACTTATGGAGAGAAAGATTTGTATCGAAGCAATATCTATGACGTAAAAATCTTCTTAGTAAATAAAAGAAAACTTATAAGAGAAGAATTGTAGTAATAGTGATAACTACCATAATCAGCTGGAACTGAAGCCACACAAAGAACCAAAAGCAAAAACATTATTATCCGTTTCATGATTTGGACCTCTGTAGCTTTTAATGTTTTGATTTCACGTAAAACAAGATCTTAATATATTAGGATTTCAGCAATAAAATGTAGTTCTCACTTCAAACTTCTGAAAGATAAACAGATTAAACAAAAATTGTAAAAAGTTGATCCTACTATACTGCCGTAAAAGAGCATCAGACTAAGCTGTTGTTACGAAGTAAATCTTACAAAAGTAAATAGAATTGTCGTAGGGCTATTCTATTACTGGCTAAACAGCAAATAACATCACAGTTAAACTCACTGGTAACTTATATGGGCTAGTTTGTTTACATAAATGCCACATTGTATAGTTCTGATCAGTTTTGTAAATAATAGGTAAATACAACTTGAAAAAAGTAGCCTCTAGGCTTGAGACATTAAAATTTTAATGGCAAAATATCTACTTATCTATTAACTGTTTTATGAATTATCAAATTGAAAGATGTGAAAGATGCAACGTTTATTCAACCTATTAACAAGCGGTAGTTGATTTAAGAAGTTGTAAACATTCAGTAAGCTGCCTGTTTAGTTTATCATCAGCTTTTCTTTACCAATTTCACTTATTTGCTGTTTGCTGTCGATAGTTACGATTAATATCAAAACAAATGCCTTTCAACTAGAATTATAAAATCTGTCAGGACAAAAACATCAAGTGGACGTCAAACCAACTCATTATCTTCATCTGGATTTTATCAATTGTTTGTAAGATATCAAAGTGAGAGAATGAAAATGAAAAAAGTATTGGTAGAGAGTTCATCGTTTTTCACCAATGTTAGATGAATTACTAAATCAAACTGTGATAACCTCAATTAAAAAACACTGATAGAACGCTGGTAGCTTGCTAATACTTTTACAATATTTACTACTATTGATTACTGACCACTACTTTCAGATTAGTTGAGAAATTTTGATCATAAACACTAAACAAGTCTGTTTAAGTTGTTCATACTTGCCTGTCTGTCTTATAAGCCACACTAACCACTAAATAAAATATTTGATTTGCGGATGTCGAAGAATTGAGTTTAAGGTTTAAAAAGAAATTTTTGAAGTATAAAATACGAGCAGCTGTTGAAAGATATTTAAGCTAAAACATATTTTTTAAACAATTTAACTCGATCACGAATAATTTGTAATCAGACATTTGTTCTGTGGTTTTATAGCTAAAAGTCATTGAAACAGATATAAACAAGTTTCAGATGTCGTCTCATTATTTTGCATTTAGTGTAAAACTAAGTTTACTTCCTATAATATATAGCAAAAGCTCTGAGAGAAATATAGTGAATTAATTAGATATCAAAAACTCTCGTGGAAAGTATAATAAAAGTTCTTACCAGCATGTCCAGTAAGTTTACGATTGCCAATTTAACCTATCTTGTTTTGAATTGATACTTTGATTTCCTAAAAATCGAAGCAAACGGAAATTGCTTCCGTCATACTAAAATAGGCCTCTTATAACTTGTCCGTTTTAAATTTAGTTGAAGACTTAAACAGAAAATGTTGTAAAAATATCGTCTTTTGTGTACATAAATTCAAATTTAGTTATGGCCTGACTTGACTAAAGTTGTTCATAATCTTACAACTAAAGGTTATATCTGTCCACTTAACCCAAAAAGGTTTTATTTCACCTGCACACGTTCAAAACAGATATAAGTTTCTATTAAAAAGATTAATTGAATAAGTTTAATGGTGAAGTAACAGAAAAATAAGTAAACACTGTATACCAATCAGCCGACCTTTAATTAAATGATAATATTCAGGGTTAATGTCGGAATACTTGAAACTGTGTGAGCTAGAAGCTCCAGAGATTAAATTTACATAATCATCTTGGAGATATGATGCTGTAATAATATCAAGTTCTCACTTAAACTTACTTGGAGCATCTAAATTATTTTTCAATCTAGAAAAATTTCTGCCTCAATACTTAACAATAGCTCTGTGCATATGAATCATTGATTGTGGCAGCTTTTCACTTAGAAAATAGAAACTTATTCAATTACAGCACCTTTTTTGAGTTTACTAACCGAGTAGTGTTTTATGAAAACGAATAAGAAAAAGTCTACATACTCAAATTGCATAACCTTCTGGAAAGACTGTATTCTATTTCCGTACCCTTTTTGTTTTTACACGATCAAAATAGTATGTTGTTAATTGCAAACTGTCACAAGCATATAGAGTTACTTACGTCACTCAGAAGCTCTCATCTACATACTCTTTCATGTTGTTAACGATACTAATTGAAAAAGTGGCTGTCACATTCCATTATTGATCTTATTTACAACCTCTAATAGCTTACATCATTACTACAACTGTATAGAGATAACACAACAAATGAAACTCTATTCTTATTCAGAAATGATGTTAGAATGCAAAAAACAAGTCTTTCTGGCTCATATAAGTACGATTGACTGCTTCCAATAACTCAAAAATTACTGCGTTCAAGAGCTCATGAGAAAAGCAATTATAATTTATAAATATAAAAACTATTTCAATTGATGACAGGATTTCATTCGAATTCATTTTAAGTGTTTCCACTAACAGTGAAGTGTTATCTTATCAATCGGCAATTTCTCGATAAGAAAAATCAACGAATTTTTGATGAAACAAAAATATTCTAATCTAATAGTTTATCGCTTGATAATCTTCAAATTCTAAAACTAAATTAGATTCCCGTTAAACAATAATTCTATTTAAAACATTTTTATTTTCAAATACTTAATAAGCTCTAAAAAAGTTCAATAGTCACCTCCTCCTTCAACAGTGAGATTTAATCCAGGGAGATTAGGAACGATAAGTTGTAGTGAGTTCTGGTTACGGTTGATGCTGATATTAGAATCATGAGGGTGGTTGATTCTTCTATCTTGTGCAATTGGTTTAGGATGCACAAAAACAATTGTTCGTTGCTTCTGAGTCTTTACTGCTGGTTTTACGGAATAATATTTTCGAATTCTGCCGGCTGATTGGAGGTTTGGTGGAATAAACTTCTTGTTTAATCTTCGTTTGGTTGGAGTGACTGAGGGATAAGGTATCGCTTCACAGAGAAGAGCTGTAAGCAGGATGATGAGTGAGATTTGATGGATTAACGTGGATATCTTCATATCTGAAGAAGTTTTCATCTTTTCAAGGTGACCGACAAAGGAACCTGCTGAGTAGCCACCTACCTGTGAAATTTCTACACAGATTTACAAAAATGCTGAAAAAATAATTGAAATGTTGAAGAATTTGCTTCATATATAAATATTAGGATAAGAAGTCAAATTGGAATAATAGAAACTTTTAAATAACGAAAAAAAAGTTTAGAAACTATTTAGAGGTTGTTACACACGCGTACAACAAGTAGTCACGTAGTTTCAACTATTTCTCTTCAGCTATTACTTGCTTGAGTCTTCAATTTTCTATTTGAGTTGAATTGCCTAAAGTAGATTCAATTAACAATGAAAATAGCCGAAGGGAGACTTCGAGCGGAAACTGCGGAAAAATAAAGCTATAAAAGGGGCAGAGTGCTATGAAGAAGTCGACCGAGCCATCAAACGTACAATGAGGTAGGTTATCTGTAACTAACGCCTCCCTAAAGTGCACGGTCAAGACAAAGTTATCAGTGTAAGTAAACTGTAGATAATACTTATACAAACATCGGCTTGCCAGAAATAGTAAGTGACTTTTATCTGAATGGTTCTGATTGCACAAACACATACGCTTATCTATATATTCTCAAGTTTGACATGGACACATTAAGCCGTCAAGACAGTGTATAAGCTGGTGAACAATTACGCATGGCAGCTTATCAGGTTATTTAATTTTAAATGATAGTGTGTCTTTGAAATTGAATAGACTTAGATAGCTACTGAAGCATATAAGTTACACCTCAATAACGTTTAATCAGTAATATAATCGAATTACAGGATTTTATCTAGATTTCTTTTGGAATTTATTTTGGAGCTTCTAGTTAACAATAAAGTTTCTTCAAATTATTTACTTCAAAAAGTATCTCGTAGTACAAAGAACGAATTGTTAAAGTTGTAAATTTGATATCGTTCCTACTTTCAAGTAAACTTGCTTGAGTGAACCGGTTGAACAAACTGAATTGGTTATATTCAACTTTGAAACTTTATTTTGCGGAAAATCAAAGGCTTCCATTGCAAAATACCAAAAGAATTTCAAAACCAACTAACTGCGATTCTAATAAAAAGTGTTTAATGGTATGAAGCTGTGAGCTGTTTTGTAAAACTGTTTAAAATGACTCATTCAATATAACGTGGTTACAAATCAATCATTTTTAAGTGACATATAATAAGAAAAAGACCAGAAATGGTATTGACTTGAATCATTACAATGAATAATACATTACCAAAATTGGAGAAGAAATTTATAAAAACAAATCTTTGAGCAGATTAAAAGCATAAGATAAATCTGTAGGCATTTTAATTTTTGATAAAAGGACTTGATAAAGTTTGTAAGGCGTAACAATTGCATAAGAGCAAATGACTGGTGCTGTTATGAGCCAAATGAAAAGAAGAAGATAAAATATCAAAGCTTAACTAAACATCGTTTTCCTTTTATAATCTTCTTGTCACTCTTAACACTTATCTCAAGTATTAAACTCCCTAATTTGATGATGTTAAAATATGGCTCTTTCAAAACAAGCCGGTCGTACAATAAATGCATAAGTGCTAAATAGCAGAAAATGATTCAAAAACTTTGCTATCAAAAGAACAATAATGAAAACAAAAAAAAGTATTTAAAAACAATGTACTCATAGTAAGCTGAAAAATTCTTTTTTTATTTAAGCTTTTATCAACTGATAAGAAGTTTAGATTCTTCTTATCTTACTAATTACTTCATTTAAATTAAAAAAAATAATAATAAGATGAATGAGCTACTTTAGAAAAACAATATTCTTCTACAAATAAAATCAAGTCCAGTTACTGCGAGTTATCTCAAAGGTGTCGATATATTTAGAAGGCTTAAGATACTGAGTTTCTCTAGAGCATCAAACGAAAACAAACTCTAAAGATTTAAATCTTTCTTAAGTATATTAAAAAAATCAACTTCTTATAAGACTCATTTCGAACTAATGTAGTTGATCACTTCAACTTGACAGTAGCCAGGTGCTGGATACGGTAAGTCGTCCTGGTCAGAACTTTTGTCAGTGATTGTGAATTTTCACGAGTATCAGCTGATAGTATTTTACCTTAACTGACAACTACCACATACAATATTTGTTTCTCTTTCTTATCTCTACAAGACTGTTTGTCGTTCAGTCTTTTTTCCTTCACATCTTAAATTGCTCTCTCTCAGACATCAAGTCCTTCTTCGTCACAACTCAACAAAATCTCTCTTTAAAACCCCCCTTTCAGGCACCTGCAGAGTTTGGCTTTAGTTTCATGAGACTACCACTAAGATCTAGATAGTCTTATCAGGTCACTAAACCTGTTACTAACCACAAACTGTTTCAAATCTGGTTAGAGATGCACTTACCATCTTTGTAAACAACAAGTTTTTTCTGTTATACGTAGCTTATCAAAGTTCCATCTGTTTTCAACAGTTGTTGTGTTTCAATGATTTCATCAAAGAACCTTTGTAACAACTCTTAACCTTTTACTTCGTTATGCTTTTGTGTAAATAAAGATGAATGTAGCAAATTATAAATCAGATTAAATATCGTTCTCCCAACCAATTGAGTTAAGGAGATATGCAATTCAATTTACATATTATCAGCTACATTGAAAATTTGTTAAAGGAATTTTATCAAATATTACTAAGAGGTCTTGTGAGACTTTTAAATTGATTTCATTGATCCGTAATTGAAAAGATGGCCTCAATACGAAACTGATTGCTACGATCAGTTGAGTTTATAAAGTTTTTAAAGTTGATTAAAAGAAGAAAATGATTTTATTTAGGCATTCTTGTATTTTTGAATCGCTGATTTTTTTTGATGATTCTGTGATCGTTTAAACCCAGCGTTTATTTACCAATTAATTAAGTTTCTTTGTACTGCTGGCTCATTGAATAACAACCTTTCATTAATCATTATAAATAGTCTCACTTCAAAAAATATTTCAAAGGAACCTTAAAGTCGGGTAGAATAAAGTGCTCAAAGTAAAACAAAATCTTCTTTATAATTGATGGTATAAACCAACTTCACTAACTTCTCATTTCTAACTGTTAAGCTGTAAACAGAATTACTGTAAAGGACATCTTGGCTCCTGGCTCTTTATGAAATTTCTTTGATGAAGATTTAGGTCTGCAGCATTGAACCGTGCTTACTAATTAGTTCCGCATGAAGAGCGGACACAAGACGCTTTTATCTTCAACTATTTTGTTGCTAGCTCACCGAAACTAGCTTTTGTCACACGTCATCACTGTTGCTAGGCGATGCCGAAGTGGTGAATGTGAGAATTGATGAAAAGCAGAGATAAGGTGTGGATGATAACCTTTTATCAGCTGAAACTGAAATAGAACTAGGGATCTGATTGCATTCTAAGATACAAGGTGAAAATACAATTGACCTTAAAATGTAATTAATTTGATCTATTCCCTTCTGTACCATCAAAGCCATCAGTTATTGGAATAGATGCTTCGACTTTTATATATGAAGCATATCACTAATAGTTTTGATGTTTTTTTTTTGAGGTCAATAAACTACTTTGATATTTTACAAAACAAGTTATAAGCAAACTATTAAAGTCATTTTAAATTGAAATTGAGGAAGCTTTCTCCTGATTTAAATTTGTTGTTGATTTATAAAATACATTTTCAAGTAAATTACTTCGAGATTGGACCTTGTGCTCACGTAAAATAACCATAGAAGAGCTTATACTTGCAGCAGACATAATCAGAGTAACGTAAATCTTACATCTTTTCAAATCATCAACTATTTTGTTAATAGCTCACAAATGTTAAATTCATTCTTTGATACAAGCACAAGAACTGCTCAATTGTTTGTTAATAAAATACAAAACATCTACAACTTAACTCTTAATCTGTCAATTTCACCAAATACTCAAGAAACAACTTTTGCTATATTAGTTTAATTTTATAATTCGGACTCGCCAAATCTCTGTTATTACTCTATAAAGTGCTACTTAAACTTTACTTAGACCAGTTTTAAAGTAATAAACCGGTCTTGGCAAGGATATACCTGAACAGTAAACATTTTCCTTATATTGAGAAATGCATAATCGATTACTTAAACATTTTCAATCTATTTTCATCACTGTTGAATTGTTAAGTAATTTAAAAAAAAAGTTATTTGACTAAATAAATTTTCCATCACAAACTACCTCATAATCCATCATTATTTACTACTTTTTTCTCTGAAATACTTTTATAAGTAAATTGCAAAATCAATTCATGCTTTTATTTTAGGTAACAAATGATGTTCCTTACGGGTTCAAAATCCGTTTTGACGAGAAGCTCTGTTTCCGTTTACTACTGATACATGTCTAATTCAAAATTGTTCATTTGCAGAATTTACAAATTGAAGTGTAAAGGAAGTAGTCGGTATGATTCTTGCTTCACTAAGGCTCAATTGAATTTATTAATCCTCTAATTCACTAATAGCTTATACAAAAGACTTTTAAACACATTTTCTGCTAATTTTATACTTAAAACTATAAATGGGTAATTACATCAGTGATTAGAATAATTAATCAGTCTATTTACAAAGTATTGCAAATTACTTTGCCAAGTACTACACTGCTTGACATTTGATCAAATAATTTAACCAATGATTGAATTGAATAGAGAGAAAATTAATAATATTGTTATTGTAAATATAATAAACCCTTGAGTAAAAGTATAATGATAACTACTTTTAAGAAATTTGTTGAATTTATAAACTGAATTAAGTAATAAGATCTCTCGTTAAGTAATGAAACTAAATTAATTTAATTTTGTAATTTTCTCTCCATTATAGTGTAAAAATATATGTTTATAAGAAACAAATGATTTGTTTATCCAACTAAATCCCGACTACTCATGCTAATCTAAATTAGAATCTCATTATAATACAAAGTAAATTCTTAAATATTTTAGCAGATTACGTATCAAAAAATAACATTAAAAAGAAATACTAGCAAATAAAATGCTTCCAGTTATATAATCAAACATATATTATTTCTGACGATATTTTTAGATAACTATAGTGATTACTTATTCTAAAATATTATTCTAATTTTTCATTCATTTTTGTACAGGCAAAACTATTATATATAATTGATGAAATACAACCTTTGCCTCTATACAAATAAATATTTGAGATGTTATTAAAAATAATGAAATCAATAATACCGAGAAAATAAGTTGGTAAAAATTACTTAAAACTCTACAAGCGAATAAATATTTGTATTGATCAAGTAAAATAACTGGTTGAAATTTGCAAACTGCAATAGTTTGTGATTCTTAGTCAAATTTACACAAACCTTTTTATGTAGACTTTAAAAATTCTCCAAAATTGTTGGTGTTTACACAATTTAGTCATAAGTTTAAAATGCATTTTTAGGTAATTTATATTTTCAAATAAAGTAAATCATACAATTTTGTTTGCCTTGTCGAGAATTTTTCATTTGAGAACTTTACTGATGAAATGTTTTGTGAGCAGATATTTCATTATAACTTTTTAATGGAATATAAGATTATCTTTAGTTTTTTTAAACAGCTTACCTTGTACTTAAACATTTTTTAGTAATTATGCTTTATTAAAGGAGGTTAAAGTTGAGTTCTAAAGATTTGTTTTCGTGTAATTTTGAAATTTGTTTGAAAAATAGTTGCTCGTTGCAAATAAAAGTGCTAATTAGCCTTGTAAGGTTCAAGGCCATATTTTTAATAATATTACACTTGTCAGTTTATAAATTTGCAACAGCAACTGCAACTAATGATTACAAATATTATTTAACAATTGTATTACCCTAAGGCTTAATAACAAGCTAAACATAGAAAACCTTTGTGGTTATGTGAAGAAAAGCCATTGAATTAAAATAGCTTATTTATTTTCAACCACTGATTGTCGTTTAACAAATTTCCAAGGCACTTTGTGTTTGAAAAAATTGTAACTGTCAACCTATTAGTACTGTTACTTGGTACAATCAGTTATACTACTTTCAGTCAATTGACCATTTTTGGCTAACATTTTCTTAAGCTTTATTTGGCTAAAAATCAAATTACATTTGATGTTCAATTTAAAAACACAGTAATAAATTTTCTGCTGTTTTTTTAAGCAGTTATATTACTTACCTTGCCATAAATGTTTCTTTTATCGATATTAAAAATACACTTAGCAACCTAAATATTGTATTGAAAAGTTATAAAATTATTACCGAACTAAATAAATAAAAAAACTGTTTAAATATGAATTTATAAGTTACATAAATGCGTTTGAATTTGTTTTAGTTTTCTGTTGCAAAGTTTAATAAAAAAAAGTCACATGATTAAACTAAATTTAAGACAACTGCTAATTAAAGTAGGTAAGATTATACCAATTTAAGCTTGTAATTGCCATAAACAATAGTTGTTTATGCCAAATAATGGTCAGTCAAACTAACTTAATAGACAGTAATCAAATTAAATTAGAAATTCCTAGAATTTTCCTATTTGAAAGAAAACAAACAATTAACATGTATTTACTATTAAAAAAAGAGCTAAACACTAAAATAGTTTGAAAGCAGTATAAACTTTCACCTAACTCGTTTTAAAACTTATATCGGATGTAAGCAATTTTATGAGTAATTTGTCGTCAGTGTCTGTAGAGCTAATATTTAAAAAGATTGAATGTATACCTTTTAAGCTTAAATTATAGCACCAATAATTTCAATAAATTTTGAAAACTGTCAATCAATCCTATTTCGGATATCTTAAATGTCATTATCAATCAATGTTATAGTAATACTAAAAGAGTATGAACCATGTATTGCTAACCTTATTACAAATTAGAAATTGATATTTCTTTTTATAACAAGAGCTTGTATTTACAATCTCTTATGCTAATAGTAACTGAAGTGGTTCTTATTTGTTTTATATGAACAAGATGAAGATAAAGTTTGTAATAATTAAATTCATAAATAAGACTAAAATATCAGATTACCAAGCATACACCATTATTTTATTTTTTTTATCAATATTTGTGATTTTTCTTCAAAATTCTTTATCTTTGTAAACGTTTTTTAAATTCTCTTTTATAAGCAGCAAATAAAAATAGAAAGATCTTTCAGAAACTATTAAGCTGTGTTGCCTATTAATAAAATATAAGCTCTTAAAATCAAATATAAAAGTTTGATCATTTTATTTGATTTTGAAGAAAGTAAATTGCTTTTGAAACAAGTCTACCTGAACAAATAAACACACAAACTATATTTGCCTACATAATGTTTGGCACACAAAACACTTTTGTCGAGAACTCGTCTATCTACCGATTTCATGAAAACAAAATACTCATTAAAACCTTAAATTGTTAAAATATATGCATACATGCTTCTGAAAATCAAAGATATCTTTTGAGTGATTCACTATTTCCTTATCTAATTGAAATCTTTTTCTGAGAGAATAAAGCTACAATGTTTAGAAAACTGTATAGGATTACAAAGAAAAATCTTGATAGCCATACAAAAAGTCTGAAGCAGAAGTTCTAGTTTTTAACGATGCATCTAAAATAAATTGAATATTTTAATGTAGCAATTATAAAGCCTAAATAAATGCTTGTACGCAATTTAACTTTTGTAAACTTTTTTGTGAAACATAAGTCTTTTCAATGCTTGATTTTCAGCAAATAATTTTCCTGTAAATAAATCTCTTTTCAGCTTCACGCTTAAATTTCATATAAATGCTATGACAGAAAGTTTAAACAACAAACGTTCTTATAATTATTAAGAATCAAAAAAGATCTTGAATTGTAATTTCAGAATGTTACATCATTCATCGTGAAACTATACAAAATGCGAAGGCGAAAAGTCAATAAATATTGACATTAAACTTTTGATCAAATTGAGAAACTTAACGCCATGTTTTTAAGTAAAGCGTTTTATGAGTAAATTTCTATCTGTAGACTCACGAGCGTTTCATCATCAATTTCTTGTTCATTTACCTGATATTATGCTTGATCAAAAATTTAAACACAACAAAGATAATTAAAAATGAACTCATAAAGTTAACTGTAGGCAATAAAAACTTTTTTCTAAGTTGTATTAGATATATATGCAATTAATTACCAAAAATGATTAAACTACTTATTATTAATTCATCTTTACCATTTAAAGTTTACAAATATATCTTAACCGTTTTAAATTTTTATTTCTAACCAATTACGTAATTTCTAGATAACCTTTAACAAAACATTTTAAGGAAATAAATTTTTGACTTTCAAACATTTTACTTAATTTTTATCTTTTATTATCTAGTTACAATAGTCTTCAGTGTTATAAAACAATTTTATCTAAAAAATTTTGAGGTTTGAACTTTAAAACACTGCAACTTATTTAATAGGTAAGTTTAAATTTTTTATACTATATAAAACTAATTATCTATAGCAAATGATCAAGCCATGAAAAATAAATAAGAAAAAATAGTTGTATGAAATGATTCATCTAAATTTTTTTTTAAACTCAGTAATATTTCTTAATTAAAATTGTGAAAAATATTTGTTTTTTTGATGGTATGAAAGAAAAAAACAAACTCATGAAAATGCTGAATGATTTAATGCAGAAAAACAGACTGTAAAATAAAGGAAAATAAAATACTTGGATTACGTTGACTTACTTTGTTTTTTGAGTGATTTTCTCTCTGACTAGACTTATTAAATTTTTATTATACAAATTAGTTAGAATCGGTTCAAAACAAGAAATAAATTATTGTGTAAACAACCACACACTTGTTTCGACAATTTACCCATTAATACGTTAGAATCAAATGAAATTTATTAATGTTTTTCATTTTCAATCAAGCAAAAATTTGAAGGAGAAATTTGTATAAATCAAACAAACTAAAGTTTATCGTTCGCTTTTAATCTTACCATAAAATCAAATTGTGCATAAAGTCTCTCATTGTTAGTTCTTGTTTAATTGCTACCTCACTCAAAGCATGTTATCTTTGCGTAAATAACTGTACATATTAAAAAATAGAATATTCAAACAAAATAAATCAAATAACCTACTAAGACGGTTGTTTAGAAATAGACAAATGTAAATTCAAAACAATGCTGTTTATGAAATAATATTTTGTTGAGTAAGGTAGATTGACTTTTGGAAAAATGCTGTCGTCAAAGTCAAACTATTGTTGATTGATTATAAGGAGTTATTAGCTTACGAATTTTAAGAGAATTTAAGTGGTTTTTAGTAGCAACTTTTAACGATTTTATAACCAAATTTATTTTTGTACAATACTTTACAGTAATTTTACTATTCACTGCAATTGATTGTTACATAGCTGCTTTTGTTTAAGTTAGCTATAAACTTATGTAAACTCTTTACTTTTAAATAAAGGTAAGTTTCTTACATGAATTATCAAATGGTTTTTACATAATCAAAGAACTACCAGATGATTCTTTTTAGTAAAATTAGGTTACTTTAACAGCTCAGTTGTTTTATTTTCACAGTTTAGAACATATTTTTGTTGTTTGGTAAAAAGAATTCGAACGAAGAAATGTTAAACAGCAAAAAAAATGCAAACCTTTTCCTGATTTTGCAAAAAATGAATTTATCAAGTTTGCTGAAAACAATTTTAATAAGATTTCTGAAACTTCAAAAATATTAAAAGTTTTTTATTAAATTCTTTGTATTCATATAAAACTATTACTGCTTCGGTTATTGTAATGAAATCAACTATTGCATCAAATTAACTTCACAAATTTCTAACTAAACTTCGATAAGCTGTTTAATCTGTCATCCAATTAGTTTCAAATAGTAGTTACTTAACTCACTTTACTGAAATCAATTAGTGACTGAAATTAAAGAACAGTTGTGTAGCTGAACTTTTTAATGTGAGCAGTTTTACATCAAATATTTGTTATCTTCGGCAATATTTAATATTTGTATTTTTAAGTGAAACTTTCAATTCAAAATAAATCAGAAGTAATTTAAGAATTGGTCGACCAACTTTCAACAAACCAATCGATTATGTACAAACATGTTCAGATGTTAGTTTATTTTCTATCGGTAATAATTTCATGTACAAATACATCACGTGATAAACCGCTCCGAAAATGGTTTATTAGCAAAATAAAATATGCCAGAGAATTATTAGATGGTTGGTGTTGATGGTTTACATAAAGAATATCTGGTAGAAATAGAAACCAAAATTATCTAAATCAGTTGAAATATACATCAGATCGTGGTCGACCAACAAACAACTTCATGGGAATCTATTTTCTTCTTCCACCTCTTTCTTTGACTTGTAAGACTACTAACGCTCCGTTTACCATGTTGTAGTGAGCAAGAGAGTTGGAATCCTTGATAAAAAGTCCCTGGAAGAAGAAGTGATGTTGATCAATGTGAAAAGTGATGAGGATTTGAATAAAGAAGTAAACAGATTTGGATTACAAGAAAGATTATTAGAGGATTTAACTGAAATCACTTTCAGATAGATGATGACGTCAAATTTGTAAATAAAGTTATTAGAAGAGATAAAAAGTTGAATAAAAGTTGATGAGAGTGGATTGGATGTTGGAAGATTGAATAAGCTGAAGGAGCTTCTTAAAATAGCAGAAAGAGAATTCGTTTGAGTTGAATCAGTTTAAGGTGACAATTATGAGAAACAAACGAAATGTTGTTTGAGAAATTCTAATTTTTAAATCAATTTGTTTCAAAAAATTAAATAAAAATTTGAAAAAGTTTGGAATCGACGAAAATGTTTCAAATATTTAGTGAGTAATAAAAAAAAAGTAGAATAGAAGGAAGATTTGGCAATTGATGATCAATGACGTCACTGATGACGTAGAAGGTGAACTGATTTCAAAATCAGAAATCATCTTCACACCATTGCCACCAATAGCGGTTGTGACGTCATCAAATAAACGCGATTAGATAATATTTAACTGGAAAATCGATCACAGCGGGAATGACGTCACAGCAGATGTCATCGTCACATGACGTACACAAAGGAGTGGGTATTAACGCGATTATGACGTCATTAACACTTACATCGAGTTGTAGCTTTTGTTTACCAGCTGGCATCCCTGTCGACTCGTGAATCTTCGCTTTGATGACAGAAACCTGAACAAGATGAGGATCAAGATGAGGATCAGATGAGGATCAAGATGAGGATCTTACCTCATCAGTGAGCGGAAGTGAAAATGTAAGCATCTGTCCTTGCAACTTCCATTCAGTCTTCTCAGGAAGATTAGGACACTGGACACGGATCATAATAGGTCCTCTGTGAAAATCAAGATGAAGATCGGATGCAAGAAGATCTCAAACAATACGAACCCATTTTGTTGGAGGAAGATATCGGCTGGGATGAGATCTGCTTCAGCTCTTGATCTTTTGGATGCAGGACCCTCACTCATCATTTGATGCTGCATCTGTGTCTGTAAGAAAGATGAGATAAAAGATGAATCGATTGAGAGACTGGTACCATTTGTTGCATTGGTTGGACCATTTGAGTCTGCACCATGGGATGGGACATCATCACTGGTTGTCGCTGGACAGCAACTGAAACAAAATCATTTCATTGGACGATTTGTATCACGTGATTGGTATCACGTGAAAGTGAGACAGACAGAAATAGAAGAAGTTTAGACAACTGCTCGTATTTGATTCCAATTTTGTGGTTTTCATAAAAAACTTCACTCCCGTTTCAAGAGATGTCAATCAAATAGTAAAAATAAAACTGACTTAGTTGAGCTTGTGGTTGACGGACCACAGGTACTTGTTGTTGGACCACTAGAACAGGTTGAGGGTTTGGTTGTTGGACTCGTATCATAGCGGGGCGCATGACAACCGGAGTAAGAACCTAAAAAAGATCCTTGATCAGATGATGAGGTGAAGAAGAAGTACTTACAGCTGTTTGTCGAAGTTGTTGAACTGGAATTGTTGAAACATTTGAAGTGTGTGTAATCTTACTTGATTGATCAGATTTAGAGGTTAAATCCTTGGAATCTCCCGATCCAGTGAGGTCATACTACAAACGATTAACATCAAAATATGAATGAACACGTGATCTTACGCTGTAGACTTATTTTGTGATTATCGTGTGAAACATTTGATCAATAACTGACATTATTTCTTAAATATGATACTTAGTGGTTACAAATGAGCAATTTATGGAATAGGTGGCAAGTGAGAGTGATTTACTTCAAACTACTTGACATATATTGTAATGACAACAATATTTACTTCAATTAATAAATAAAAGAACAAAATTGCAGCAAAAAGAGTAAAAAAACATCACTAAAATGATAGTGAGGTGATTAAGATGGAAGATTTGTTGGTTTGAGGAAATTGTTGATAAAATCAAATTAGATGATGAGGATGACAAGGGTGGGAATATTCAGAGCTCAATAAATAGTAGGAATAAAAAAGTGAATAAAAATAACTTTCACGATTCATTTTCTATTTTTGGAAGATACAGGAAATAGTTTAAGCCACAAAAGCTCAGTTGGTTACATCAGAAAATATTGAAGGGTAAAGCTAGAAGATGAAGATCAATTGATGAAGAAGTATTGAGAAAGTCTCTAATCGAAGCATATTTAGGGGTGAAATATTAAAAGTTTATTTAGAAAGTAAATATGAATGAGTTGGGTGAAGTGGACAGTAGGTAAAAAGTCAGGACAGACCTTGGGACCGATTCTTTCTAACTTCTCGTCAATTAGAAGACCGAGTGTCTTCTTGGTATGATGGATCTGCTCTTCAATTGTCACTTTCTCATTCGCTTGTCTTTGTGTCTCTCTCATACTACTAGAATGTCCATCCCAAGAAGTCTGAAACATTTCATCGATCATTTAAGATGAGGATGCGGTGCAAGTGATCACGTGACAGCGATGATGACGTCACTTACCGAATCTTTCGAGATTTCTTCTTCGCCGACCTTCTTACCGATCGCTGTTTCTTCCACACCAAAGATGTCAGTACGTCGCGACGCAAGATTATGAAGAGCAGAGCTGATATTTGATCCTGAGATTGAAGATCAGTCGGATGTTGGAAAGAGATCATCAGGAAAAAGATACCTGAAGCGATGTCTTCATTTTCAGCTTGCTTCTCCGCTAGTTGGCGTTGTTGTTGCTCCTTCCACGCTGGATCGAGAAGTCCGTATCTCATGTGCTCATTCATGCGTGAAGCTGGGATTGGTTGTTGGGTCAGGGGAGAGATGATCATGTTGTCACCCTGAAATCAAACCGCGAATATTAGCGTCGTGACGTCATCAGTTGATTCCTGGCAATAGGAACTCGATAACTTGGAGAAAAACCAACAAATAGGGAGGATGCTTCCTCTAAAGATCTCAATCATCAGCTGATTGATTCCATCGATTACTTCCTATTAGATATTTAACTCAATTGCGCCACCTAGCGACCACTTACCAACGGTGTCGGCTTCTGTAATTTGCTCTTTGGATTATAATCTTTCCTGATGATGACTTCTTTTCCGATCTTTGGAGCCATCTTTGGATGCGGCATCAACATCTTCTCATTTGATCCTTCTTCATCTGAGCTCTGAAACATCCAAAAGATTAGCAAATGAATCACAAGATCACGTGATCTACTTCTCCCATGTCCATATCTTGAGGTTGATTGGAGGTCTGTTCAACAGGTGGCGCTATATTGGTCACAATGATACCACTACTTTCAGCGCGAGTGTCTTTTCTCACAGGAGTCACTTCTTCATCAGAATGTTCTTCAATCACCTCTTGTCCATACTTCTCAATTCGCTCTTGATGAATCAGACGAGCTCCCAGCTCCTCCACTTGAACTGGGCGCGGGAAGTTTCCTGAAAATTGTGAGATTTAGAGCTCAACAGCGCCACCAAATGGTGAGTTTAAAACCTTGCTCTTCAGCAAAGAAGTCCACGGTTTCCACAACGACAAAGTCGTGCCAATCGATTTGAGCGTACATCAATCTTTCCTTCTCAATTGCTTGCAACTCTTTCTGCTTCAAACGCTCTTCGTGTCTTGCCCATTCTACCCGATATCTCACCTAGTAAATAACGAGCGTTGATTGGACGATATATCAAACCAATCAGCAACTTACATCATCAAGAGTTGATTTAGGATTATTGATTTCTTTTTTCAGTTTTTCGATGAGACTTTTGGGAGGGATAAGGATCTGCAAGAGATGATTATTGAATGAGTTCAGTGGGATGAAGATCATACTTTTGTATATTGTTCAACAAGTTTGGTGAAATACTGGAAAAGTGAATGTTGTGGGCGCAAGAAGTCGAACTGAGCGTTCTTCTTCTCACGAAGCATCAGTTGAGTTAAAAAACTTCTTCCATTCCTCGATACATACAAAGCAGTAAGTCTAACCTATTCAAAACTCATTTGAATCTCAGTTTAGAGATTTTGATCAACTACAAACTTACTACATCTAGATCAAGAGCAGAAATTGTTGGAGGTTCAGCAATAAACTCATAAGGTGGTGGAGGGTCTTTTAAGACCAGTTTTTCAAGGGCAACTGCTACGGCAGGCTGTGGAAGAAGATTTTGAAAAAGATCTTGTTTTATAGATTTAAGAAAGTTGAAGAAGTACTGTCAGTAGCTAGTTAAGCAAATAAAATATATAAATTAAAGAAAATCAATTTTGATTTATTTTAGCAAAATATCAAATGATATTTTTCAGATGAAACTGATTCCATGAAAATAACAGAATATTTTACAATTTGAACAAATTACAATAATACATTTTAAGTTTGTAAATTTCAATTTTACAATAATATTATAATCATATTTGGGAACTTTACATCAATAAATAATCAAACCCATGGATAAAAATTTAATAGAAGTATGAATGAAATAGTTCATTTAGTTTTTACTTTAGCTGGAGCTGCAGCATTCTGCGACACAGATGGCTCAGTACCCTTACCATCCAAGAACTCTCTGAGCTTGTGGCGATAATATGCATGATAAGGGTCAGCTAAAAAATGATATGTGTCAGTAAAAAGCTATCAATTAAATAAATTTTTTTACAAACTTAATCTTATAAAAATTTTTTTACAAACTTAATCTTATAAAAATTTTATTAAAGTTAAAAAAGATTTTTAAACAATCAATTATATTCAGCTAATTTTAATAGCAGACTTTTGGATCAATTTAAAAAAATAAATTTTGTTTAAAATGAAAAATTAAACTTTTGAACAGCTTAGTAAAACTTACTATCATACAAGAAGTTGAATTTTGAATTATTTAATTCATTTTGTCGAATTTTCTCTTCGAAGTGGGGACCATTACGACAAACAAAAGAAGCAGTTTTATCCACAATATTTCGAACTTCAGGTGGTGGATAGATAATTCCAATAATTGGTTTTGACGATTGGGACTGCTCAGGCTCAGGCTCTGCACAATCTCCAGTAATCTAAGTTCAGATAATTAAAAAATCAGTTATAGAAAAGATTTTTATAAAATAAAAGGAAATAAATAGAATTAAAAACAGTTCAAATATCTCATAAGATAAATCTCAACTCTAATCAAGATTACAAAAAATATTTTTAAATATTAAATAAAAATTCTTTTAAATGTTTAATATAAATCTCATTTCATAAAAATTAAAGACTTATAGTTAAATAAATAATTATTGTAAACTAACTCTAATATCTTCACGTGTTGCTACCATGGTCATTATAATACAGATATAGAATTTCTATAACCAAAAAAAAACTATATAGTGACCTGAAAATTATATAAACCAATTTATATTAGTTAGTTAAACTAAAAAGTTTTTTTTGATAACTAACATCAACACATGATATTAATGATTAAAGTATATTGATATTACATATATTAAATATAATTATATATTAATAAGAATTATTATATATTCAAGTATAACAATTAATACATAATAGTAAAGTTGTTACTTTATATATTTCATTTAAGACTAAATTTAAGCAACTAAATAATCATTTAAATTTTATAACTACTTTTAACAATAATAAACTATAATTATTTCATAATTTTTTTTTTGGTTAATAATAATAATTACATTAAGGGCTTTAATAAAGTAGCAATCTAACCATGAATATAAAATAAAATATTTCTTCTCTAAATAAATAAATTTAAAAAAAGTTAAGTAAATAGTTATCACGGAAAAATTTCAAAAAACATTTGAATATATATACCACCTTGTTCAACATGTACAAAATAAACAAATAAAAATTAAAGATAAAATTTGATTAGAATACTTATTTAATTTAAACTAAATAATTAATAGAAATAAATGTATAACAATATTATTCTAAAATATACATCTATACAAAGAGATGTCAACTAATGCAAATAATTCGATATAACTGATATTGAAATAAAAATTACATCAAACAAAGAAACGAATAAATAACTAAGAAAGTTGTATAAAAAATATTTTTATTCTATTACTTTGATTGTAATTAGGAGAAGAACGATTGTAACTTTACAAAGCAGTACAAAAAAGCATGCTTATATTTATTAAAGCAAAAAATAGAAACTATTATCACATAACCATTAAAAACTTAAGTAACTTGCTATAAATAATGTGATGATATATTAAAACTGAAATAAAACATTTAACAAACTTCAACAAAACGGTATCATTATAGTGCGCTAAATCTTGAAGAATTTTGACTAAAACGTACTTTTTATGTTTTAGCTTTTACTTTTAGATTAATATAAAATAGAAAACAAAAAGTTGTTATATAAAAGTAAAGTAGTTAAAATCTAAACACAAATTTATTTAATAAAATGTTAGGATAGTAGCAACTCTACTTTTTCTAGATATCTAATTTTATAAGTTTTGGTAATAATATTACAGAATGCTTCATTATAAATATAGACGTTAAACCTTTTAAGTAACAACTTTAGAGTTAACAAAACATAAATTTAAAGTAACTTTTGCAAAGCTGGTTGAATTACTGATAAATACAAAAAATAGAATGAAAAAATATAAATATCAGTTGTTCATGATGATCAGTAAATTTTTGTATTATTTACGCAAAACTTGAAAAACTCTATTTCAAATACAAACTATGTTCCAACTTCTTCTAGTGGTATATAGTTGAACTTATCTCATCGGAGAACTAATTTATAAAACATAGATTAAAACTAACTATGATTCTGCCAAGCAACTTATAGTTTTGTCATTTTATAACTTGCATAAACTTAAAAAAATTTATGTTATTGGCGTACAGAAAAGATCATGTCCTATAGTCGAATGTTTTCATCTGAAACCGCTTTGTGATTCTTTATATATCCTTTGAGCCAGTATTTGTAGGTAAGGAAGTAGCATACTAGCGAATGCTTTATCTACGATGCTAAGCAAGAATATTCCTCTATAACTGTTACAATCAGATCAGGCACCCTTGTTTTTATACAGCGCTATTATATTTGCATCGTGCATCTCTTTTTGGAATACGTCCTCCACTCTAAAATTTAATTAGAATATCGTGGATAAGGGGCATACGGCAAGTATTATATTGTTTCAGTAGGTCTGAGGATATACCGCTGTTACTTGGCGATTTTCTAGAACCCATTGATGAAATGGCTTTGATGTATTCTTCTTTTGTTCGTTCATAATCTAGATCATGTATGGCTGGTAGTCGTTCCATTTTACCCAGAGCGTCAAATACACACAAAAATTGAAGTTGATTTACAAGAATCTTTTGAAGATATATTCAAAAAATAAACAATGGCATTTAAAAAAGTTTTTTATTATAGAGTTGTATGGTATTGCACAAAATCATCTTAGCGCATGCATAGTTGTCTCTTCAATAAAATCTATAGGACCACGTGCTGACAGGTTCTTTTTGTATGCTGTAAATTTGTTTTACAAACAATAAGTTGTCAATCATGAATTTTTATAGATCTAGGCGTTCTACAAAGATTTTTTGGAAAATGGGAACGAATCTAAATTGTAAATAACAGAAAATGAAAACTGAAGAAAACTGAAAATAAGAAAGTATCTAAAATTAGTTTTACCTTTTGTATTTTTATAAGATAAGAAGTACTATCAGGAACTATTTTTATACGGATTTTTACAACTTTTGTTTTTATTATAACATCTGGAATTTAAATATGTGAACATTTTGAATGTTTTTTTAATCTTTTGTACATTTTTAGAATATGAGAATATGCAACTGTAATAAGCAACTTCCAGAAATTATTTCAAAAAAGAAAATGAATTTTGGATTCTTATGATTCAAAGTTAATTTTCATTAGTATATTTTATAGATCTTTTCTAATCTGTTTTATTTTATAAAAGTTTATAATAATTAAATTTTTTGGGGTATTTTTTGCAATACTATATTTGAAGCTTAAATTAAATGATTGAATAATCTCTTATCGATGCGTTTCAAATTAAAATTTAGAAAAATATTACATTTAATTACAAAAAGAATAGCTGTTAGGCACTAGGTACTAATTAGAAAAAGATTTACAAAAAAAGCTTTGTATACAAGTTAATGAAACAATTTTGCAATTATCTGAATCTTTAGTCAGTTTGTTATTCGTTAATCACGAGTACTGCTTTAAAATTTTTAAATCATTTTAACCTCAATTGCATGACTCTGCTGAAGGTGTGTACTTGTCGAGCATCGTGATGGAAATTCTATTTTTAATACCAATTAAGCTACTTGTGCACTAACTGAAAAGTGTTCAGCATTTTATCAACCCAAAAAAGAAGCCAAATAAAAACTCTTAAAATAGAAAGTTTTTACTTCTTGAATTGTTTTTTAGATTAAGTAACAGATAACTTTTTAAAAATTCTTTGGCCTATTCAAATATTTTTCCTAAAGATACATTTGAAATTTTCATAGTTGTCACTTAACAAAGTCATCAAAAAATAGTTTTGATATTTCAAATTTATTTATTATAGTTTAGAGATTTAATATATTAATCTTGGTTAATGAAGATTGAATTAAAAGTAAAATAGTTGAATATATTTTTTTGTCATTTAGATTTATCAATTGGTACAAATTATTATTTGAAAATCAGTTAAAATTCATCTTTCAGTTAATTTTGATAAATTTTGATGATATGCAATAACCCATGTGTTTATCTTTTTTGTATGTTACAAAATGTAATCCTATATTTCTTGCACAAATGAGCAGCTTAAAATAGAAAACAAACGTTTAATAGTAATTTATTTGGCTCATGTCACTGTTACTTCACAAGAATATAAATTTTATCAAACTGTTTTAGATATTTCAACTATCAATGATAATTATAAAAGAAGAATATTGTTAGTCATCATGAGAAATCTTTTTTATCATCTGTTTGCACTTTTTTCAAGCATCAAAAGCTTTATATGTTTAGCTACCTTATTGTGATATTAATAATCTAGCATTGCACATGTACTAGTTTTTAAAACTGTCAATAGATTTTAGTATAAATCCTAAATTCAATCTCTAAACTGTTGAAATTCTTAACAACCGTAATTACAATTGTAATTAATGTAGATTTAGAATTGATAGAAATTTCTTTAGAAATATGTTTTTTTCTACCACGAACTTAGTATAAATTTAGTATAAGCCACAGTGTGAACAAGTCTCAATTACCACTTCAATTACCTTTACAGGTTTCCTGCAAGTTATTAGTAATCAATTGGTTATTTAGATACAATTGAGTGATGAAAAGTTATTTAAACTGCAGAAACGATAGTACGCTTTTATAGAAAATGTAAAAAAATTCCATCAGTTTTTATCATTAATAGCAACTTATAAAATGATTATCTGAAAAATTATTTTTCTCTAAAAAGGTCTTCATCTTTCAATGATCACTTTGTTGATAGATCAAAAGTAAGAAAATTGAATGAATTCAAATAATTTTTTTGACATCTTTTCTTTAATCAGTAATAACTAAAATGTTCTGCTAATCATATGCTATTTTTATTTGCTTCTTTAAAATATTATAAAGTAATAAATAATCTATTCAATATTTTGAAAGGTAATAAAATTTTTTTTTGTTTTTCTAAAATGTTTATGTGAATGGAACAACAAATATCATTTTTTTACGTAATAAAATTAACTTGAGGAAGTTATCATTTTGAGAAATAGAATATGAGTTTAGTATCTAACTATTGTTTTAAAATCGAATTCCTAACTCTATAGCAAAAAGCAATTCTTTTTCGCTCTTTATATGTTAAAAACATAAACTCATTGCTTAACAGAAGTCAACTTTTTTTTCTTTTGAGAAAGTAAAGTTTTTAAAGTGAGTGCAAGCAGCCACTTGTTGTATAAGTGTTTTAGAGAGTTTGATAGCGAGAGAAATCAGATTTGATTTCGAGCTTTAAGCGCATGATTAAGAGTGCACTGCATTTTTAAAAATATCTAGTTAGTTTATTTCATAACAGAAAAGGACTAGTAAATCATCTCAAATGATATTGTAAAACTTTCAAGCAAAAGTTTGGACAAAACTACGTATAGCTTTTTTAGTATATTTAATAATTTTGATGAGATTTGTACATACAGAAGTTGATGAAACTTTATCAATATTTGTGAAGAAATGGAATGAACGAAGAAAGCAACTGAGAAGATTCAGACTATTTCTATTCTAACTTAAACGTACATTTGTGAATTTTTAATAAATGCTTATTCAAAATGTGTGTATAGTTCTTGATACTATTTACTTACTATTACTCCAAAGCGTTATTTTTTACATTTAATAGTGTTAACCTTTTTCTGTGCTTATTTTAGTGATTATGTGTGGCTTTAGTGTAGATTTTCAACTAGAGCCTTTGTACAAAGTGTAATTATTCAAATTGAAAGTTTGTCTAAATACGTTTTGATGTAAATAGAAATGATTGAACAAAATGTAAGTAATTTTTCTGTGAATATTTGATAGTTGCTGTTTTTGCCTGGAGTCAAAAGTAAATATAAATATTTGCTAATTTCATTTTTGGTTTCTAAAACTAGTTTATATGTGACAGTGATTTAAGTTTTTTTTATATCTAGTATAATTTTTTTTATTATGAGTTAGGTTATTAAAGTTTTATGTTTTAATATCTCATTCTTAATCATCTCCAAATTGTATGTATTTAAGTGAAAAAAATATTGTTAAATCATGAAGAAATCGCAAATAGAGTTTTTAAAACTTATTTTAAATGGCTGACTTGATTAATAAAGCTGCTGTTAAATGTGTTTTTCGGTTAAACTTTAACAAAAATTTAAACAATGAAAACTTTATTAAATAGTTTTTAATCATTCATTTATTACGATAAATGCAAAGGAGGGTGTCTGAAAAGAGCACTTCTCGCTAACACACATTCTCACAAATAATATTATCAATGAATGTAGAAGAAACTGAGTAGAGGAAAATATAAAAGAAAAACAAATGTGTGTAACAGTTTAGGTGTCCCCATACAATCTAACAGTGAATTACTACATAAAATGTTTTGTAAAGATTTCGGAAACATAATTATGATATTTAGAGTAAGATGACTGGGTGCACCAAAGTCTCGGGCCCAAGATCTTTGTGAAATAATAAATAAAAATAGAGAATTGGTTTAAAGAATGTGCAGCTGGTTGGTGAGATAAAGTTATAAGTTTAGACTTTGTGGGTTAAAATCTGAGGCAATCATTGACAAACCAGTCTTTTATAACGTGTAAAACTGTTTGAAAGCTGTACAAGGTTGTAAGATAATAACTTATTACAAAATGATAACTTAATGTCCTCTGCATATACAGATACACTAATACTATCTACTGCTGCAAGTCCTCTAACCAAGTCTTTAATAAAAGGTAAAAAGAGAAGGGGACCCTGAAAACCCTCACTAGTGGTTTAGCTAGTAGTAGATAAAAATCTTTCAAAACTAGTTTGTTGGATTTCACTTAGTAGATAATATTCAACTCACTTTCAAATAAAGCTGCTGTTTTTCAATTTTTGTACAACAATAAGAAGCTCGTTGTATGGGATAGATTCGAACGCTAAAAAATCGAGATATATGGTGCCAAAAGGAGTAATACTTTAATAGTGGGCTGTTAAATCATATAAAAAAGTGAAACTTTTAGATAAGAAAGATCTCCGTTTCAGAAAAGCATTTATAAGTATCAAAATTTACTAAATTTTAACGAGATTGACTTAAACATTATTAATGTTATTGAAGATCGGTTAAAACTTCTGATTTTTAATCAGTCCTTTCTAAAATGCACAAAATTGTATAAAATGAAACATTTTATATTTTTTATTATCATATATTCATATTATTTATTTAATGAACTTATGAAATGAATTATACAGATCTTTTAATGAACACACAACGCTACCAACTATGACACAAAAATGAATAATAACTGTGAACCATATTTTGACATTAGTAGGATGGAGAAAAAAAGGAAACTCTGCGAGGTAAGTTTATGACGATCATCTATCAACGAATTACTCAAGTCTAAACTGTGCAAAAATGTGATAAAAATAGTAAAACAAGAAGAAATAACTGTAATCGTAGCAACAACAGCTCTCATATATCCCGAAAGCCGTTGTGAGAGTTTTAAAACAAAATTTGGCTTATCATTAGCAAAATTTGTATATATTTTTAAACGTTGCTTATTTAGACAAATTATATTACAAATTGTTATCTACAAACCAGGTCCTTCAAATTATAGTCATCTATCCCCGCAGAAAGATGAGAAAAGTTCTTTCACTTGATAAATGCGTTTACTTTTGTGACAGAAAAACTACAAATATATCTAAAATAAAAAAAAAGTATGATAAATGCTTTCAATTTAGTTTTTTTTTAATACTTGATTGAACAAAAATAAAAAGCAAGTCAAAGCTTATTTAAACAAAAACTAATTTTCAAATAAACACATCAAACAAACAACAACATATCTTGGAAACATGTTATCATTTATAACTTAGTTATCAATACTAAAATGAGAAGTCAAGCTTTCTTCAGCTCTCAAAAATGGCATAATGATTTCTCCGAGGTCCGGATTTCTTCTCATTTCTTCTATGAAGTCTTCAATCCTTTTAAACAACTGTTCAGGATCATTTCTACACATCCAATCTTCTTGAAGAGCTCCATGTGGAAGGGATGTTATAAATTTATCTTGATTAGTTCTAATAATTTCATTTAATGGCACGACACTTCTTCTTATGTCACTAATTTTTGTGATCCAACTTTTAGTAATGAAAAAATTGTCACTATTCATACTTCGTCTACTTGTTCCTGCTCTTTCTGGTGTATCATCAACTAATTGAAAGTCATTACGATGACCAGTTAATGTTGCTGTTATTATTTTACATTTAGCATCCCAAACATTTTCTGCATGCCCTTCTATAGTGAAAACAGGTCCTCCGTTTGCATTAGTAATCTTACAATTAGTTACTCTCTTAATATTATTTATGCAGCTTCCACCTCGACCGATGGCAAACTTTATAAAATCACTATTAATTTCTACTGTATCAACAATTATATCAGACATTGTAATAAAAAACTAAGGCTGAATCTATACTACCTAAGTCTACTGATGGTGGTTTTAGAGTGAGCAAACGTTACTACTGCAGCATTTATAAGAAATAAAGGCCACGTGATGTGAAGCTACAACAAGACAACCCCACGCTGTCGATCGCGATTTTTAGTCTTGGCAAGCAACTCTTTAAACTGTATTTGGTTATAGTAGTAAATATGTTGCTTAAAGAAGCTGATATATCTTGACAACCTATCAAAGCTGTTAAAGAAAAAAATTTATTTTATAAATATCTTCTTAGTTATATTCTTAGTTTAGCTGAGCTACACAAGAAAAGATAAAAATTAGAAACTAAAAAAAACATAAAATAAGCTACCCAAAAAAAACAAATCCAAATTATAAATTATATATATAAATAAATAAATATAAATAAAATTGAAACTGTTTAATGAATTTTAAGACTTCTGCATCTGATTTTATATAAATATTTTTGTTTAAAGACGAAAGTCCGGAAAATAGCGCCACGGTGTCTAAATCAAAATCTGGCTAATAACTATTAATGATGCTTTTTAATTGCTTCAAAGGGTTGAAAACACTCTGTTAACTTTAAAGAACATATTCTAAACCCTGTACTAAACATTCAAACAATATTTCAAATATGCTTTATAAATCAGCAAGTTACATTGTGTCAGGTCGCTGCTAATAGCGCTATTTAATTTGCAAACAACTGATTTAGATTAACGAAAACAAAGAAATCCTAAGAGCTGTTTTTATTCCATTTCACTGACACCATCATTTTGAGAAATAACGTTTTGTATAAAGCTCAACTGTAATGTAACTTTTTTAAAACTCTTATCTACAGAATCTTTACTTACTTTTATATAACAACAGCTGTTATTAACGTATATTTGTTTTTATTCAGCTATAATAAGAAAAATAATAACTGTGCTAAAAATAGTTTAACCTTTGAAATACTTTAACTTACACATAATGATATGCCTGGTGCAAGCCTAAAGAATATTACAAATTATTTTCTTTAAACAACAGCTGTTGTTATCGTATATTTGTTGTTATTATTCGGTGCTGAAAATGTAGTAACTTATTCGTTTGATTTTGTTGAATAAAACACTTTTTATAAGTCGAAAAACATCTTTTGCAAAGTTTTTTCTTAAATTTCATAAAAATAAAGTAATTTTGTCAAACGTACCATGATTAGTTTAAGCGGCGGAAATATATATTGAAAGGTGGAATTATTTGTTGCTAGAAAATTTAGTTTACTGGATTGAAGTTGTATATAAGAATCTTTTAAAGATATATTCAAAAAATAAATAAATGGTATTTAAAAAAGATTTATTTGCATTGAAGTTGTACATTAGTAAGCTCTAAAGAAAATTTAAGATTGAGATAACTGAGATAGTACTAAGAAACCTAAAGTTTTATGTTTGAATATCTCATTCTTAATCATTTTCAAATTGTATGTGTTTAAGTGAAAAACATATTGTTAAAACATGAGGAAATCATTAACAAAGTTTTTAAAACTTATTTTAAATGGCTGACTTGATTAATTAGGCTGCTGTTAAAATGTTTGTTTCGGTGAAATTATTACATGAAGACTTTGAAAAGTTTCTCAATAGTTGCTGAAATTAAAATTTGTAGATTTGCTTCTAAATAAAACTAAAAGTTAAGTTTTCTTCCTTTTGACTTTTCAGCCACTAATACCTTATATAAGGAAGTGAATGCAAAATTCAATATGTTTGCTAAAGGCAATGATTCTCCCAGAATTTTTTTTGATAAAGTATAGATTATGAATCTTTGTACAAATTACTTGCTAGTTTACAATAAATAACATCTTATTTATGAAATATTTAAGTAAAAACTTTTAAAGGTATTACTTGTACTTTTAAATTTAGATTAGTTCTTGCATATGAATATATATTCTATTTATGAATGTTAATTAAACGAAGAAAGTAAAAGAGAAATAGGCAATTGTTTCACATTTATATAACAAAAGTCATAAAATGTAATTATTGAAAGAGATTTTTTAAGTCTCGAACAGTTATAAGAGATGTGTTTAGCAGATGCGTCTACTAAGATTTTTAGAAATTTAAAACATTTCACTTTGATTTTCATGAAAAAACAAAACGCCAATTTACAGCAAATGAAGAAAAAACTTAAATTGTCTAAAATTATCAAAAATAAACTTTCTACATATCTTGTTTAACTTATAAAAGATTTCTTATAAATTCTTTTTAAAGACATTACTTAAAGACTCATTGCTTTTGCAAATCAGTAAAATAATGCAAACATAATTTAAGGAAATAGTTATAAAACTGAATAAAAAAGATTATGAGTTGACAAAGTATAACATTTTGTTTTTAATCTTTATTTACCTTTTTACAATTTTAAATACTTAACTATATAATACTACAATTAAAAAAAAATTAATTAAAAATTTGCAGAAGTATAAAGTCCTTCAAAAGTTTTATTTGCAGCTAACCAGCAAGTTTCACCATGATCTTCCTGTTAAACTTTATGTTTATTACTTAAAATCAATTGATACAGATTATTAAAAATTAGTAAAAAACATAATATGTTAGCAAAACCAGAATGATTTCATTTAAATTAACTTGTTTTAGCTACCTACAAATTTATTATTTATTAATGTATGATTAATAAATAGCTGTACTTACAGTCACTGTGATAACTCTAAATATATAAACCTTTTTAAACTAACTATTAAATTCTACTGCACCAACAACTTAGCAAACAAAATAATGAAAAGTATACCTATAAAAAACATCATTTAAATTAATATTATTTGCCATCTAATAGTATTAGAAAAATTCTAATTTTATTAAACACTTTCATTAATACTTAAATAGCTTTCACAGTTGATTAGTTTTATAACTACAATTTAAAAATCTCATTCAAGTCTCAACTTTGAAATCGAATTTTTTAAATTACTGAAAAAGCATGAAACAAATAAAAAATATTTAAATTCTATTTCATGTATTCTGAAACTAAAGCAAAAAATTTAAACATTTGATTGAATATATAATATTAAGCAGCAAAGTAAAGTCAAACTTACATGCATAAAAAAAAATAGTCTTAATGAACATAGCAAATGATTCTGCTCTTAAAGGAAACTCATCATTTCGTGACTGTAAAGCCAGGCCTAGATCAAATTTTCTGTGAGGCTATACAAATTGGCGTTTTTTGATAATGCTTGAGTAAACGATTTTCGTCCACCATAAGAGGATGTTCATCTTAGACAATAAGAGTCTAGAGTAAATCTTCAATTTGCTGACCTTCAGAACGGTGTCCCATTTCACTGGACATCATATAAAACAGAGTGTAGCTTAAGGTACGATTGCAAAAGTGATAGGATGTAGTTGGTAGATGAAATCCCCTGTCCAGTTAATTCGTTTACATTTGTTGCTTGCACTGCTATCGGTTAGTTGAATCATGTCATGTGATTTGTTTAGATAGTTTTCCTGAAAGATGAAGTATACGAAAGCAAATCACTTTCTTATGTTTTAATTCCTCTTCAATCATATTTTATAGATTCTAAACTAACCAAAATATTTTTAAATTGATATTTATGAATTGAAATAAAAGTTTGTAGAATTTCTATAAAGAAGTTTGAACAAGTCAAAATATTTCTAAATAATTTCATTCATTCAATCATTGCATGACTGCAGATAACAAATCTGATAGCTGCTTAGGTATTCATTGAGGGCTGGTTTTTACAAAATGGCGTATCGTACTAACTATCAATGAAATGGTTTAAAATTCTTGTCAATTCAATTTTTATTTAATTTTTCATAAAGATAGTTGGAAAACTGAAAATATGATTTTATTCCCAATCTTCTGCAAAATTATTATTAAATGGCATTTTCAAACACAGTATTAAACATTTTTATCCATTTTAAATTCTTCAGTAAACAAACAAAAGATTAAAAGATTTAGAATACTAATGAAGTGAAGTCTGAGTTTAATATATTTTTTTGAATATCAACCTGTGTTTGAAAATAAATTATTTAATTTATATATTAATAAACGTATACTCATTGTTATTTTAATTGGTCTGTTATAAAAATTTGCAGTTTAAGCTAATAACTCTTATTTAAAAGTGAATCATCGAGTCTCAAGCTAACTTTGTTTGTTTATTGTGAAAGCGTTAATATCTCGATATAAAATTTTCTAATTTAGTTTGATGTATTTGATAGAAAAACATATTTGTTTGTTGTAGAGACAAATTGTTTTGACAAAGGAGTCTAATCACTTGCTTTAACTGTTAGGCTCACTTTTAAAGAATTATATTTAAAGAATAGAATTTTAATATTTTCATGATAAAGTTACTAACCTACCGGATAATGTATGAGTCTTCAAAATATAAAAAGTTTGAAATAACAGCAAATAATGAATATCTATTTTATTCCAAACAAACTGAATTTCCTGTAATCTAATCAATTTTTACTAAATGTGATTCATTGTTAAATAAAAACATTATATAGTCTCAATTTTATTTTAGCAGTTTAATCTTAAGTAGATTAAAAAAATTTTAAAAGAATGTAGCTTTTTCCATCATAATTTAACTTTTCTTTAAATAGTACAATTAAGTACATTGATCTATAAAATCTCATATTGGCAGCTGCATAAAACAAATTTTTCTTAAGCTGATAATATCAACTGTCGGGAAAATGCAAAACTGCTAATTTTTTGAAATGTTTATTTTTCATAAAATTACAACAACAACATGCATAGAAATAAATTCAATTAATATGTTAAGTTTTGTGATACAATTCAAATCTGTTAGATACCAAAACTAAAAGATTGAATTGAAAACATATTAAATTTATAAAAAAATATCAACAGATGAAAATATCATTAAAAGGAAACATTTTATCGAAACGTTTAGTCTTCATAAAAATCTAATATTGTTATTTTTTCATTATTCGAGACAATATTTAAGAAGATAGGCTTGCGAGGATTCAATCCTCCCCAAGCAAAATATCTCTGACATCTCTTGTACTTTAGTGTCGCTTATTTTGAACCATTTGTTACCTTTTCTAATTGTGACTTCAAAATGACCTGTGTTAGATCGTGCACCTAGATGAGATACAATTCCAGCAATCTTGTATCTGTTTCTACGAAGATTTTCACCCGTGTCTTTGATTTCTAAGATTTCAGGAATGATGACTTTCTTATCATTTTTCCTTACTCTCCCATTTGTATACTCACTGCGCATTAGTGAAATATAGAAATTTTGTGGCAATTTTGAGATAAGTTTTGTCTGCTCTGTAATCTGTAACTGACCACAGGGATCACATCGAGTTCGATTGACACCTGTTAGTAACTCTTTCTGAAGGCTGTGTCTTAACATATCTTGTAGATGATACAGCTTCTTAGGAAGTGGGCAGCTGTAGATCAAAAATTCTTCGTTTCGTTTTCGGCTTTCTCCACAAACCTTACACTTCAAACTTGTTTGAACAGAACCTATAAAGTTATCTTCCACATATTTGTTTAATCTTGACATTTTAAGTAGCTGGAGAGTGGAAGCAAAGAATTCAGTGATATCTTGTTGCATTGACATGTCCAGTTCAAGAAAATTGATGATTTCAATTGGATCAACTGTTGAACTAAACTTCATCTCTGTAAATAATTTCTGGGTCTTTTCAAGAAACTTGTTTTCATGTTCTGAGACTTCTTTCTTGAACTTGAGTTGGTGTATTGCATTGTAAAACGTAGTATTGTGGAATAACAATTGCATTGTGCAATTGAAATAACACGTATTACCTTGGTTTATCAAACCTACAGGCTTCATATTACGATGATCAAAACAGTGTTTCTCAAAAGAGCCGATTTTTACTTCTTCATTGTGTGTTTCACCAATCAAATTGATTTGCTTTATTGGATCAGATGCAAGAAGTTCCGGGTTTGTTTCGGATTTTTTCACTAATTGAGGCATCACAATCAAGTTGTAATAATCAACTTCCATGTCGATAAAGAATCTGTTTTCCTTTTTATTTACTTTTTCAAGAAAAGCTGTAGCTTCATCAGTTTCTTTTTGTGGAATCAAGTTTGTAAGTCGTGTATTACCTTTCTTCATATGAGCAGTAACGTTTAAGTTCATTTGTAAATCAGTATTCCGCTTTAAATTCCTGCTCTTCTCACGGACAGAACTAGGAGCCTCTGGGAACTTTTGACGCAAGGTTCTCTTCTTAGGAGCGGGTGTGCTAAAAATAATTAAGTTTATGAAATATTTTTACTTATATATAATGATATTTTAGGTACAAAAGTATAAAAATGAGTGTTTACATTACTTTTGTATAAATAATAATATATAATAAAACATTTATTTGAATTCTAGTTACATATACAAAATTTTAAAAAGTTTAATAATTAACATAAATTAAAGCTTTAATAATATTCATTGAAATTAAAAAAGTTTGTTAAAGCAAATGCTTACTCCTTATTATCGATGAGAAATCGTTTCTTGACTCTGGTGAAAGTTTTCTTCATTCTAAAGCAGTGATACAGTTGACTATCAAATAATATTATATTTTTTTAAATCAGCTAGATCAATTTAATAAAAGTTTCTGTTGAAATAAAAATATAGATGTTATGAAAGCAACAAAAAATAAGAAAACTTCTACCAAAAATAGTTAAATATAAGGACTTAAACATTTTAAAATCTAGATTATGTAACAATTTGTAATACATTTCAAAAAATCAATTTTAGAGAAAAAAAAAGATTTGAAATAATATTCTTAAGAAATTGGTTCCGCTACACTCAAATTGTTAAATAAATAGATAAATATAGAATAACAAATATGTTATTCACAAGAAAATGTTGAACTTTCAACCTTTCCAATATTCAAACAAACAACAACATATCTTAAAAAGAAGTTATCATTTATAACTTAGTTATCAACACTAAAATGAGAAGTCAAGCTTTATTCAGCTCTCAGAAAAGGCAAGATGCTTTCTCCAAGGTCCGGATTTATTCTCATTTCTTTATGAAGTCTTCAATCCTTTTAAACAACTGTTCGGGATCATTTCTACACATCCAATCTTCTTAAAGAGCTCCGTGTGGAAGGGATGTTGTAAATTTCTTTTGATTAGTTCTAATGGTTTCATTTATTGGCACGACATTTCTTCTTAGGTCACTAGTTTTTGTGATCAAACTTTTAGTAATGAAAAAATTGTCACTATTTCTACTTCGTCTACTTGTTCCTGCTCTTTCTGGTGTATCATCAACTAATTGAAAGTCATTACGATGACCAGTTAATGCTGCTGTTATTATTTCACATTTAGCATCCCAAAAATTTTCTGCATGCCCTTCTATACTGAAAATAGGTCCTCCGTTTACATTAGTAATCTTACAATTAGTTACTCTCATAATATTGTTAATGCAGCTTCTACCTCAACCGATGGCAATCTTTATAAAATCACTATTAATTTCTACTGTATCAACAATTATATCGGACATTGTAATAAAAAACTAAGGCTGAATCTATACTACCTAAGTCTACTGATGGTGGTTTTAGAGTGAGCAAACGTTACTGCTGCAGCAGTTATAAGAAATAAAAGCCACGTGGTGTGAAGCTACAACAAGACAACCCCACGCTGTCGATCGCGATTTTTAGTCTTGGCAAGCAACTCTTTAAACTGTATTTGGTTATAGTAGTAAATATGTTGCTTAAAGTAGCTGATATATCTTGACAACCTATCAAAGCTGTTAAAGAAAAAAATTTATTTTATAAATATCTTCTTAGTTATATTCTTAGTTTAGCTGAGCTACACAAGAAAAGATAAAAATTAGAAACTAAAAAAAACATAAAATAAGCTACCCAAAAAAAACAAATCCAAATTATAAATTATATATATAAATAAATAAATATAAATAAAATTGAAACTGTTTAATGAATTTTAAGACTTCTGCATCTTTTTTTATATAAATATTTTTGTTTAAAGACGAAAGTCCGGAAAATAGCGCCATGGTGTCTAAATCAAAATCTGGCTAATAACTTTTAATGATGCTTTTTAATTTCTTCAAAGGGTTGAAAACACTCTGTTAACTTTAAAGAACATATTCTAAACCCTGTACTAAACATTCAAACAATATTTCAAATATGCTTTATAAATCAGGAAGTTACATTGTGTCAGGTCGCTGCTAATAGCGCTATTTAATTTGCAAACAACTGATTTAGATTAACGAAAACAAAGAAATCCTAAGAGCTGTTTTTATTCCATTTCATTGACACCATCATTTTGAGAAATAACGTTTTGTATAAAGCTCAACTGCAAAGTAACTTTTTTAAAACTCTTATCTACAGAATCTTTACTTACTTTTATATAACAACAGCTGTTATTAACGTATATTTGTTTTTATTCAGCTATAATAAGAAAAATAATAAATGTGCTAAAAATAGTTTAACCTTTGAAATACTTTTACTTACATATAATGATATGCCTGGTGCAAGCCTAATGAATATTACAGATTATTTTCTTTAAACATCAGCTGTTGTTATCGTATATTTGTTGTTATTATTCGGTGCTGAAAATGTAGTAACTTATTCGTTTGATTTTGTTGAATAAAACACTTTTTATAAGTCGAAAAACATCTTTTGTAAAGATTTTTCTTAAATTTCATAAAAAATAATGTAATTTTGTCAAACGTACCATGATTAGTTTAAGCGGTGGAAATATATATTGAAAGGTGGATTTATTTGTTGCTAGTAAATTTAGTTTACTGTATTGAAGTTGTATATAAGAATCTTTTAAAGATATATTCAAAAAATAAATAAATGGTAATCTCTAAAGATTTAAGATTGAGATAACTGAGATAGTACTAAGAAACCTAAAGTTTTATGTTTCAATATCTCATTCTTAATCATTTTCAAATTCTATGTATTTAAGTGAAAAACATATTGTTAAAACATGAGGAAATCATTAATAAAGTTTTTAAAACTTATTTTAAATGGCTGACTTGATTAATTAGGCTGCTGTTAAAATGTTTGTTTCGGTGCTATTATTACATGAAGACTTTGAAAAGTTTCTCAATAGTTGCTGAAATAAAAATTTGTAGATCTGCTTCTAAATAAAACTAAAAGTTAAGCTTTCTTCCTTTTGACTTTTCAGCCACTAATACCTTGTATAAGGAAGTGAATGCAAAATTCAATATATTTGCTAAAGGCAATGATTCTCCAAGAATTTTTTTGATAAAGTATATATTATGAGTCTTTGTACAAATTACTTGCTAGTTTACAATAAATAACATCTTATTTATGAAATATTTAAGTAAAAACTTTTAAAGGTATTACTTGTACTTTTAAATTTAGATTAGTTCTTGCATATGAATATATATTCTATCTATGAATGTTAATTAAACGAAGAAAGTAAAAGAGAAATAGGCAATTGTTTCACATTTATATAACAAAAGTCATAAAATGTAATTATTGAAAGAGATTTTTTAAGTCTCGAACAGTTATAAGAGATGTGTTTAGCAGATGCGTCTACTAAGATTTTTAGAAATTTAAAACATTTCACTTTGATTTTCATGAAAAAACAAAACGTCAATTTACAGCAAATGAAGAAAAAACTTAAATTGTCTAAAATTATCAAAAATCAACTTTCTACATATCTTGTTTAACTTATAAAAGATTTCTTATAAATTCTTTTTAAAGACATTACTTAAAGACTCATTGCTTTTGCAAATAAGTAAAATAATGCTAACATAATTTAAGGAAATAGTTACAAAACTGAATAAAAAAGATTATGAGTTGACAAAGTATAACATTTTGTTTTTAATCTTTATTTACCTTTTTACAATTTTAAATACTTAACTATATAATACTACAATTAAAAAAAATTAATTAAAAATTTGCAGAAGTATAAAGTCCTTCAAAAGTTTCATTTGCAGCTAACCAGCAAGTTTCACCATGATCCTCCTGTTAAATTTTATGTTTATTACTTAAAATCAATTGATACAGATTATTAAAAATTAGTAAAAAACATAATATGTTAGCAAAATCAAAATGATTTCATTTAAATTAACTTGTTTTAGCTACCTACAAATTTATTATTTATTAATGTATGATTAATAAATAGCTGTACTTACAGTCACTGTGATAACTCTAAATATATAAACCTTTTTAAACTAACTATTGAATTCTACTGCACCAACAACTTAGCAAACAAATTAATGAAAAGTATACCTATAAAAAACATCATTTAAATTAATATTATTTGCCATCTAATAATATTAGAAAAATTCTAATTTTATTAAACACTTTCATTAATACTTAAATAGCTTTCACAGTTGATTAGTTTTATAACTACATTTTAAAAATCTCATTCAAGTCTCAACTTTGAAATCGAATTTTTTAAATTACTGAAAAAGCATCAAATGAATAAAAAATATTTAAATTCTATTTCATGTATTCTGAAACTAAAGCAAAAAATTTAAACATCTGATTGAATATATTTTATTAAGCGGCAAAGTAAAGTCAAACTAACATGTATTACAACTGATTGAATAAAACAAAAAGTTTATGAATTTTAGAAAAAATAAGTTGACATAAGTAAATATAAAAAAAATAATTTTTTTATTTAATGCATAAATGAACATAGCAAATGATTCTGCTCTTAAAGGAAACTCACCATTTTGTGACTGTAAAGCCAGGCCAAATCAAGTTTTCTGTGAAGCTATACAAATTGGCGTTTTTTGATAATGTTTGAGTAAACGATTTTCGTCCACCATAAGAGGCTGTTCATCTTAGACAATAAGAGTCTGGAGTAAAGCTTCAATTTGCTGATCTTCAGAACGGTGTCCCATTTCACTGGACATCATTTAAGCCAGAGTGTAGCTTAACGTACGTTTCCCATCACTATAATCAAAACCATTTGTACAAGCAGATGAAGAACGTGTCAACTCGTATCATAGTCTGATAGCAATGTGATAGGATGTAGTTGGTAGATGAAATCCCCTGTCAGTTAACTTGTTTACATTTGTTTGTCACACTGCCATCGGTTAGTTGAATCATGTCATGTGATTTGTTTAGATAGTTTTCCTGAAAGATGAAGTATACGAAAGCAAATCACTTTCTTACGTTTTAATTCCTTTTCAATCATATTTTATAGATTCTAAACTAACCAAAATATTTCTAAATTGATATTTATGAATTGAAATAAAAGTTTGTAGATTTTCTATAAAGAAGTTTGAATAAGTCAAAATATTTCTAAATAATTTCATTCATTCAATCATTGCATGACTGCAGATAACAAATCTGATAGCTACTAAGGTGTTCATTGAGGGCTGGTTTTTACAAAATGGCCTATAGTGCTAAATATCCATGAAACATAAATTTCAAAAAAGTAGAGTAATTTTGTCAAACGTAAGATGATTAGTCTGAGTTTGAAGAAGTATATATTGGAAGGTGGAAATATTTGTTGGTAGGAAATTCAGTTTAGTGGATTGAAGCTATATGTTAGTAAGCTCTAAAGAAGATTGAAGACTAACTGAGACAATACTTAGGAGCTTAGCCTCATTGACAAACAGAATTAAATTTTCATAACTATTTAGTGATGTAAAACTGTCTGTGAATTAATTGATATTAATTTTGAAAAGAAATTGCAAATAATCCTGCTTTAAGAACATCACTGAAAGTCTCAAGAAAACTTTAAGTAGTTCTACTACTGATGTCTTGTTGTCGTCTATCTTTTCATAATCCATGAAGATAAAGTAGGTGTAGTATCAAATTATCTGAGAGTTTGTACTTCTATGGAAAAGAAAATTTTTCGATTATCTTATTTATACTAAATTTAAAAGATAATTAGTTTCATCCTTGAATGAACAAGCTCACAATCTGACTTTCACAAGAAAGTTGTTTATTTTATTATTATTTTTGTTTTCTTTTTAAAATTTTTTGTAATCTACTTTAATTAAATAAATCAATAATGATAAACAAACGAATACATCATTCAAATTTTGATAATCATAGTGATTTTATTAACAAAGATATTATACAAACTTTTTTATAGTTTTTTATAGAAATGTTTAATTGTTTTGGAAAATTTTCACCATGAACTATATGTTCCTTTCAGTAACATTAAATTCACGAATATTAAATATATTATTTATTTATATATTATAATATAATGCTTGTTAACACGAGCCATTGACCTGGGACAGTGAAACTGGAGTTAACAGATTGTAGCCTTCTTTGCATGAGTTTGCTTTCTTAAAGTTACTAATTATAAATTACTGGAGTTATTTATCCTTAATTTCTTAAACAAGTTACTTTTCGTACTTCATAGGTAGCGGAATATAGTGCAGCATACCCTATAATTGTAAATATATATTGTACATATAAATACATGTCTGAAGTATTTAACATAAATATATGTTAGCTTATTGTTTTTCAGGTTTCTAATAATTTTTAAATCAAACTATTATGTATATACTATGGAACATATTACCTCCGATTAAACTAATTAAACTATTTTATTTAAATCAATCGGGTAATTATTTCATATTATCAAAAACCTTTTTAAAATTTCGAAAATCACTTTTTCGTTTGTTAAATTTTATAATAGATACAATATAAAAAAATCAAACTGAATTTTTAAAGATGCTATTGCATTCATATTTGATGATTGTTTTTTACTGGGTAAAAAGCAACTTATAAGTGTTTAAGTGTTTAAATCAGTTGTAAGGATAAATTAAACTCTACTAATTACGCTTCATGTTTATAGTAAATCAATCTCGAATATATTTGGATGAAATGCTCGGTTTAAAATGTGTAACTACTTCCTTAAAAATGAAACCCCTGTTAAATTTCTTAGTCAAAAATACAGCAGATGGTTATCTGAGTTTTACTGAGAGATTTGTAAAGTTTATTTGTAAATTTGTAAGAAACCATTCTAGACCTTAATTTGTTTAAGTGAAAAAGCTTAGAGAAATATTGTCAAAATCGAATTGAATTAATTTTACAAAGTGATGAAATCATTTTTTGCAGATCAATATAAACATATCAAACTTAAAGGTACACTTTAGTTTCAAAATTATTTCAGTATTATTTCATTTTTTATTATTTCATAAAGCTGCTTCATCAAGTTCAAATCACTAAAACTTTATGAAATATTTAGACGAAAGATATCTTTTACATCAAATTAGATATAAAAAAAAATAATTTGCCTTACCTAGGCACCTCATAGGCTATATATAACTAAACTTAAGTTTAAAAACCGGTTTAAACTCTAATAAAATTCTTTTATCGCAGCACATTTTTCATTCTTGCTAATTGGCTATAAAAACCACTTGTCCAACATCTTCTCTTTCACATCTTCTTCGCACACAATTGAGAATATAATCCTTTCAACCAAAGACATCACTTCGATAAGCCCATTATCAATTCTTGCAAGCATCATCAAGACAATTCTATTATGACATTATGTATATTCTTTAACGCGGCCCATTAATAAAAAACTTTTTCGTTTAAAACCTCCCTTGCATTCTCATGATTTTACAGTTGTTTCTATTACTAAAACTTGGTTGAACCCCTTGCATCCTGACTCCTTTCTAGTTGACAGTAATCTTTTTTGTGTTTTGCGTTGTGACAGGCTGTATGATAAGTTTGACATTGTTTAATAATTTACAAGACATCGCTGGCACCAAAGTTCACCCAAATTCAGACGGATGACATTCAATGTCCGGGATTTGAGATGATCACTTTTGATTCTCGTTACTCAAAGTCCGAATTTTATCATTTAATGTTTACCTACGTATACTTACGTAAAATATACTACCCTCTAAAATTTATAACACGGTTACTAGTAAGACCTTATTAAAGATTTTGAAGAATGTTGTGTGTCCTGAGTTATATATTTTGGGGGATTTTGATTTTAGTAAAATCAACTGGAATAACCTGAATTCAGAGTTTGCGGGAAATTTTTTAACTTGTATAGCGACAATCCTAATTCAGCCATTTTAAATCATGTCTTTGTAAGCTTCTTAGATGATAATAACCTACCTCACTTGGCCAGTTTTTTAATCCAAGTTAGTTACTTTGAATCTTCAAATCCTCAGAAGATTATCTATGATCGCAACATAATTGAGATCAAGCTTCATCAAACTTTTTCTACTATTTATAAAGTCAACAAAATCAACATTTAAAGAATATACAACCGTTTAAAAAACTTTTTATACAAACAAACTAAAGCAGACCCTTCCATAACCAGACCCCTCACTTGGCTAGTATTTAATCGTAGTAATACTTTGAGCAAGTTTTTTGTTTCTTAATAAATTCTAAGAATCAGCTGCCATCAGACATCGTCAGAATCACTTGCGCTGTTTAACCAAAAGTAAAACTGTTATAATACTGCCAACATTGTTATTTCTAAACTGTAATTTAGTTTTATTTTTTATTTATTTAATCTTCCATGCAATTATTTACTATTATATTGTATGGGTACTACTCAAATTGCAAATGTAACACTTTTTTCTTTTTATGTCTGCATGTTAGATACATAATATGTATATACACATGTTATATATCACCTTACTTGTAAGAAGGTGTGTTAGCAATAAGTGCTGTTTTCAGGCGCTTTCCTTCAACTTTCCAAAAGTTTGTTACTTTGAAAGCATTGATTCGTACAATTACAATAATCTCACTAATGGAAGTATTTTCATAACTGATTGACAATTTTTCACTTTAAAATGATTATTTACGTCACTATCTACAAAAATGTAGCTTAAAATAATATGATTCACTCAATCAATAGGTTAGCTTAGTTAAAAAAGATTTCAGCATTATTTTAATTTTTTAAAGAGTTGTTTAGAGAAAGAAGACATATGAAAGTAACAACTACAACTATCAAATCGGTGAGATGGTCTTTGTTATCAAGCTGCAAGTTGCCTCTTTTTCTTAAAAATTATTTTAAAGATAAATTAAATCATCTATTTTTTTTAATTCTAGCAAGGCCTCAATACCTGACTGTAGTAAATATTATAAGCTCAAAATGACCATCAATCAATATTATCTTGGAAATTCTATAAGCTTGCAAATTTTTGGTGCATTTGATCTAATGCATTTACTATCAAAATTATATTTTCATCTCTATCAATATAGCAAGGCTTTCCTGGTGCAAAATGCATTCTTTTACAAAAAAAAAAGTAATGAAACAGACGACACTATTTAATTTTTCCTTTGAAAATAGACGAATTATTTCAGTTTTGAAACGCTCGAGAGAAGTTATAAAGAGACATCTGTAGCTGCGCTTGAGAACCTCTGGTCTAGATCCTACACTCAGTTACACTTAGAAACTGTTGCTACGTGATCGTGCATCTTGTTGCCGCTGAGCAGATTCCATCTCACGCTGCCTTGCTTCACGAACTTCTTGTTGGATACGTTCTCTTTCTTCTGCTAGTCGCTGATGTTCATGCTCTAATCGTTGGCATTGTTCCGCAGCTTCCATTTCCCTTCTTCTTAATATAAAAAACAATAGAAATTACATAATCAAAAAGATCCTAGCTTATTTTGGAAGTTTTTTAATTACCGAATGAAGATTGAAATAGGCAAAGTAGAATATATAAATACTCACACATAATTAGGAATTTCTCGGTCTTGCATTTTGAAACAATCGAAATTCTTGTCAAAATTAATCTGAAAATCTTTTTTAAAACTTTTATAATAAACTCAACAGCTGAAGTGGGTTATAAGACTGGTCTGTTTATAACAACTCCTTTAAGTATGAAGAACTGAACTTTTTTCCAGCTCTTTTATAAAGAAGCTCTTGTGACTCAGAAAAAAAGAAGAAAAAAGAGAAGATATTACTCCAAATATCGGTTGAATTCATCATCAAAAGAATTGTAGTTTTAAAAAGTATGCGTCATTTGAAGAAAAAGGTGATTAGGTTAAAAGTAATTAAATCTATTTTCAAAGACGTCAAATAGTAATTATTCTCTTTTATTTTCTTTTATTTCTTTTGTCATTTTGTTTATTTAAAAAAGTTTTCTTTACTATTTAAGAGGCTGAAAATTTCACTTTGTATAATATTTAGACTGACTAAACTCTTAAAAAAACTATAATTTAATCATATTATTAAGTTTAGTTTGTACTTTTTTAGTAAAAATAAAACTGTGCAAAACCACATTAGCTCATTAACATTATTTAGACAAATAGTAATAACTAACAAAAGAATTAACAAAAAACAGTAAGCAAAAAGAACCTTAAAAAAATAGAACCGTCCATATTACTATTTACTTAATTACTACTTTGGTTTTTTATTACCTTTCACATGTCAAAGTTCGAAACGCTTATGAGTAAATATGACTGATTAAACAGGTAAGTTGGAAAAAAATCAGAAAAAAAAGATCATCACATAAGATACTTCAAATGTTAAAACTAAATTCGAATCATTCAGAAAATGAAATTTTTTGTACAGACCAAAACTGCCATATTTGTTTTTTCATTCAGTTTTTTTGACATAAAAGTCTATCAGGTTTTAAATTCAAAGTATTTCTTACTAAAAACTTACTCCTTTCTTACATTTTTTTAACTTAAGTTAATTTTTGGTATACTTCTTAGGATGTTATTAATTACATAATCATTTTAAAAACAATTTCTGTTTGAATTGTTTCAAAGTTTCAAAGTTGCTTAACAAAAATCATAAAAAGTCCAAAAAACAATATTCAGAAAAAAATGGTTTATTAAATTGTGTTTCATTTGTATACAAACAGCAGATATACGGCATTAATTGATAAACAACTGAACATCTCAAATTAAAATCTTGGCTGAATTAGCAAAAAATAACAAAGTTTATAAAAAACTTAAATTGTTTCTTATACTCAAAATCAAAATGTTGTATAAACGCAAAATATAATATTTTTTGCTAAATTTGAATTATTCAAAGTCTTATAAGTTATACTTCGAATTCGAAGCTATGATCGAATAGTTGTTGTTAAAGTAGGACTTAATGACATTTTTTTTCTGATAATTAAAAATAATTTGATCTCTATCGATCAGGTTTGTCTTCTTGTTCTTGACGGCGTCTTTCCTCTTCTTGCAGTCGTAGATTTTCCATATCTCTCTGCATTGCCTCACGAGCTTGTTGTAGAGCGCGTTCCCTTTCTTCAGCTTCCAATCGTTGTCTCCTGCAACCAAGAAAATGAAATAATTTACAAACTGCTTTAGTTTCACATGTATCAAACTACTAAGTTTATATTAATATTAACAGAACGATTCTTCTAAATACTCACACATCATCTGGAAGATCTAACTCTTGCATTTTGAAATGATAAAAGTTTTTTTGCCGAAATCGATCTGAAAAGATTTTAAAAGACTGTAAAAATAAACTCAACAGTTGAAGTAAGTAATAAGAGTGGTTTCTTTAAAGCAGTTCTTTCAGTTACAAAGCTAAACTCTTCGCAGTTTATATTATAAAATTATTGCCTTAAAAACTCCTTTAGATATCAAAGTATTCATCAATCAGTATTTAGAGTTACATAATTTTACGTCCAGAATCACTTTAGTCATCAGCAAGGAAATGTAATTTGAGACTTAATGACTCACTTTTGGAAAAGGGTAATTAGGTCGAATAAAATTTAGTTTACTCGGAAGTGCTTTGATTCGTCATGATTTGTAATTAATTCGATTACTTTTTAAAAAGATTTTTTTAACTTTTATCTTGATGAATAAGGAACTAGATGAATAAAGTATGTGACTGGAAAATCTTATTTTTTGATGGTACGGTTGACCTAAAAAGTAAACAGCTTAATGTGAACCAATTCACTTTTTTAAAGGTAGTTGAAAAAATTGGATTTAGTTTAAGAGTTACAACCTTTTGATAAAATAGTTAGCGGTAGCATATTGGGCTTATAAGTGAATCATATTTTAACAGTTTTCAGTAAATTAAACCTAAAATGTAAAATAAGATTTTAATTTACTTTTATCAAGCTATTTGTTATTTATGCTAATTAGTTGTCTAAACTTTTTATTATTTGGTACAAACTAGATGAAACTATCAACTTGAACAAACTGAATTATTAAAGTTACTAAAATAAGACTTGAATTGCAAGCATTCAATTAAGTTTAACATTATTCGATCAAATTGTAAACTTTCTCTTTTTACGATTTGATATGAAATCTGAAGAGCTTTAATAGCTACTTTACTGTCGTAGTATTTTTATTATTTTAGATTTTGATTTGCAACCACATCATTACTTTAAACAAAATAATAAAGTTGAAAAATTTTCAATTGACAATCAGTTGATGAAAGCGCAAGTTGTTCTTTTCAACCTCATAACCTTTTTTAATACTTTTTTTCATGAGACCAAAATGATTAAAATCAAATTTAATAAAATTAAAATACTCACTATAAAGCGAATATAATGAAATTGTTTCATATAGAAAGATAATAAATCTTTAAGATTTGGTATGTACTTTGATAAGTGATATTATAAGTTACAAAGCTGAAATACAAATTCTATAGAAATTATTTAAGAAAAATATATATTAATTGCTTCTCCAATCTTAAAACCAGATGATGCTAATATATAAAACTTCAAAAATAAAATTTTGAAAAAATTTGAAAAACTCAAAAGATTTGTAATTTATAATCGATTTAGAATTAATTAACAAATGATAAATTAAGAAAAAATATTTTACAAATCTTGCGGACAACAACTAGATTCCTAAAGTTTGTGGTTTTGTGTCTGGAAGGTCACTACAGCCTCTTCGCTTAGTGTAAGAATCAACACAAATTTCTACACAAGAATTTCACTTTTCAACTAGGAGGTTGCAGCGTCAGTACCATGATCAACTGTAAAGATGATTAATATCCGCAACACTCGGGACACCAGAAAAACTTTTAACAAGGAGTTTACTCTTATATATGTCGATAAAGCCGCCCTTTAAGAAGCGTCTTTCGCTGGCTAAGGTTCTAAGTAGAAATTTTACCTTCAAGTTGCTATCAACTCCATAATCTGATTGTATTTCTAAAAATATCAAATGAGTAAGATCAAAACCTGTAGCTGCATATGACTTCAAATATTAATAAACAATTTCACCAACAAAAATCATCACACCTATATGATGTTTGAATTCGTGAATCAAGCTGCTGATATGGCTTTGAAATACTTCAAGAAATCTCTTGAATCCCTTGTTAGAATTAAAACTATTTGTAATTTTACTGGCAATCTGTGTTTTTCAAATGCAAACTGTTTTTAACAGAAGTAGGTACGGCGCTATAGAAGTCATAGTAGAGGCTAATTTATCTTTTTAAAGAGTTGTTTAGAGAAAGAATGGTTATTAAAATTATCAAGTCAAAATCTGTTCTTTGTCATCAACCTAAAAGTTGTCTGTTTTCCTTAAAAATGGTTTTATAGATGTAATTAGATCATCTATTCTTTTAATCATAGTGTAACCTCTTACGAAGAAGACACACAAAAAACTTACTTTGGACTGTGAAGACGAGAAAACAATGTCATTATCTTTAATGACTATGGTACCAATGGTTTTTGTCAAGCCTTATAAAACTAAAAAATGAGCGTGTTTGAGTAGAGCATCATATATATGAAGATTACATCCTAGAAACGTCTTCTAATAGAGATCTACAACCGATATCAGAAAGAACAACCAACTGATTTCAAATACAAAGTTTGAGGTTCATTATAGGCACTGAAAATCGTCTAAAGTTTTTAAAAACGGAATTGTCAAATAACCACTGGTCCCACTTCTTTTATTTCACATCCTGTGTGCACTCATATTTCAAGACCATCCTTACAGTCAAAGATTCAAGCTCAAAATAGATTAAAGGTGGCAGTGTTTGTGTAATTTACAAAGCATCGCAGGTCTTTAATTTTGCCAGATAAGGGTCAGTTATTTTAATTGTTCGGAATTTGAGTTTATTGTTTTCGATTTTAATTTCTCAAAGTTTACATTTCCTTGTTTCTTATGTACCAACCTAACAACCTCTAAAATAGTGACAGGGCTACTACAAAACCCTTATCTTGGATGTTTACTTTTCCAACCAAAGCTAGTGAATATACTTTGGATCTTATCACATAAAACTCTCAGAAAATTAAATGCAGATTAAGATGAAACTTCTGCTTCAACATGCGATCACAAAATAATTGAAGTCAAGCTTCATCAAACTTTTTCGATGAACGAAGAATAAAGCTGAATTGTTAAAAAAAAATCAATTTATAAATGTTTTTTTCACTCATGTTGGTGATAATCCTTCTCTTCCTTATTCTGACATTTCCACAAACGTCTCTGAGATTACAGATCTTGAAAAAACAGTCAATATTACATTTCAGGCTATATCTTCTTTAATATATCTGTTTCAATTACCTCTGATTAGATCCCCGCTTTGTTTACAAGAAAAAAAAATTACATCGTCTTTATCACTACCTGTATCTTTACTTAATAAGATTACTCTGAAGCGAGGAAAAGTTTCTCAAATTTGGAAGAAAGCTGTTATTATTCCTATTCACAAGATTTATCCACAAAATCGGTACTTAACCACAGACCAGTTTCACTGACCTCAGTTATCTGTAGAACTGAAGAACATATCATTTACAATCATATGACTAGTTATAAGAACTATTAAGTAAGATAGTATATTTGTGTATACAGATGACAAAAAGTTATAATCTTGTATTTCTCACAGCCCTACATATTGCAGAAAACTAGCAGCTCAGGCTCCAACCCAAAAAGTCTGGAATTGATGCTCCATCAAGGGATTTATTATACCATAAATGTCTTCAGTTTTCTTTAATTCTGTGAAATTAAATATTTAAATTTTATTTTAATTAACATAGTCATGAAACTCAATACTTTCTTCTCCATTAGACCTCAATTAAATCAATTCAGATGATACAAGGTACACATTAAGAAGCGCATATCACGTGGTCCTTCAATCATACCAAATTGTTTTTCATATTGCACAATTAATACTTGAAAGCAGTTGCCATCATACATAGTCGTGTCAGAATCTCTCCTGTTGTTCAAGCTGAAGTTAAGCCGCCTTAACATTGCCATAATTGTTATTTCTGAACTGTGATTCTTCTTATTTTTTATATACTATTAACAATTTATATAAATGTTTGTTGTTACACTGCATAGGTACTTTTGAAATGCCTTGTACTATATATTTTTTACCTATATTTTTACCCTTATTATATGTAAAAGTTATTATTATGTATTATTTGTTAGAATGCGTGTTAGCAATATATGCTTTTTATCTTCTTGGTGTTTATTGTAAAAAAATAGAAAAAAAGTTGTTGAGTGAGTGAATTTTGGATGACTCTTTTGAAGGTTATGAAACACTTATTTATTTTATTTATATTTTTTATGACCTTAAAAAAGTCATTAAAGTCAAGATTGTGATACCTAGCTCCTTTCAAATATGTTTGCTCATATTACTTGGTTTTGTTAGTTATAAAAGCGGGTGAATTTGTAATTGGCAGCCTAAAGTACCTAAAGTACTAAATTATCAAAAGTGTATACAGCTAATTAGCATAAATCACATTTAGATTAATAAGAGTAAAGTTAAATTTTAATTTACAATAGGGTTTAGTTTACTCAAAATCCCAATATGCTACCCCTAAATATTTTATCAAACCATCATAATTCTTCAATTTATATTCAATTTCTTCAATGATTTTGTATGAAAATTACTAAAGTTTGACATGAGGGCTTAGAACGGTAACAAAAAATATTTATTTGATTGTTCTATTACATTAACTCATACTTCATCAAGATAAAAGTTAAAAAAAACCTTTAAAAAAGGTGAAATAATAATGAATAATTACGAATTAAATTATTTCCATTTAACCTACGTTTCATTTAACTTAAGTACCCTTTTCTAGAAGTGAATCATTCTTATTACAATAAACGCGAAGGAGGGTGCCTGAAAACAGCACCTCTCGCTAATACCCATCTCACAAACAATACCTATTATATATAATTAGGATAATATACAGAAAAGGAGATGTAACAGATGATTTTTAATTAGCGTTTCAAGTACAAATTGTGTGGTATGAGAAAAAAATGTTCTGATTAACGTACAAGGTGATATGGGCTTAATAAGATGTAATGTGTGTCGTCTGAGCTGATATAACTTGAAAGAAGGACTAATGGAAAAGAATTCATCGAATTTAAGGTCAATTAAATTGTGGATAAGTTTAAAGATAAGAATAAAGTCCTAATTAATCCGTCGAATTTCCAAAGTATCTAAATTGAAGAAACTGAGACGATAATTATAACTATCATATTTTATATTAAGTTTCCTACATACTAATCTTGTAAATGTGGCCTGAACAGATTCGATTTTTTTGATATCACCAACTTGATATGGCATCAATCGACTGGTATTATATTCAAAGATTAAACGTATAGTTTGAAGAAGTTGATGAAAAATTGTTAATTCTGAGAATTAAAGGTCCCCACAATAAGATAAACAAGATTTTTGTTTATAATAATATTTTCAGATAGCATTGATACGTAAAGCTCAGAAACTGAGAGAGGATTTGCAGTAGATATAGAGAGACTCTTAAATCAATTACATCATCAAGAATCTAAGATTAAGCAAACGTTTGTAGAATAGTTTTTTTTAATATTCTTTGTGATAGTTTAATTAGAGTAATTAATTTTTATATTATACATTGATTAATCAAAAATGACAGATTAAAATTAAGAACATATAAGAGGTAATACAAATAAAATACAAATTTTAAAGAATAAAAATTCTTTTAAATAACAAAACTTTAAATGTAAATTAAGAAAAATAGAATAAAATTTGATTGTTTCGTCATTACAGTTTACTGGATTGTGATTGGTTGATTCATTTAATTTTGTTTACTTTCAGCAACAACTTATTTCAATTAGGCATTATTGGAGTCATGTACCTAATTTATTTCATTTATATATTAGTAAGTATTTAGAATAAGTCTCGTCACGTTGAGTTGGGAAAAATAGAAGTATAAAGATCCAAATGATAAAAGTATGATTGAATACTGGGGTAGTTGAGATATAGAAGCAAAAAAAAAATTAAGATGATTATTGAAAAAGTGACTGAACTTAATAAATTTAAAAGGTGAGTAAATCTAAAAGGAAATTAAATGAAAACTTACTGTCGTATTAATTAACTTTGTTTTGTAGTTTTAATACTTTACTTTTTTTTAGTTTGTTATTAAATAATAAAAGAAAGTATTTTTATTGTTACCAAGTACATTGCTAAAGTTACTTATTTATGTTGTGACTTGATTGAAAAAGTCTAGTTTGCAAAAAATTGTCAGATTTAAATAGATGTCTTTCCAAATAATCAGACTTTTTAATATCTTGTAGTTAATGGAAAAAATTCAAATATTTTTTTTATTTATATTTCTAATTAAAAGTTTATGTTAACAAAAGTTGATAAAAGCTCTGACCACCATTTATTATCTAATAAGTTATTAAATATGTTTTAATTTTTACTCTAAATTACTTTTTTACTAAAATATGGTTTATTAATTTCCAAAAATCCAATTTGGCAGAAGATAATGTTCCAATAATTAATTTAAGTATTTTAACAAATAATTTAACAGTTTTTAAACTTTATTTTATAGGTTTTCCATTTTGTCTTAATTTGATTTTTATTTAAAAAAAGCGAAGTAGAGTTAACTGAAACATAAAGTGGAGAAAGATAATTATGAAGATTATTATTTATGTAAGTTACTAATACTTGAAGTAAATGATTTTTATTACAAAACTAAATTTGTTTTTTATGACTTAGATTATGCTGAATTAGAAAAGTTATATTTGTGTGATTATTTGACTTATGTCTGTTATACTGATATTAGATTTTAAATGAATAAAAATTATCTTATTTGATAAATGGTCAAGATAAAAAGAACATTAATTTTCTGATCTTTATCAATTGTTCAAGATGTTTGGTTATAACTTTTGATAAGAGCTATAATGTATGTTGGTAACAAAATTAAAATAGTTACAACTAACCATTACTACTATAAGATTTTTGCTAAATGATTATTATCATAGCTTTCATTCAAAAGTTGTATCTTAAAGCTTATATTGAGTATATCATACAATTAGTTTTAAATTTATGAAATCAGTAGATACTTCATCTGATTAGTTTAAGCCTTTATAGTGATTATATTATTTAAGATTGGATTCAACTTTTCTTCTTCAACAGATTAATTTTTGAGGATAAGGAAACTTCACCACTACTTAAAGACCCAACAATTTTGGAAAGATCTTTCTCGAATTTCTTTTGTCTTTTTTCTTTCACCAAATTATTGATAACATTTGAAGGTTGGCAATAATTAGTCCTTCTTGCTATTTCACCTCCATTCAAATTCTTAATCATAATGTTGATGGTCTGCTCTGGCTGAATATGGTTCTGCTAGATGTTATTCTTTGATGTTAGTTTTTCTTCTTTATTTTGTACTTATTTGCAGAGTAGAAAGCACCATTCGGAGTAATCTGCTGCGATATCTTCCTATTTGCTGGTATAGATATTAAGTGATTTCATATCGCGTTTGTAATTAACATTCACAAATTTATATTTGGATTAAAGTAATGTTAGAGCCACCTTAGCTTTTGTGTTTTTTTACTTTGGTTTCCACAACACAGGCAAGTTTTTCAATATATAGAAAAAGACTTCATATTTTTTGCTTGTGAATAAAAAGCTTCACCACAACTAAAAGACCCTGAAACTTTAGGGAGGGTCTTCTGTGGTTCAGCTTTTCCTTCTTGTTTTCATGGAAGCTGTTGTCTCCAGGTGATGCCTGACAGAAATCTGTTAAATCTGTAGACAACAGATCTGCCAGCCCTCATACTTCGATTTTTCCTTTGATTTCTATAATTTAATAATAGTTCAGAATCTACTTTTACGAATTTATAAATATATATTATTATCTACTTTAACACGAAATACTATTACTATTAACGAATACTTATTAATTCTATTTACTAATTCTTTTTACTTCTTGACTCGCAGTACCTACTGACGCTTATTTCTATTTATCATTTTACTCTTTCAATCAATCTTTTGAAATTAAAATCATTTTTGAAATTTTGTTGTTGTTGGTATTTTGATTTATTGACTATTCTACGTTTTAACATGTTTCGATAGTTGAATTTCAAATTAAAAATTTTTATCAACTATTTTTAGATTTTGTAATAATGTAAAAAATAAATCAATATTTCATATGGAAATTAGCTTAAACAAGATGGAGTTTATGTAAATAAAATAGCTTCTGTTAAAAAAGAAATATTTTTAAAACATTTTTAATTCAAATTTACACAATATAAAAAGAGCAAAAAGAAAAGTACGAAAAAATCACATCAATTAAAACGCATCACTTTTATTAAAACAAAGAAAGCAAACATTTAATAGAGACAGCTTTGCTTGATGCTTGTAGATAAATGATCAAAATAATCTTCAAGAGTTAAATCTAAACACAAACAGAATTTTGTAAATACAAACTTTTCATATGAAAATAAGCAAATAAAGTTTTTACACAAAAAGTAACAAAATATTTGTATAGATAATTTGCTAACCAAATTATTTGAATATTTTGAAGATTCTTGAAAGGAAATTTCGAATCGAAGATCTTGATTCCTAAATTTATAATAGTTTTAAGATCTTAAATTCAAACTGTTAATAATTAAATCCTTAATCTTTTATTAACTTGTAAAATCTGATTAAATTTTATTTGCTGAGTTTATCTTACCTGAATATTTTCTTTAGATTTTTTAGTTGGAATTTTTATTGGTTTTGTTTCAACATTTATATTACTGATCTGTTGAAACAAATTCAAACTACAAACATATTTCTATTTGAAGATTGTGATAAAGTGAACTATGCTAAATGGATATATTTAAAAAAATGAACTTTGCTTGTGAAGAATATAAAAATAAAACTTCATTCAAAGTCAAAATTATCGTAAAAATAATTTTAAAATTACTAAACTTAAAAGTTTAAGAGAATTTTTATAGAAAAGTTTAATACAAACTTGAGGATGAATTTTATTTCTTTTAAAGAATAACTTTTGCTTCCATGTTTTCTTTCTCAGCTGAATATAAAATAAATCAATTAGAAGATAACTTGTTAACTTTAAATATATTAACATCAAATGTAAGATTTCTTCTAAATACACAAATTAGGGATCCTAAACATATCCCGAAAATGATAAATCACCATATCCTTCTGTAAGTTATCCACTTTTACAGCTACAAGCTTCAATTTTTCTTTTGAAATCATATAATCAGTCATCTGAAATCAAAAAAAAATTTAACTGCTAAAAGTAAGTTTCAATAAAATCAGAATAGTTAAAATTATTTAGTATTATCGACTGTAAATCCAATATATTTCCTCAAGCTCTAAAAACAAGAGAAATGACTATATTAATTCTAATTATAAAGAAAACAAACCAAAGATGAACGCAAACACAATTATTCTTACAAACAGTTTTGAATATAAGAAAAATAGTTTTACGTTTTTTGTTTGTGAAGGAAAAGCTTCATCACAGCTAAAAGATCCTGCAACTGTAGGAAGGGTTTTTCGCGGTTCAGCTTTTCCTTCTTGCTTTCATGGAAGCTGTTGTCTTCAGGTGACGGCACACAGAAATCACTTAAATCTGTCAACAACAGATCAGCCAGCGCATCACAAGATTTATTTGCCTTTGATTTCTATAAATTAAAAATTTCTCAGAATTTAGTTTTAAAAATATGGATTAATTATAAGTCACTAATTTTTGAAGATCAACAAAATGTTACTAAAGTCACAAAACAATTTTAAAAATCTTACTGATGGCTCATCCAATAAACAAATTGCTGCTGGTTCTTCGATAAACTCACCAACAGACATCTAAATAAACAAATATTTATAAAATAATTGTAATATCATGCTATTAATACATAATATGTTTCATAATAATCTAAATTAAATTAAATCTAAAATGTGTTCTTAAGTAAAATACTTGATAATCAATTATTTTTTTTAAAACAAAATGTAAATCAAACTAAATTTCAGTTAAATCTAAAATATAACAGAAGAAGAAACTGTAATTTTTCATTTGGCGCCCAGTAAACTAATGATACTTTTAACATGGTAAAACGATTTTGTCACTAGCTGGAGGTTTATTTTTCTAGCAGTGTCCCACCTAATAATAAAGTTATAATAATAAGATTAACATAACAAAAATCAAAGCAAAACTGTTATGAAAATCATTTGCTTTGTAGGAGCTATTTCCTTCATAGGCAACTTTGTCATATCCTTTTAATTACGTAAAGCATTCCTCTTGCTGTTAAAAATTCGATGTATTTCTAAAAGTTGATATTATATTGATAATATAAGCTCAAAGTGATAAATGATTCAACCAAAAATTAGATTTCAAATGTGTTATATATCTTTTTGATTAAAACAATGTATACTTGTCAGGAAGGATAAATATATTTTTCTATTAATAGTTTACTCGATTAATAATTTAATTGAGTAGTTTTTGTTTCAATATTTATTTTTCTTGATTTATAATTAAATTAATTTAAAATGTACTTATGAATTGACCCTGCGTCTTTTCTTACAAGCAAATTTTAACCCTATAAACCAAGTTTAAGATATGCTTTGTTGAAAGCAGGCTTGTTTTAAGCACCTTTATTCATCAAATTTCAGACTATTTTTAAGACAAGTTTTTCTGAAAAAAGTTTTTTAATAAATCAAGTTTGAATTATGCTAGCTAGGATATTTGAAAGGTAAGAACTCTTTAGAAGAGCTTTTTTACTAAGATTATACCTGGTTAAATTCTGACTGTATTGTCATCATTTCAAATTTACCAATGTCGTAGAATTATATGAATGTGATAAAAGTCTGACACCATTTTAAATGAAAAAATTATAAAATTTCTTTATTATCTTTTAGTATTTGTCGCTATTAACATCTTGCAGTATTTATTTTTAATCATTTTATAGAATTAGAATTTGTTGAAATTAATTTACTTGCTTGAAATTAGATGAAAAAGATGAAACTATCTTGTAGATTGTTTTTAAGTATACTTCTTCATCAAACTGGTCAGTAGTGTTTAAACTAAATTTATTTTATAATTTTCAATAAACTTTATTATTTTGATCAGTTTTATATTAAAATTTTGATTTTAACTATCTGATAAATTATTAGTAAAAATCTCTGTTCAACCAAAAATTAGAAATTTCAGCCAGATTTAATTATTAAAAATTAAACAAAAAATTCCTTTTACTTCCGGAAAATACTTGAAACTGACTTTCATGAGAAAATGTAGATAAAATACAACTTGTATAACTGAAAGTTTTCTCGCTCATAAAATTTATTTACTACGTTTAAGACAAAATAGACATTTTTTAGCACAAGCAACTAAGATAACTTTTAAACATTTTGATTTGTTAGAAGAAATACATTTCTGTCAGAATAAATATTTGTTTTTTCAGCGGCAGTTTTATTTGAGGGTCAAGATGGAATTAATCAAAAGATTTCTAAACTTGCTTCTTTCGGAAATAATGTTTACACATTCTATCCTGAAACGTGTTGTGATATTAGTCAAGCAAATGAAACTTGTAACAAGTATAATGGATTTCTGGCTCATGTTAAAACTGAAAACGTTACAAGTTTGATAAAAGAGCAACTTGAAGAATATCGAGTTGCAGGATTTAGGCAGCCTAACAGCGAAGGATTTTGGATCGGATTACATCAAATTGGTGAAGATACCAAAAAATGGGAATGGTCTGATAAAAAAGAACTTAGTTACGAAAATTGGTGGAGAAGCGAACCAAACATCGTTAATGAGAAATGTGCTGATGTACAAATTATTCAAGTAGTTTTTGGATTTTGGTATGACTCATCATGTTCATTAAAAAAAAAACTTATTTGTGAGAATAGTGAGTTGTTAATACGCAGTATCAAATAAACTAAAAAGCAATCATATGAATTTGTATAGTCGTGTTAATTAAGTTCCAGATAAAAAAAGCTTAAATAAGAATTTGGTTTTTTTATTAAGGAGCTGGTAGCGGATTTGTGACAAATACATCAGTAAACATTGAAAGATCTGAAGTAAAAGTTCAATGTGTGGTTTTTGGAGGTTCTGAATACACATCAGTTTGGTTGAGGTTGTTAACTAACTTTAAATGATTAACGAATAACAATTAACTAAATTCGTAAAAACAAGTTCAAGAAATTTTGTTTTTTAAAACAGAAATCGAGCAATTGTCACTGACGACAATAACAAAGCAGTTCATCAAGTTTATCAACGACAAGCAAATTATTTCATATCAACAATCAGTTTTAAGGATGTCTTAATTGAAGAAGCAGGAACATATAATTGTTTTTTGAAACGAAATGTTAATACTTTGGCAAACCTACAATTAGAAGTTGAAGGTAAAATGTTGATTATCTACGCAGTTTTTGATAAAGTACTTAATAGAATAGAAATAAGAGTGTACCCAGGAAGTAGTTACTACCATACTGGTGACGAATCTTTATTGTTATTGATTTCGTTCTTTCATAGATAAAACAATATTGAAATAAAAATAAATTTGAAATTGGTTTCATTTTTATCTTATCTTTATTTTATGCTCAATCTGCAAAACTTGAATTTTCAGTTGAAAGTTATTTTGACGACCCTGAAATAAAGATGAACGATTTTAGTATTTTTAAAATCAACAACATTTCATGCTCAACAAGAACAAGTGAACGACCGAAAATTTCCTGGACCGTAAATGATCAAGTCGTCCACCAAAGCAACGAATTATTAACTTTAACTATGATGGAAAGAAGAACTTATTTTGAAAGTACCATTTCGATAGCTAATCCAAAACTTCTACAACCAAATACAAAGTTGGTTTGCATTGTTAAAAATTCTTCTGAAAAGTCAAAAGATGTAACGATTAACACGGGTTAGTTTTAAAACATTTTTAATGAAATCAAACATAAAATAAAAAAACAATTTTATTTAATTTATTTTTCAATCAATTTTACAGAAAGTTTTCTTCATCATTCCAAATATACGATTGAATTTAGTGAACCAACTGCAACAGCCAAATGTAAAGAAGAGGGCTGGATGGTGTCAGAAAGTAAAAGCTTTTTATTTCATATTAATTTAAACACATTAAATTCATTACAATTAAAGTAATTTTGAATTTCCTTTTACAGCAAGTGACAACATTTGCTGGTTTAAGGGTAAGTCTAAATATAGATTAGGGGATAACTATATTTTATATTCTATACTTAAAAAAGTTTGTTGATATTCATCGAACTAACTCTTAAATCAATTTTTTTTGCACAGAATAAAAATGTAAAAGTTTGATCTTTGCCTAAATGCTAACAATTAAATCTAACATAGTAATAAAAGAATTTATGAACAACCCAACAATGATGAAAGTTTAGATAAACTAAGTTAGGAATAATTTCAGCTGCTAGTATGGAATTAAACAAAAGAGATACTGTTTGTAAACTAAATGAGCTGCTTATTGATCTGATGGTATATACAAGTCTATCATTTAGTTACAATTTATCGGTATTACAAGCTGGAAACGATGATAACTTTCAATTATTACAAACTGATTTAAATAGTTCAAGCATAAGGATAACTAATCTAAAAGCAAACACAAATTATTCAGTGAATGTAAGTTACAATTTAAATGCTTATCATTAGTTGAGTTGCTTATAAGAAAATAAAGTTATACCTTCATGCTTTTATTGATCAATGCCAAAGTCATGTTGAAAGTATTTTATTACTAAACACATTTCCTAAACTTACAATTACTTTATATTGAAAATCTATTTGGAAACAAACGAGTTTTTCTTTGTAGATAAACTTACTTCCGAAATATTGGTCACAACCGATCAAACTTAACAAGGTTTTTGCGACATGCAAATCTATCAAACCAACTCAAATCAAAATCGATCGATCAACACTTTCAGAAAAAAGTATTTGTCAAGTAGAATTTCTTAAACAAGAGAGTTTTGTAGACAACGATATGTTTCAGGTTGGTTCAATAAATTTTTAGATATTTTTTTAAGTTGGATATTTAAAACGTTTTAATGTGATATACTCGTAAAGTTGAAATAATGTTGCATTATTTGCTTAAATAAAATCTTACTTGTCATTAAACCATATTTATCCAGATAACTGTTTTCAATGTGAACGGAGAAAACAGAACAGCTGACATCAAATATAAAAATCCTTGTATTGAAACTAAAAAGAACTTTTTGATGTTTTCATTCAAAGTTGAAGATGATGAAAGCGATTTCGAATTCGAAGCTAGCTTACAAAGTTGTGATGGAAATCTTGGTGAGAAATCTGAATCATTTCGGTGTGAAGAAGGTAAGTAGCAAACCGTTGATGGTTATTTTTTACAAATATATTCGTATTTTGTAAATTATAAATCATTTATAAACATATTTCAGTTGTTATTTTTCCTTTTAAAATTAAAAGAGAAAAGAATTAAAAGTTGCTAAAATGTTTTCAGAAACCCTGGATAGAAAGATAAGTAGTTTGGATTCGAAAGTTGTAGTTATAATCATTTTGATTATATTGCTAGTAATCATTACAGTGGTATTTATTGGAATTGTGATGAAAATAAAACAAAAGTATTTAATTAACTTTTCTTGCAAAGTATATATAATTAATAAAATATTTACAGAATGAAATTTCCACCAGAAAACGTCAACATTGAAGCGCCTAAAGGTTTTTTTTGTCATACTATTTTTTTTAAGTTTTAAATTTGTTTCAAATAGATGCAGTTTATATGACTGTGGACGAGATAAGCCCAGAAAGCGGTTATATGGAGTTCAATCCTTCTCGTTAGGAAGATCACTTTGCATTTATTATTTTAAAACTAAAATTATCACAAATTGAAAATTGAAAATTGATTTAAATCTTTTTGAGCAAAATTAAAATGTATTGTAAATAATTTAAGAAATTTCTAGTAATTTATGCACGATTAAAATTTTAATTTTATTAATCATACGGATAAAAGTTTAACTAATGACTTCTTGAAACATCTTATGTTTTCTTTTTAGTTAATAAGTTTAATTTTAATGAAACAAACTTTTAATGAGATGCCACAAAAACTATAAAGGTTAAAATTGAAAGTCAGTAGCAAAATAATAAATGAGAGTTTATTCTATTTCAACATATAAACGTTTCTATTACGAAAGCAAAGAAATATCTTACTAGTTGTTACTATTTTTACTCATAGGGTTCAGAAGTCAAGTTCTAATTAGAACTTTTATGTTCATCATATTATATGAGTATTTAGGAACTGATTAAATTGTATTTAAAGTTCCAGAACAAAAGAAAAAATGAAATAATATTTTGTAAAATAATCTTTATATCAAAAGAAGTAATTTAATTTGAGGTAAGATCAGCACATCAACCATCAAAACATTTAAAGTTTACAATTTTACCAAAAGCAGAAATGGAAAATGTGAAATTGATAAAGTTTGATAAAAACTCTCCAAATATAAGATACAACAACATTTTTTTCTTGTGAATTTTTCATTTCAGCTTTAGTAAATCAGCAACTTAGCAAAGAACAAAAAAACTTTCATTGTAAAACCAAATCTTCGACAATCAAAGATCTTTAAAAGCCCTCCAAAAAAACTTTGGAATTACTGTAATGTTGGATAATCTAACAGAAGAAAAGAGTATTTATTTTAAAGATAATTTCTAAACGTTTACCAAATGTGTCTTACGAATGACAACTTTTTAATAAATAACACTTGAAAAAAATTATTTAGTTTTTGGTAGTTTTTTTTTTGAATATTTCATAAAAAATGTTAATCGAGAAGTTTCGGTGGTGTAGACTGAGATATCCAAATTTTCATACCATTATCATCGTTGAAATAAACTTAGAATAAATTAGGTAGAAAAAGTATTTATACATTTTGTACAACTAACTTTTATTTCTGTACAACTCACAAAACCTTTGACTTTTAATAAATACAGACTTTTTACAAACAATATTTTTTACTTTTAGGCTTTGTAGTATGTTTGATTTGTATAATAAGTTATACTGCACTACTTATTTGTTTATTATGTCGTCGTTAATTCAGTAATTGTTAACGATTGTTATTAGCCTTCTTTTACAATTGAAAAAAGTTATCTCAAAGAGTTATTACCATTACAAGCCTATAAGTTAGTGATCGAAACATTTGAAAACAAATCTGTCATACAATAAAAACTGTTGTACTGACTTTGAAAGCTCCTTAACGATAGTTTATAAATTCTTGGTTGAAAACTAAGTGAAGTCAAATTTAAAACTTTCAATAATTAAAAAACAAAAAAGCAATTTATTTACACAAGAAACTATTTGTAGTGAATTGGATTTGCAGTTTTTTTAATAAAACTTTTTAACAGATTTAACATAATTTGCATAAAGAGTTTCGTAACTAAACTAGCTTATAAGAACAGTTAAAACAATTTATTACTTTATCATTTTTATTCTCAAGATCAACTTCAGTAGACTCAGCCTGTAAATTAAAATAATTTTGAAAAATATGATTTAGTTTTTATGGTCTGTATTAGCCGAGAACGACCATGCATAATCTATTTGCATATACGCCAGAAATGATTGAAACTCAGTTGTTGCCGATGTAGCAACATTCCACTACACATGCCAACATGGTTATGATGTACTGATGTAGCTGCTCCTGGTTGATGTCGAAGGAGCTCCTAGATCTCTTTAAGTACAGTGAAAAACTACTGGCGATACTCAATCTTTAAGTTCAGAGTTGTGTGTTAGGTTGTATTGTACTAAATAAGGTCAATAAGTTGTGATAAAAATGTTTCTACTTATTGATTTTTATATTACTTATGACAAGTTATTCTTGTTGGTTATGAATTTAATGCAAACATTTTTGGTTTTTTTAGTCGTTGGTGAAGATAAACTTCTGATTGAAGTTTCTAATTATACAGATGAAAGTAAAGAATAAATTGGACCCAAAAAAAATCACAAGAATCTGCTTTCCAGTACATAGAAATTAAATTCCATTTCAGACCAACCATAACAAACAACAAAAGCTTGCAATGGTGATTGCCAATCGTGCAACAAAATTTGTGCTGGTGAGGATATGGCAATAGAGTGTAATAAATACTTTTCCTGGTTTCATCTCATCTGTAGTGATGTAATCGAGGAAATTTATAAAAACTTTGATAACAACTAAGAAAGCAAAAGGGGTTTGGATTTTTCTGCATTAAATGTACAACCATTTACATAATAATCTACATTTTCTAATTCAAACTTGTTATCTGACATCATAAAATTGACATTCACTAAATTTGCCAAATTCAAATCTGAAATTGACAACAATTTTGCCAAATTTAGCAAAAAATAAATCTGTGTAGTACCAAACCTTTTTGTAATTGCAAAATTTGCATTATTTTTTATAGTAGCTTTGAAATAATGAAATAAAAATCTTTAAATTATAGGATTCTTTTAATGAAAAGATGTTTTCCAAATTATTAAGATTAATTTAAATAAATTTCATTTACTTTCTAAACTAATCAGGTAATAAAAAACGAATCTTTAGCTTTAAAGCATGAAGTATGATTACCGGTTTATGTTTTTATTGACAGATGAATTGACAACAACAACTCATACAGTTTCAACTCTCGATAAATAATATTTCAGTTTCTTTTTTATACTTTACTATTTGATAGTAGATATTAAAGTGACAAAACGTCATTCAAAATAAATTTGTTGTAATCTTAGAAATCAAATTAATAATATAAAAGATGAATTTTGCTAAACAAAATGGGAGTTTAAAAATAATTAAATTTCTAATTACCTTTTTTGATAATGATATAAAATAGCAGCAAATTAAAGCTTTTTTCTAAGTTTTCAGATTGAAATAAATTTTCGCAACATCTTTCTGCTTTGTCAAATTCTTCTTAATTTTGTTAATTTTCTTTTTGAATATTAAAGTTTTATTAAATTATTGAACAAGCTGTTTTAAAAGTATTTGTTACACACCTTTAAATAAAATAGCTGTACCTGCTCAAAAATAACTAAAGATTTACTAAAGAAAATTATTCAGTAAAACAAACAAATAAATAATATTAATATAAAATAAGTCTTAATAAGACTTTTTAAAGCTGTAATAAAAAGTAAAATAATAAATACTTTTTTTATTACATAGAATGAAACTTTGAGCTTTAAACGAGAATAATAGCTTTATCAAGCCGCCCAGTGTTGGAAAATCTTTAAAATTTTTATAAATCTAATTTTTATGGCCTTTTTTGATTAAGGAACATTAAAATTTTGAGATCAGATTCATATTCAGATGTAAAACTGATAGCTCACTAAGCAGTTGTTTAGTTTTGTTAAAAGTGAATTTTAATACGATTGTGAAAGAAATCTATAAATAAAATTAGTTACTAGGAGAAGACAATGAGCAACGAGATTAAAGAGTAGAGTAGTTCAGCTGCATTTTGCTGTAATAAATTACCTTTGCTTGAAAGTAGTTTGGAAGGAAGAAATATCATCAGTAGGCCTACTTTTGAGAAAAAAATCTGTCTACTATTATTTAAATCACAGAGTAGTAACAATTGCTGTGAGCCAATTGATTTCTTATGGCCTGCTTTGACCGAGGATGACCATGATGCACGTTAGGGTAGAAATACTGGATATCCAGTTGTTGCCCATAAAGCATGATTGTACTATCAACATCAGCAAGGTTATACAATGGAACAGAAGGACTGAAGCAGCAGCATTCGGCTTTAAACTCGAAGTTTTGAGTCTTCTCTAAGCGTTGTCATCAACTAGACTTTTAAGTCCTTTCTACCCGGGTATTTTATGGACTTTATAAGCGAAAACTTGAGTAATAAAAAGAAATGTCAGAATTCAACATGATTATTAGATATTTTTAAATCAACTTAATCAAAGATTATTCATTTTTAGAGACCACCGAAGTACTCAATATTTCTTAAAAATCTCAATTAAATCAGTTTAAAAAAAGTCTTAAGCCTTTTTGACGGGTGTTGAACTAGTAAGTAATAAACAAACTAGTTTGGTCAAGTCTAATAATTTAACAAAAGATTGAAAAATGTTTAATGTGAACTGTCTACTCGCCCATAATAGAAAATATAATCAGATGTTGAAAATACTCGTGCAGATTTCCTTTTATTTGAATATTTATCAAAATTTAATATTATTTGCCGACAAATGTTGTTACGATAAAATCACTTAAAAACTAAAACAGTACAGCAAATAAGTAACAAAATTAACAGATTATTTGTATAACAGCCTAAATAGTAAGAAATTTTTACAGAAAACCCTTTTATCTGTTGATACGTAAAATTGAGAAAAAATCATTCAAATGTGAAATAGCAGTTCTTATTTCTAAACTGATTTTCAATTCACTTTTTAAATACTTCAATAATTTTTAAAAATCAGATTAAAACTTTTATTGGAGTTTTTTATGTATTAGGCAGAACCTAGAAACTTAAAATGATCATCAATGAGGTAAAAAAAGTGTTTACGACTCATAAAATCTGTCTGTAAAGCGATTTACAGAACTTTAAAGAAACAAATGTTTAGAAAACAAAAACAAGCTGGTTTTTATTTGATCTATTTTTGTGGACTGTAGTTATTTTACTTGTAGTGAACAAAAACCTTTTCTAAAGTTTAATTTCAAACTGGTTTATAGTTGTTATAAGACGATTGAAAACCAATTTAGTTTCGAATTATTTTTCCAATTATTGTTTCTTGAAAAAATAATTTCAACTCGTTTTAAGCGTTTCTCTTTTTCTCTCAAACTCTTTATAATGCTTACGTGAAACTTTTCTCTTTACATTTTACTATTTTCAAAAACGGTTTGTTGTTGTGAAAGTATAACTTCTTTGGTTTTCCTCATTAAATTAATCAGGAAAAAACAAAAAAGTTTTTAATTTTTGATATTAAATCTTGATGTGCATTTAAGTATTTTGATTTTTAATCACAAATAAATTAGAAACCAAATGTAATTATTGTTTATTGTCTAGCCTTTACAACTTTAAAGTTAGAAAGAGATGAGTGAAAGGGTTGAAAATCTTATAAAAGAGAAACATTGAGCCGCATACTTGCTCGTGATACAGCATCTTGCTTTAGTAGTAAGCATTATACTGTTATCTATAGTTGTATGGTTGGAATTAGTTGGATAACTAAATTTAGTATGTTATTATTTTTACTGGATAATTATAATCAAGTAATAATTATCAAACCTGGCAGTTTAATAGTACAACCATCAAAAATATTATTGAAACGTTCTCTTGGTTACTTTTGGAGCTCAACCTACAGCATGGTGGGAGTTACTAAAAATCTATCATGTAAACTATGGTAGATACAAATGACAGGACCTTGCGGTCAAAAGCTCCAAAAAACCCAAACAAACCAAGTTCTTCAAAACAAGCTTGCAATGGCAATTGCCAAACTTGTAACAAAACTTGCTCTGGTAAAGATCTGGCAATAGATTGCATCAAATGCCTCTCTAGGTTTCACCTCACTTGTAGTGATGTGAGTAAAAAATATTATGATATATTTGAAAATAATAAAATGCAGCAAATGAGATTTTGTTGGTGCTGCATTAAATGTAGATCTATGGACAAAACAACTACCTCGTCCAACACTAACAAAAGCCTATCGTCCGACATCAGCAACACCATATCCACTGAATTGGCCAAGCTAAAATCCGAAATTGGCAACGATGTTGCCAAAATCAATGAAAAGATTTCTATCCTATCCAAATCTATGGATGAACTGGATGCCTCCACAAAGAAGCCTCTCACATGGGCCTCAGTTGTTGGTAATTCTGGATCCGAAAAAAATACTAGCGTGGTGCAACTTCTTGCCAAGAAGGTTACTGACACGCACAAAAAACTTACTCTGGACCGGAAGGATAGAGAAAACAATGTCATCATCTTTGGTGTCTCCGAGACTGATAAAGACGATGACATCAAGACTTTTAATAAAATGTGCACTCAAAGCCTTGGTGCTGTGGACGCTCAAAAAGTTTCAATGAACAGACTCGGGGCAAAATGATCAAATCATAAAAGACCGTTAAAAGTGTCCTTTCAGGAAAGAAGGGACAAACGTAAGTTTCTTGCTAAGCTGTATAAGCTTAAGCAGGACGAAAAATTTCAGGGCAGCAGAGTAGCACATGATATGTGTGAAGATGATCGCTTAGAAAATAAGCGTCTTCTAAATGAGGCGTACAGCCAAAATCAGAAAGAGCAACCAATGATTTCAAATACAAAGTTCGAAGTCCACCATGGGCTTTAAAGATTGTGAAGATCTTTTCAAAAAACGGAAGTGCAAAATAACCACTGGACCCACATCATCCTTATTCAACCTCTCTTTGCACAAAATTATTAATACTATGCTTCCAGCTCAAGATAACAATACACAAAAGCCTACCACCAAATCTTACAAGTGTCAAAAAGACAATTTTTCTTTTATATTAGGTATGTTTTTCAACGCACGGTCAATTGTCAACAAAATTTTCGAATTGAAAGCTCTTTTGCTTTCTCAAGATTTTACATTTGTTTTCATTACCGAAACTTGGTTGAAACCCTTTTATCCTGACTCCTTTCTGGATGACAGTGATCTTTTTCGTGCTTTGCGCTGTAACAGACTGTTTGATAGAGGCGGCGGTGTTTGTGTAATCTATAAAACATCACTGGCACCCATGATTTCAAGAATTAAGATAAATACCATTTATTGCCCAGGATTTGAGATTATTGCTTTCAATTTTCATTACTCAAAGTCTCAGTTTTCCTGCTTTATATGTACCTACCTACCACCGTCTAGCGTTAACGATGAGGTTACTATTAAGGCCTTATTGAAGGTTCTGAAAAGCCTTGTTTGTCCTGAGATTTATATTCTCGGGGATTTTAATTTTAGTAGAATTGATTGGAATAAGCCAAATTTAGCATTCAATGGAAAATTGTTTAATTTGAATGGAGACAAAACTAATTTAGCCAATCTGAGTCATGTCTTTGTAAACTTCCTTGATGCCAATAATCTATCTCAGATGGTTACTTTTCCAACCCAAGTTAGTGGTAATACTTTGGATCTTCTCATCACATCAAAACCTGAGAACGTTATCTACGTTGATCAAAAAGAACCTTTTGCTCTAACATGCGATCACAACATGATTGAATTCAAGCTCCAACAAACTTTTTCTACGAACGTTAAAACTCCAAGCATACGGAACTTTTATCGTGGAAATTATAACAGTATAAACAAGTTTTTATCAGGTGTTGACTGGATTTCTGTTTTCAACTCTACCGAAGACATCAATGATATCTACTCGAGGTTTGCTAACATTGTTAATGAGTCAATTAAAAAGTTCATACCTTTATATAGAGTCAACAAAAAACCACACTTCCCAAGATATTTAAGGAATTTACAGCATTTGAAAAACCTCTTATACAAACAAACTAAAGCAGATCCTTCCATCAAACTTCTATACAAAGATCTTTGTCTAGTTTAAAAGAAATCAGTTTATAGCTATTATTTAGGAAAAGAAAGTGCAATCTTATCTTCACCTAGCAAGAAAACGTCTTTTGGCTTCAATAATCACAAGCTTAAGGCGAGATCTCATCTACCTCCCTTGCTTGATAACGCCAATCAGCTGGTGATGGAACCAAAGAATAAAGCTGAATTGCTAAACAAACAATTTGAAAAGGTTTTTATAACCGATGATGGCAAAACTCCTACTATTTCCTACTCCAATATCCTTTCAAATATCTCTGAGATGGTAGATCTAGACATAACAGTTGATATAGTATCTAAGGCTATTTCTTCTCTAAAATCAACAGTTTCCAACACCCCAGATCAAATCCCAGCTTTGTTTTTAAGAAAATGTACTTCTTCTTTAGCGCTACCCTTATCGCTACTCTTTAACATGACTCTTAAGCGGGGAAGACTTCCACAAATTTGGAAGAATGCTATTATTACTCCAATTTTTAAGAAGGGTCCCAGAAACACTGCACTTAACTACAGACCAGTTTCGCTGACTTCGGTTATCTGCAGAACTCGAGAACATATCATTCACAACCATATAACTAGCCATTTGACGGAGCATCATCTAATATCTGATGTGCAGCATGGCTTTGTTAAGCAAAGATCTTCATTGACTCAACATCTCACTTTTTTCAATGAGCTTACAGCTCATTACGAAAGTAATACTCCATGTGACATCATATACCTTGATTTTGCTAAAGCGTTTGATTCTGTTCCACACAACAAGCTCATTACTGTAATGAAAAACATAAAAATCAGCAACTCTATCTTAAAATGGATTGAAGATTTCTTATCAGGTAGAACCCAACGAACCCGTGTAGAAAGATCTTTATCTACTCCTAGTAAAGTCACCAGCGGCGTTCCTCAGGGTTCCGTTCTGGGTCCACTTCTCTTTTTAATTTTCATTGAAGACCTCATCAGAAGACTAATAACAGTAGATAATGTCACTGTGTTTGTGTATGCAGATAACATCAAGCTATTATCTGGTTCTGACTAAAAACTCCAAACTGCACTAAACATTGTAGAAAACTGGTCTGCGAATTGGCAACTTAAAATCCAGCCGGCAAAGTCTGAAGTTATAACATTCTCCCGTAAGCCAGCTGCCAACTTCAGCATCCAATACTACATCAATGGATCTATTCTTGAACGAGTATCCTCAGTCATAGACCTCGGCATTACTCTGACATCTGACTTCAAATGGCACAGTTATGTTTCCAGAATCTTTGGAAAATCTATCAAGCTTGTCCACCTCATCATAAAGACTTTTAATTCTAAAGATCCATGGTTTTTCGTCAACCTTTTCAAACTGTACATACGCCCTATTCTTGAATACAATGTCAGTGCATGGATGCCATATCAAGTTGGTGATATCAGAAAAATCGAATCTGTTCAGGCAACATTTACAAGATTGGTTTGCAGGAAAATTAATATCAAATACGAGAGTTATAAGCATCGTCTCAGCTTCTTCATTCTAGATACTTTGGAAATCCGAAGAATTAAATACGACCTTATTCTGATTTTTAAAATTATTCACAACCTAATTGATCTTCAGTTTGATGACTTTTTCTCCATTAGTCCTTCCCTCAAGTTATATCAACTTAGAAGACATAAATTACATCTTAATAAGCCCACTCCACCAGCTAATTAATCAATAGATACATAATCAATGGTTATAATAAATCAATAGATACTTCAATAAATTCTTTTAATATTGTATAAATCAAGAAAACACTTAATGTTTAACTTAGTGTTTCATTATTTAACTTAAATTGTATTTTTTATCTTTAAGCAAAAATTTAATAACAGTTGTGCCTCTATTGCCTTTGAAGCTACATTTGGTATCATGAGTTTCTTTCTGAATCTCTCATTTAGCTGTAGAAACACAAGGCGAAATTTGGAAGCCAACAACATAACTCTGCATATAGGCGGTCTCGGGTTTGAGTAGATCTTTTCTTCTGCAGACACGAGTGTAGCTTCTGCCAACAAAAAAATTTTGTAAGTCACAATCAATACTTCGCAATCTACCTAAAAAATAACTATCTTCGTTTAAATAAAGATTTTATCCAAGGAAGAAATAAATGAACAAAATTGTAACTTTACTAAGGTCTTTATTCGATGAAGTCTTAGCAATTTTAAAAAGTTAAAATATATCTTTTTAACTTTATTGCTGATTATTTATAGCTATATTAAGATCAAGAAATATTAAAAAAATATGAATTTAGCCTCAGTTAAATACCAATGTGACTCTGATCTTCGGTTTTAAACTTACGTTCAAGTAGCAGTGCAAAAAAGATGCTCTTAATTGTAATATATTCTTTTCTTGAAAGTTTGAACTTGACAATATTTTCTCAGTCTTTTGGTGATTTTTTTTAAACGATAAGCATTTATTTCCCTAAATGGTTTTAATCGTTTTAAACTTTTATAGAAAATTTATAATTCGCACCAACTTTTATATTTATGTTCCTTACAAACTACTTTTCCTTAGTTTTTTCTATTTCTTCGCTAAACACGGAAATTTTTCGTGAAAAGTTTTTTTCTATTAAATACATTTTTAGAAGATGTCTGAATTTAAAGAATCTGAAAACAGTGTTCAATACCTAACTGAAAAAAGGGTCTGTTAGTTATTAAAATTTTTCTTTCTATTTGAATGATTTGATGAAATTAATTAGTTTAATCAAAAAGTCAACTTTAAACAAAATAAGCGAGCAGAGTATATTTATTTATTTAGATGTTAAATTAATAAATTTTATTGATAGGCATTCAAAAAAAGAACATTTTTAGTTTTTTAGTATTATTCATTGATTATGTTTAATTTCTTAAATGAATTAGTAAGTAAAATAAACGTATCTGGGGAAATATAATATAATGATATGAATTATTAAAAATATTTATACTATTTTCCCTCAGAGCAAAGATAAAAAAATATCATTTTGTATATTCCATAATTATTCATTGATTATTAAAGATTTATCGTCTAGCTCATCATAACAATTGTTTGTCATTTAGGTCATTAAAAATATTTCGTGATCAATATTATATATTTATTTTATTAACTTTTTGATACATTTATTAATTTAGTGATAATAAGTTTATTATTTTATTATCAGTAATTATCTGTTATTTTAGAAAAACTCAGTTATTAAAAAGTTTACATTTGATGAAATATTATTGTAAATGATTACTAACAAGAATTTGTATATTTCAGTTTTCATTGGAATTGGATTGCTTTTTACTGGCTGGAGTTGAGTTATGTGGACCTGGTAATTGGAAAGTGATAATTACAACTTTTCCTTTTGCAGATAAAACACCAACAAACTTGAAAGATAGGTCAGATGTTTTTACTTTTAATAATAGTAATTAAATACTTGCATTTATGTTTTATATAAGTTTTTATCAAATCAAAACATTTATCATAAGATTAATCTTATAGTTATAATAGTTCTCCTTTAACCATTTCTGCAATTTTTCTTCTAATTTTTATGACATATTCTATTTTTTAATACTTCTAAAATATCTTAAGAAAAGAAATTTTGATCAACTATCCATTGTTCCTGGAGTGTATTTTGATTAGATGTGAATCCATTTCTTATAAAAATATTTACAAATAAGGACTTAGCCATTTATTACATGATGCAGTCCATAAATGAATTGTTTTTCTTCCTAAAAATTAAAAACATTCTTACTTTGCTCATCTGATGAATATTTAAATGTGAAATTTAATGTAGCCTTGTTCTGAATATTTATCTTAAGAGCATCACCTAGCCATACATTGTTTTATCTATATTCTAAAATGTTCTTAAATTTAAACTAATGTTCCATTACTATTCGTCATTTTGAACAGATTTCGTAATATGTGCAAAAAAGGTTTTGTAAAATTTGATAAAAAAACAAATCTGTGGTCAATCTTAAGTGATAGCCTGCTCGAAAAGTTTGAACAGTTCAAATTAGAATCCTCAATTTACAAACAAAGTAAATAAGTTTCATTATTCTTCTACTGTAGATGGCAATTTTGTATAATTGTTTTTTATCTATTTAGGAGTTGCTGGTTATAAAAAATTTCTCTCTAATCGACCAGATGATAAGTTTATCCCAACTTGTGAGTACTTTCGTCTGTTTAAGGTAAATAGTTAATTTAGATAATGAAATAGTTCTTATTGCACATATAAGGTGATTTGTCTTTGTAAATCTAATGATACTCATTCGGTCAACCATTTTTCTAAAGCTTTAAATGTGTTACCATAATGGTTTGATTGTTGTTTTGAGCAAGAATGGCTTAATGATTTTACCTTACAGGATAGATTTACTAACGAAATGGATTATCAGTTAGTTGCTGGGTTAAATATTATTGGAATTGGTGCTTGGAAAGGAATTTTTAAGCTGTTTAAATTTGATGGTCTTAAGGACTCTTGTGCTCTTAGTGGGAGGTATAGCAATTAATCTAACTGAAAATTCTAATCCAGGATCATTCTAAAGTCAAATCTTTTCTTGCTCTTTCTAAATATTTTCAAATAATTTATTTTATATAAAATCTTTATTGCAACTTTATCTACTTTTTAGGATTGTCTTTTTTTCACTGCCTCTTATTGCCTTTGACTCAAATGCCTCTAGAAATGTTTATGTTTTATCATAAAAGTTATAAAATCATTAAATCTAGGTTGATTTTTGATTACTGTTTTTGAAAATAGTTCTGTTGCCGTTGCCTGGTATCTAAAAGGTAGTAACAAGTCTTACTAATACCATTTAATTTTTTCAATCACATAGGTAGTATCTTTGAAGTTATTGAAGACATACTTTCTATTGGATTTTAAATGAAATTAGTTTATAAAGTATAAAGAAATAAAAGTTGTTGTTTTTAAAGTCAGTCGTTAGATTAGTAAATGATCTATGTAATATCGCTCTAATATTAAAAATATAAAGTTTAAGCCAGGATTTTGTTTTGGGAAGTTTCGTGAAGACGGAATCAGTTTAGTTTCACAAATAGCAATAGGCAAAAAAGTTTCACTGCTGAGTATAGCCCTTTTAATCAATAGAAAGATTTATTCTAAGACTATAGGATTTTATAATGCTTTCTAAGCATTCTAGGAAGTCAACATCTTTGAGTTTCTTTATTAAAAGCTTGAAACCAATAAGGCTTTTTTATAGTTTTAGGATTTCATAAAAATATTTATTCAATATTTTTTTGTAATTCTTCTTAACTAACCTTCTTAAAACTTTGTTTGATTTTTGTTTGATACTTAATTAAATTATATTGCCTTTTTATATTTCTCCTTTTTGCTATATTTATTATTTTTTTGATGAAAGTTGTTGTATTACTTTATATATATAAATAACTGAATTATTGTAACCATCATCGTTTTCTTTACAGATACAGAGTTCTTCAGCAACTGAATGTCTTAAAAGAATGGATTGACCTTTTAGGAGGGTTGCATGTAGAGATACTGGACCCTGAGTTTAAAATTGGTTATAAATTGTTTTTTGAAAACTCATCTATATGTGATAAAGGTTTGTTATAAGGCCTATGCAAATTTTTTATAAAAATATATTTATTTTATTATAAGCTTTGGTCAAATTTCTAAGTGATGAAGAAGTAACTTTAAGAGGCAGTGTTCAAAGGACTCATTTATCATATGAAGAGTTTAAACAAATGAATATTCCAATAATTCCTGAAGTATTTTCTCATTTTTTCTTAAGAGTTTTCATAAATTAAAAATATGTTATTAAAATACTTTTATATAAATGAGAATATAATTGAATATATATAATTGTTTTAATAGGTCTTGAAGCAAAATGTTGAAACACCAAATTTCAGTTTAAAACCTAAGGCAAAAGCTATAAAACTAAAGGTTACTTCATCAACTTCAAATAGGAAGATTTTGAAGAAAACAATTAAGAAAGAAAAACCAGTTTATTTGGAGATGAAAAACACAATTTTTCAAGCAAATAAAACTAGTTTAATCAAAGATACTATTCCTGCCCCTCTAAAAGACATTAAAGTGCGGCAGCCTTCCAACAAAGGTTTTATTTTCAATCATTTTTTGGATATTAAATTTGCTGATGATTAATTGTTTGAATTTTGTAGAACGTAAACCTTCAGTGGTGCGGCAACTGTTTTACAAGAAACATAATATATCTAGTGGAATTGTATGTTTGATAATTGATTGTAACTTTCAGTTGAAAAACAATAACATTCATTTTTAGAAATGGAATCAAAACGATATCCAAAAATTATTAGAAGGTGTAAAAAAATATGGCAACGGTTCTTGGGGCGAAATTCAAAGGGAGTTCTTTCCCGATCGAACAGCTCAAGCTATTAGTAGACGTTATAGGTGACTGATTTAATTAGAGGCATTTCTATTCACTTTACTAACAAATTCATTTGTAGACGTGTTATCTACCGTAAGTAGAGAGTTACTTGATGTAAAAGAACTTACCAGATGCAGAAGCCAATCCATTTCGATTAATGCTTGCTAACATTTTGTTTTAATGCGATTCTCCTAATCATCGTAACCAGTTAAAAGTTCTTTTACATGACGATTTCAGCAACGTTTGAAATTTTATTTACTTTTTTACTGTTTTTATAAAACGTTTAGAATTAATTTTTTACTTTGATGTTTTGAAATTTGTTTAAATTGTTTTCTACAATAAAGTTTGAAACAAAAAACTAGTTGATTTTGGTTCGACTGGCAGTATAGTTAAAGTTCTGAGTTTGAATCATCAGTTTTAGTACTATGTAGAATACACAGTTTTTTAATACTTTGTCATCTTTGTGATTTTAAATCAATCTATGAGACTAAAGGTTTTGAGTAAAATATCTTTGATCTAGAAGAATTATTATTTTCAGTAAATAGTTGCCTAATACAGGAACACTAAAAATTTCAAAGAGAGTAAGAGTAGGTAAAACTTAAATTCAAATTATCAAAAATATCGAGTCTGTTCAGGCAACATTTACCAGATTAGTATGCAGGAAACATAATATTAAATATTATAGTTATAAACATTGTCTCAGTTTCTTCAATTTAGATACTTTGGAAATCCGACGGATTTAATACGACTGAATTCTTATTTTTAAAATTATCCACAATTTAATTGACCTTCAGTTTAATGATTTCTTTTCCATTAGTCCTTCCTTCAAGTTATATCTACCCAGACGACACACATTACATCTTAATAATCCATATCACATGGTAGATCAATTAGAGCGAATTTTTTCTCACACCGCACAATTAGTACATAGAATCAGCTGCCATCAGACATTGTCATGTCAGAGTCACCTACGTTGTTCAAGCACAAGCTGAATCGTTATAACATTGCCAACATTGCCATTTCTAAGCTGTGAATTTTTCTTTTTCTTAATATTATTAGCATTCTATGTAACTGTTAATTGTTATATGCTTTGAGGACTACCAAAATTCCATGTGTTACATCTTTTGCTAAATATATTTATAACTTAATTGGTATCTCTTGGATATTTAATGTTAAAAGTTTGATGAAGCATGAATTTAATCTTGTTGTGATCCCAGGTAAGCTCAAATAGTTATTTTTGATCAACGTAGATATTGGTCTCAGGTTTTGATGTGACAAGAAGATTCAATGTATTTCCAATAACTTGGGTAGGAAAAGTAACAACCTGCGATAGGCTTTTGGCGTCGAGGGAGCTTACAAAGACATGACTTAAAATGGCTAAAAAATTATTGCCTTGTAAGTTAAACAATTTTATTATAAATGCTGAATTCAGATAATTTCAATCCATTTTATTGAAGTTTAAATCCCCGAAAATAAATAATTCAGGACAAACGGAACTCATCAAATTGTTTTTTTGACGCTTTTGATGTTTGATGATAGGCTTCTCTGGATTGATATCTAGGGCTGGAAAGATGATATTCACGATCGACTTTGGAAAGAACGTGAAAAAAGAAGATGTGCAACCAGTTTATATCTATTATTTCCGTCTTGTAAAACAACCTTGACAGTTCTGAAGGCGGGTGGTGAACCTCGAACTTTGTGTCTGAAAACAGTTGATTGTTCTTTCTGATTTTTGTTATACGACTCCTTTAGAAGACTTTTATTTCTAAGCGATCATCTTCACTTTTATCATGTGTTACTCTAATGCACTCGAATTTTTTGCCACGCTTTAGTATATACAGCCTGCTAAGAAACTTGCGTTTGTCCCAACTTTCTTGAAATGAGGTTTTCAACGGCCTTTGATGAACGAAACTTTTTGCTCCAATTTTTGTCAGTGATTCCTTTGGAAAAGCAAAATAATTATGGTTCTGACAGCACATTTGATAAAAAGATTAACTTTCTTATAGTCTTATAGACATTAAAAACATTTTATTTTCGTTCTTTACGGTCCAGAAAATCACTGACCACCGAGGCCATGTGACAGGTTTCCTTCTAGAGGCATCATCCATTGATTTGGACAAGCTAGAAATTTTCTCGTGGGTTTAGCAAAACTACTGTTAGTTAAATATTTAATATAAATTTTCTTGCTGGCTTCACTACAGGCGAGATGAAATCAGAAGATCTATTTAATACATTGTATTGCTGGATCTTCATCAGAGCAATTTTTGTTGCAGGATTGCCAATTGCCATTGCAAGCTTGTTTTGATGAAGTCGATTTGTCAGAATTTTTCTGTTTACTGGAACGTAAGTTTTATCACTTTTATTTGGATCTACTATAGTGTTTATTTTCCTGAAAGATTTGTAGTTTAACAAATCCAAAAAAGTTTGATTTGATTTTTTATTCAAATAGAATAATTTATCACAAGCAATATACAAATCACTTACTAAAAATAATTTTACCACAACTTATAAGAACTATTTAATAGAACATAACCTGTAACTCTGTTCAACAAAGAATATGGTAACTAAAGCTATACCTTTTTTAAAATTATTAGTTTCCAATACCACTGATCAGAACCCTAACTTGGTTTTGACAAAAATTCTTGGTCTATACTGTTAACTTTATCTCTACTTTTTCAAATCATTCTGAGTCGAAGAAAACTTCTACAAACTTGGAAAGAATACTAGCATTACTCCTATCTGTAAAAGGTTCGAAGAAAAATTGCACTTACCAACAGACCAGTTTCATTGACATTATTTATCTCTTGAGTGGAGATCATTTCATTCACAAAATATTTATTTTTTTGTTTATTTTTTACAATAAATGTGATAGAGGGTGCTTCAAGAGAACACCTCTCGCATAAACACATTTTTACAAATAGTATGTAATATTTTAGAAATATAGGAAGCAAAGGATGTAATCAAGTTGGTGATCTCAAAAAAGTCAAATCTGTTCAGGCAAAATTTATGAGATTGGTATGTAGGAAACGTAATTTTAAACATGATAATTATAAATATCGTCTTAGCTTCTTAAATTTAAATACTTTGGAAATTTGACAGAATAAATACAATTTACTTCTTATTTTAAAATTGCCCATAATTTAGTTGACCTTCAATTCGATGTTTTCCTCTTCATTAGTCTTTCAAACAAGTTATATCAACTCAAACGACAAAGCTTACACCTTTATAAGACCATATCACCTAGTACGTTAATCAGAGCAAATTTTATCTCATTCCGCACATCTAGTACTTAGAACCAGCTGCCATCAAACATTGTCTTGTCAGAATGATTCGTTTTGTTCAAAAAGAAGTTGAATTGTTATAATATTGCCAATATTTCTATTTCTAAACTGTAATTTTTTTCTCTTTTTCAAATTATATACATTCTATGTAATTGTTCACTGTTATATGCTTTGAGGACTACTGAAATGCCATGTGTTACATTTTTCTCCTTCTTTATTTCTAACTCAATGCGTATCATTTGAGAGAATGTATGTTAACGAAAAATGATCTCTTCAGGCACTTTTCTTTGTGTTTATCGTAATAAATGAAGATATTTTAGCTAGCCTCAACTTATACTAATAGATTTTCTTCTTAGTAATTGAATTTTAGACCGCAAATTATCTATCATGGCTTTAACCTTTTTATTTGTCGGTTTAATCATTTCTTTGTTTTTTAGATTTATTTTTAATACCGATAAATCTCTGTATTTTTTCATTTTGAAACATTTACTTTCTGAAGAGGTAAACTTACGTTTAAAGACAACTTCTTTTGGTTATATATAAACGTTTCTATCTTATACTATTATTATTCTTATTAATTAATTATTAATTGATTTATTGTTTAAAACTTACGTTTGCCTTTATGAAATTGAATAACTCGCCTTACAGACAAATTTAGCTGGTCATAAATGCTTCACTAATTATCGTTTCTTCTTTTTGTCGATCAATGCAAATTATAAACACATTTGAATAATTTCTCTTTGTAATATTGTTAATTACTTTTCAGTTTCTTTTTTAGGCTCTTATTAACAGATAAAAACCTCTAATAAGACTAAAATGTGGTTTAAAATAATGATTGAAATAGTTGAAAAGTAAATTAGAAATTAATTTAGTATAAGAGTTGAAATTTCACAGTTGAGTGAGTTTGTCTGGATTTCACGCATGAATAAAAGATGAAAATTGCCTTAAACTAAACTCTATACAAGTTAATTTGTTACGATTAATGTGTGATCACTGCGTTGTAGCTTTTAGTTTAAAAATAATTCTCTTATAAAAAAAATCATTTCCAAATAAAACAAAATATTTATAAATATTCAAATAAAAGGAAATGTTTATGAGCAATTTCAACATCTGATTATATTTTCACAATTAGGGCAAGTAGACTGCTCAAATTAAAATCTTTTCAATCTTTTGTTGAATTATTAGTTTTAATCGAATTAGTTTGTCTCCTACTTAATGACTTAATATCTGTTGACAGAGGCTTAATACTTTTTACAATTGATTAAGAACGATTTGAGTTTTTTTTAAACAAGAGTCTTTCAATACCTCTTAAAACTGAACAGTCTTAATTTTAGAATCATTCTCATGTAAACGTACCTACAATTTGAAAAGATTAAAAAAGAACTATGGATCATTAGAATTAAAAGACTTTACAATAGGATGAAAAAGAATGAATTGATTTTGCAAAGAATTTATAAAAATAATTATGCCATTTAAAGTCAGATGATAGAGTAATGCCAAGTTCTCGGATTGAAGATATTTGTTGAACAATAAATATAATTTCAAGGTTTCTGACCGAACAATTTTGTTGAACAATAAATATACTGACGAAATTTTGATTTTAGGAAAGTGCAGCTTGTTGATGAAATCGGGTTATAAGATCATACTTTGCGGGCTGAACTCTGATCTGCCTGTTCATATACCAGTCATCTACAACGTGTTGAGCTGTTAAAAGTTTTCAAGGATTGCAGGATAATAGCTGAATGTCATCTGCGTATACAAACACAATGACATCATCTACTACTACGAGTCTTCTGATGAAGTCTCACTAAATTATAAAAATAAAACTGAGCCGCAAACGCCGTCTTGGGGGAACTCCTCTGGTGAATTGACTAAGAGTAGATAAACATCTTCCATTATGATTTCGTTGTTTGGGACAGAACCAAACGCTTTAGCAAAATCGAGATAGATGATGTCACAAGGAGCTTCACTTTTATAATAGGCTGTAAGCTCATTACAAAAAGTTATATTTTGAGTTAAGGAAGATCTTCGTTTCACAAAACCATGCTGTACATTAGATATTAGATGGTGCTTCATTGATCAAATGATCGTATAATTGTTAATAATACACTATTTAGTTCTGCATAACTCTATAAAAATTTGTAGACATTGAAAAATTATGTTTGCCTATTTGTTGTATAATCATGATTACAAGATCTTTTTTATTAAGCTTAATTTTATGGGTTAAGTTATGTAAGTATTTTAGTTCGATAGTATGATGGTTTTAAAGTTGTTCTTTATAATTAACAGTAATTTACTCTAACTTTATAAAACTATATTAGAAATAACAAAAATATAACCATAATAATAATTTTAAAAACATTGAATAAAATGAATATGAGACTTTTTAAAAGCTGATTTCTAAAGTTTTTAAAATAAAGTAAAGAATCTGTTTTTTTTGTGCCATTCAAAATAATATGGTGAGTTAATAGTTCAAAAGTTAATATTTATTTAATCCTAACTTATATCAATAGATTTTCATGCAAATAATATGTAATTGAATTATACTTTTAATTTAGCTAACAAATTATCTATCATGGTTTTTACCTTTCAATCTGTCGGCTTAATACTTTCTTTGTCTTTTATTTCATTTTTAATACCGATAAATCTCTGTAACTTCTACGTTTGAATTATAACTTCCTGTAGAAGCAAATTTATTTTTAAAGACAATATCATGCACTAACAACTAAGCGTTTCATGCTATTCCCTTTCTAAGTTAATTTTTTTTTATCTATTGCTTAAAACTTACTTTTTCCTTTTTTAAATTGACTAATTTGGTCAGTCATAAAAGCTTCATTATAACTTTTTATCTTGTTATAGATCATCTTTTGTAAGTTTTTAGGTTTCGAGTGACAGATAAAAACTCCAATAAGACTAAAAATCTGGTTTAAAATCTTTATTAAAACAGTTCATATGTGTATTAGAAATTGATTGAGAAATAAGAGTTGATTTTTCACAGTTGAATAAGTTTATCTGATTTTTACGCATGAATAAACGAAAAGACTTGCCTCTATCTAGTTTTTAACGAATTAAGTTGTTGTGATTAAAGTATGATTACTGCGTTATACGTTTTAAGTTTAAACATGATTTTCTCATAGCAACATTGATTTTCAAATAAAACGAAATTTTGATAAATATTCAAATAAAATCTTTAGAAGCAATTTCAACATCTGATTTTTGTCTTTTCATCAAGGATGTAGTCAGCTCACCTTTAAAGCTTCTTGGTGCTTTGCTGAGGTGCTAAATCAAATAAGTTTTTTTCCTACTTATTGGCTTTACAGCCGCCGAAAACAACTTAAGGAACATTTGAATTGATTTTAAAAAGTTTGAGTATTTCTCAGAGAGACTGAAATTTTTCTTTTTCTTCTTAAACTAAATAATCTTGGTTTTGAAATATTTTACGAGTTGATTTAAAAAGCTTAAATTATAGTTTTGAAACTTATTTTCGATATTACCTTTTATCACCATTATAATAGCTTATAGCAGCCGCTTGTAGTAGTTAATTAATGGTAGACAGATTTTTTCTCAAGAATTGTTTTCTCTGTCCTCGCGGTCTAAAGTGAGTTGTTTGTGCGTGTCGGTGACCTTCTTTGTAAGAAGCTGCACCATGTTAGCATTTTTGTCGGAACCGGGATCACCGACCACCGAGGCCCATGTGACTGGTTTTTTTGTAGAGGCATCCAGTGTGTTGGCAATTTCCGATTTAAATTTGACTAATTGAGCAGATATAGAATTGCTGATGTCGGATAGTAGGTTTTGATTAGAGTTAGACTAGGGAGCTGTTGTGTCCATGGTTTTACATTTAATACAAAACCATTTAAATCCCATTTGCTTCATCTGGTTTTTATCAAACATATCATAAATTGTCTTGCTCACATCACTATAGGTGAGATGAAAGCAGGAGAGACATTTAAAGCATTCTATTGCCGGATCTTTACCAGAGCAAATTTTGTTGCAAGATTGGCAATTGCCATTGCAATCTTGTTTTGATGAAGTCGGTTTATATTTTTCTTTATATTCTATCGTAAGGTCTTGGTAGTTTTATGTGTATCCACCATAGTTTAATAAAATATTTTTACTGTCACCATCCACAATATATATATGATATACAAATCACTTCCTAAAAACAACTTTACCACAACTTATAAGCACTTGTTCAAATAGAATATAACCTATAACCTGAAACTTATTTAGATAGAATAAAATGCAGCTGAACTACTCTACTCTTTAATCTCGCTGCTCATTGTCTTCTCCTAGTAACTAATTTTATTCATAGATTTCTTTCACAATTGTATTAAAATTCCCTTTTAACAAAACTAAACAACTGCTTAGTGAGCTATCAGTTTTACATCTGAATATGAATCTCTTTTCGTTTCTTGAAGATCTTTTATTGATTAGCTTTTACCATGTCTTCACTAGTGGTTAAGTTTCTAAGCAAATATTTTAAAAACTAAGATCACTAGTATAGACATTTGCAAATATTCAGTTTTACTTTCTATTTTATAAAAATATTCACACAATATATTAGTAACTCTTTTTTTGTAATTCTATGTATCTACTAAATCCTATTTAAATCGTCGCTCATCCGTACTATCACATTTTGATAAAAATAAAAGTTTGTATCTCAGTTATCTTACTCAGTTTGAACTTTTCAACCTAAGCTTTCAAAAGGTCTGAATAGAAGACGACGATTCTACAAACAGTTTTCTTAAAGATAAGATATAAATTCTTAACGATGTTTTAGTTATTAGTGATCTTGAAATTTTAATGTTGTCCACGTTATTAAAGTCAAATTAAATCGTGTACCTTGAAAATTAAATCTTTTTTTTAGTAACTGCTATATCTAAAAAAAAGTATCTAAGTGTAACTTGTGTCATCTAAGTTGCAACAAATTAAGGGAAGGACCGATTTGAAAAGAAAGTATCGAACAAAAACACAATTAAATTGTGGATAATTTTAAAACGAAAATTATTAGTACTTAACCTGTCCAATTTCCAAAATGTCCACATTTAAGAAACTGAGACAATGTTCATAACTATCATGTTTAATATTAAATTTCCTGCATACCAAGTCGTAAATGTTGTCCGAACAGATTAGATTTTTTTGATATCACTAACTTGATGTGGCATCCATATACTGATATCGTATTCTAGAATTTGAAGAGATTGATAAAGATGTATGGATCCTTAGAATTCAAGGTCTTTATAATAAGGCAGACAAAATTGATTGATTTTGCAAGGATATTAAAACATAAATGTGCAATTTAAAGTCAGATAATAAAGTAATGCCAAGGTCTAAGACTGAAGATATTCGTGAAATGATAAGTCCATTGATGGAATATTGGCTTAAGGAGTAGGCAGCTGGCATATGAAAGAAAGATGTAAGTTCAGACTTTGTGGACTAGATTCTGAGCTGCGAGCTCATAGACCAGCTTTCTACAGTGTGTAGTGCAGTTTGAAGTTTTGAAGGATTACAAGATAATAGCTGGATATCATCTACATACTCAGACACACTGACATCATCTACTGCTACTAGTCTTCTGATGAGTTCTTCAATGAAAATTAAAAAAAGAAGGGGACCCAGAGCAGATCTCTGATGAACATCATTGGTGATATGACTAGAAGTCGATAAAGATTTACTGGCAAAAGTTATAAATTCAGACATTGTTGGCTGGATTCTGAGCTGCCAGTTGATAGACCAATTTTTTATGATTTGAATTCTTTGGCTCCATCACAAGCTGGTTGCTGTTATCAAGTAAAGGGATTATTTCAGATCTTGCCTTAAGCTTGTGATTTATGAAGCCATAGAACGTTTTCTTGCTGGGTGAAAATAATACTGCACTTTCTCTTCTTAGGTAGAAATTAGAAATAGATTTCTTCTAAATTATACAAAGATGTTTGTGCAGAGATTTTATGAAAATTCTGGTTTAGTTTGTTTGTAGAGGAATTTTTTTAGTTATTGTTAATACCTAAATTTTTGGGCAAAAATGTTTTTTGTTGACCTTAAAAAAGTTTTAAATTTCTCAATTGACTCTTTAACATTGTTAGTGAACCTTGAGTAAATGGTATTGATATCTTCGGTAGAGTTGAAAACAGAAATCTAGTCGACACCTCTAGAAATTCGTTTTTTAAATTCGAATTTTATACTTAAAAATTCCAATAAATTCATGACTAATCATGTAATATTTAATTTCGAGTATGGTGAATGAGACAAATATATTCCTTAACTCAACATCTTACTTCTGCTAATATATTCAATCAAGCTTTAATAATAATTTCTGTTAATACTAAGCTTACAGCTAATTATGGAACTGAGAGACCTTGTGATTACCCTGCTATCTGAGTATTAATGGCACATTATCTCTTTAAAGTCTGTACATAACCAGTTAATGTTAATTATTTTATTGTGAAGTCCAATTCTTGAATAAAATGTCAGTGCATCTATGCTATATCAAGTTAACGATGTTTAAAATAATCGAATCTGTTCAGGCAACATTTACGAGATTGGTATGCAGAAAACTTAATATTAAGTATAATAATTATAAACATCAGCTTAGTTTTCTTTAAATTTGGATAATTGGAAATTCGCCTGATTAAATACGCCTTAACTGTTATTTTTAAAATTATAAACAATTTGATTAAACTTCAATTTGGTGCTTTCATTTTGATTAGTCCTTCCCTCAAGTTATATCAACTCAGATGACACACATTACATTTTGATAAGCCCGTACCACCTGGTACGTTGCTCAAAGCGAAGTTTTTCTCATACTGCACAATTAGTACATTGTCATGTCGGAGTCGCTCGCGTTGTTCAAAAAGAAATTGAACCGTTATAACATTGCCAACACTGCCATTTCTAAACTGTGATTTCTTAGGTTTTTTTTATATATATTATTAACATTCTATGTAAATATTTACTGTTGTATGCTTAGAGGACTATTGAAACGCCATGTGTAACATCTTTTTCTTTCTATATTTTCAACTTAATTATATATAATAGATGTTATATATGAGAATGTGTATTAGCGAGAGGTGCTCTCTTCAGGTACCCTCCTTCGCATTTATTGTAGTAAATAAATAAATTTTGCTGTAATAAATAACCTTCGCTTGAAAGTAGCTTGGAAGGAAGAAATATCATTAGTAGGCCTATTCTTGAGAAAAAATCTGTCTACCATTAATTAACTACTACAAGCGGCTGCTATAAGCTATTATAATGGTGATAAAAGGTAATATCGAAAATAAGTTTCAAAACTATAATTTAAGCTTTTTAAATCAACTCGTAAAATATTTCAAAACCAAGATTATTTAGTTTAAGAAGAAAAAGAAAAATTTCAGTGTTTCTGAGAAATACTCAAACTTTTTAAAATCAATTCAAATGTTCCTTAAGTTGTTTTCGGCGGCTGTAAAGCCAATAAGTAGGAAAAAAACTTATTTGATTTAGCACCTCAGCAAAGCACCAGGAAGCTTTAAAGGTGAGCTGACTACATCCTTGATGAAAAGACAAAAATCAGATGTTGAAATTGCTTCTAAAGATTTTATTTGAATATTTATCAAAATTTCGTTTTATTTGAAAATCAATGTTGCTATGAGAAAATCATGTTTAAACTTAAAACGTATAACGCAGTAATCATACTTTAATCACAACAACTTAATTCGTTAAAAACTAGATAGAGGCAAGTCTTTTCGTTTATTCATGCGTAAAAATCAGATAAACTTATTCAACTGTGAAAAATCAACTCTTATTTCTCAATTAATTTCTAATACACATATGAACTGTTTTAATAAAGATTTTAAACCAGATTTTTAGTCTTATTGGAGTTTTTATCTGTCACTCGAAACCTAAAAACTTACAAAAGATGATCTATAACAAGATAAAAAGTTATAATGAAGCTTTTATGACTGACCAAATTAGTCAATTTAAAAAAGGAAAAAGTAAGTTTTAAGCAATAGATAAAAAAAAATTAACTTAGAAAGGGAATAGCATGAAACGCTTAGTTGTTAGTGCATGATATTGTCTTTAAAAATAAATTTGCATCTACAGGAAGTTATAATTCAAACGTAGAAGTTACAGAGATTTATCGGTATTAAAAATGAAATAAAAGACAAAGAAAGTATTAAGCCGACAGATTGAAAGGTAAAAACCATGATAGATAATTTGTTAGCTAAATTAAAAGTATAATTCAATTACATATTATTTGCATGAAAATCTATTGATATAAGTTAGGATTAAATAAATATTAACTTTTGAACTATTAACTCACCATATTATTTTGAATGGCACAAAAAAAACAGATTCTTTACTTTATTTTAAAAACTTTTTAAATCAGCTTTTAAAAAGTCTCATATTCATTTTATTCAATGTTTTTAAAATTATTATTATGGTTATATTTTTGTTATTTCTAATATAGTTTTATAAAGTTAGAGTAAATTACTGTTAATTATAAAGAACAACTTTAAAACCATCATACTATCGAACTAAAATACTTACATAACTTAACCCATAAAATTAAGCTTAATAAAAAAGATCTTGTAATAATGATTATACAACAAATAGGCAAACATAATTTTTCAATGTCTACAAATTTTTATAGAGTTATGCAGAACTAAATAGTGTATTATTAACAATTATACGATCATTTGATCAACGAAGCACCATCTAATATCTGATGTACAGCATGGTTTTGTGAAACGAAGATCTTCCTTAATTCAAAATATAACTTTTCGTAATGAGCTTACAGCCTATTATAAAAGTGAAGCTCCTTGTGACATCATCTATCTCGATTTTGCTAAAGCGTTTGATTCTGTCCCAAACAACAAACTCATATTGGAAGATGTTTATCCACTCTTAGTCAATTCACCAGAGGAGTTCCCCCAAGACGGCGTTTGCGGCTCAGTTTTATTTTTATAATTTAGTGAGACTTCATCAGAAGACTCGTAGTAGTAGATGATGTCATTGTGTTTGTATACGCAGATGACATTCAGCTATTATCCTGCAATCCTTGAAAACTTTTAACAGCTCAACACGTTGTAGATGACTGGTATATGAACTGGCAGATCAGAGTCCAGCCCGCAAAGTCTGAGCTTATAACCCGATTTCGTCAACAAGCTGCACTTTCCTAAAATCAAAATTTCGTCAGTATATTTATTATTCCACAAAATTGTTCGGTCAGAAACCTTGAAATTATATTTATTGTTCAACAAATATCTTCAATCCAAGAACTTGGCATTACTCTATCATCTGACTTTAAATGGCATAATTATTTTTATAAATTCTTTGCAAAATCAATTCATTCTTTTTCATCCTATTGTAAAGTCTTTTAATTCTAATGATCCATAGTTCTTTTTTAATCTTTTCAAATTGTAGGTACGTTTACATGAGAATGATTCTAAAATTAAGACTGTTCAGTTTTAAGAGGTATTGAAAGACTCTTGTTTAAAAAAAACTCAAATCGTTCTTAATCAATTGTAAAAAGTATTAAGCCTCTGTCAACAGATATTAAGTCATTAAGTAGGAGACAAACTAATTCGATTAAAACTAATAATTCAACAAAAGATTGAAAAGATTTTAATTTGAGCAGTCTACTTGCCCTAATTGTGAAAATATAATCAGATGTTGAAATTGCTCATAAACATTTCCTTTTATTTGAATATTTATAAATATTTTGTTTTATTTGGAAATGATTTTTTTTATAAGAGAATTATTTTTAAACTAAAAGCTACAACGCAGTGATCACACATTAATCGTAACAAATTAACTTGTATAGAGTTTAGTTTAAGGCAATTTTCATCTTTTATTCATGCGTGAAATCCAGACAAACTCACTCAACTGTGAAATATCAACTCTTATACTAAATTAATTTCTAATTTACTTTTCAACTATTTCAATCATTATTTTAAACCACATTTTAGTCTTATTAGAGGTTTTTATCTGTTAATAAGAGCCTAAAAAAGAAACTGAAAAGTAATTAACAATATTACAAAGAGAAATTATTCAAATGTGTTTATAATTTGCATTGATCGACAAAAAGAAGAAACGATAATTAGTGAAGCATTTATGACCAGCTAAATTTGTCTGTAAGGCGAGTTATTCAATTTCATAAAGGCAAACGTAAGTTTTAAACAATAAATCAATTAATAATTAATTAATAAGAATAATAATAGTATAAGATAGAAACGTTTATATATAACTAAAAGAAGTTGTCTTTTAACGTAAGTTTACCTCTTCAGAAAGTAAATGTTTCAAAATGGAAAAATACAGAGATTTATCGGTATTAAAAATAAATCTAAAACACAAAGAAATGATTAAACCGACAAATAAAAAGGTTAAAGCCATGATAGATAATTTGCGGTCTAAAATTAAATTACTAAGAAGAAAATCTATTAGTATAAGTTGAGGCTAACTAAAATATCTTCATTTATTACGATAAACACAAAGAAAAGTGCCTGAAGAGATCATTTTTCGTTAACATACATTCTCTCAAATGATACGCATTGAGTTAGAAATAAAGAAGGAGAAAAATGTAACACATGGCATTTCAGTAGTCCTCAAAGCATATAACAGTGAACAATTACATAGAATGTATATAATTTGAAAAAGAGAAAAAAATTACAGTTTAGAAATAGAAATATTGGCAATATTATAACAATTCAACTTCTTTTTGAACAAAACGAATCATTCTGACAAGACAATGTTTGATGGCAGCTGGTTCTAAGTACTAGATGTGCGGAATGAGATAAAATTTGCTCTGATTAACGTACTAGGTGATATGGTTTTATAAAGGTGTAAGCTTTGTCGTTTGAGTTGATATAACTTGTTTGAAGGACTAATGAAGAGGAAAACATCGAATTGAAGGTCAACTAAATTATGGGCAATTTTAAAATAAGAAGTAAATTGTATTTATTCTGTCAAATTTCCAAAGTATTTAAATTTAAGAAGCTAAGACGATATATATAATTATCATGTTTAAAATTACGTTTCCTACATACCAATCTCATAAATTTTGCCTGAACAGATTTGACTTTTTTGAGATCACCAACTTGATTACATCCTTTGCTTCCTATATTTCTAAAATATTACATACTATTTGTAAAAATGTGGTTATGCGAGAGGTGTTCTCTTGAAGCACCCTCTATCACATTTATTGTAAAAAATAAACAAAAAAATAAATATTTTGTGAATGAAATGATCTCCACTCAAGAGATAAATAATGTCAATGAAACTGGTCTGTTGGTAAGTGCAATTTTTCTTCGAACCTTTTACAGATAGGAGTAATGCTAGTATTCTTTCCAAGTTTGTAGAAGTTTTCTTCGACTCAGAATGATTTGAAATAGTAGAGATAAAGTTAACAGTATAGACCAAGTATTTTTGTCAAAACCAAGTTAGGGTTCTGATCAGTGGTATTGGAAACTAATAATTTTAAAAAAGGTATAGCTTTAGTTACCATATTCTTTGTTGAACAGAGTTACAGGTTATATTCTATTAAATAGTTCTTATAAGTTGTGATGAAATTATTTTTAGTAAGTGATTTGTATATTGCTTGTGATAAATTATTCTATTTGAATAAAAAATCAAATCAAACTTTTTTGGATTTGTTAAACTACAAATCTTTCAGGAAAATAAACACTATAGTAGATCCAAATAAAAGTGATAAAACTTACGTTCCAGTAAACAGAAAAATTCTGACAAATCGACTTCATCAAAACAAGCTTGCAATGGCAATTGGCAATCCTGCAACAAAAATTGCTCTGATGAAGATCCAGCAATACAATGTATTAAATAGATCTTCTGATTTCATCTCGCCTGTAGTGAAGCCAGCAAGAAAATTTATATTAAATATTTAACTAACAGTAGTTTTGCTAAACCCACGAGAAAATTTCTAGCTTGTCCAAATCAATGGATGATGCCTCTAGAAGGAAACCTGTCACATGGGCCTCGGTGGTCAGTGATTTTTTGGACCGTAAAGAAAGAAAATAAAATGTTTTTAATGTCTATAAGACTATAAGAAAGTTAATCTTTTTATCAAATGTGCTGTCAGAGCCTTAATTATTTTGCTCTTCCAAAGGAATCACTGACAAAAATTGGAGCGAAAAGTTCAGACCATCAAAGGCCGTTGAAAACCTCATTTCAAGAAAGTTGGGACAAACGCAAGTTTCTTAGCAGGCTGTATATACTAAAGCGTGGCAAAAAATTCGAGTGCATTAGAGTAACACATGATAAAAGTGAAGATGATCGCTTAGAAATAAAAGTCTTCTAAAGGAGTCGTATAACAAAAATCAGAAAGAACAATCAACTGTTTTCAGACACAAAGTTCGAGGTTCACCACCCGCCTTCAGAACTGTCAAGGTTGTTTTACAAGACGGAAATAATAGATATAAACTGGTTGCACATCTTCTTTTTTCACGTTCTTTCCAAAGTCGATCGTGAATATCATCTTTCCAGCCCTAGATATCAATCCAGAGAAGTCTATCATCAAACATCAAAAGCGTCAAAAAAACAATTTGATGAGTTCTGTTTGTCCTGAATTATTTATTTTCGGGGATTTAAACTTCAATAAAATGGATTGAAATTATCTGAATTCAGCATTTATAATAAAATTGTTTAACTTACAAGGCAATAATTTTTTAGCCATTTTAAGTCATGTCTTTGTAAGCTCCCTCGACGCCAAAAGCCTATCGCAGGTTGTTACTTTTCCTACCCAAGTTATTGGAAATACATTGAATCTTCTTGTCACATCAAAACCTGAGACCAATATCTACGTTGATCAAAAATAACTATTTGAGCTTACCTGGGATCACAACAAGATTAAATTCAAGCTTCATCAAACTTTTAACATTAAATCTCCAAGAGATACCAATTAAGTTAGAAATATATTTAGCAAAAGATGTAACACATGGAATTTTGGTAGTCCTCAAAGCATATAACAATTAACAGTTACATAGAATGCTAATAATATTAAGAAAAAGAAAAATTCACAGCTTAGAAATGGCAATGTTGGCAATGTTATAACGATTCAGCTTGTGCTTGAACAACGTAGGTGACTCTGACATGACAATGTCTGATGGCAGCTGATTCTATGTACTAATTGTGCGGTGTGAGAAAAAATTCGCTCTAATTGATCTACCATGTGATATGGATTATTAAGATGTAATGTGTGTCGTCTGGGTAGATATAACTTGAAGGAAGGACTAATGGAAAAGAAATCATTAAACTGAAGGTCAATTAAATTGTGGATAATTTTAAAAATAAGAATTCAGTCGTATTAAATCCGTCGGATTTCCAAAGTATCTAAATTGAAGAAACTGAGACAATGTTTATAACTATAATATTTAATATTATGTTTCCTGCATACTAATCTGGTAAATGTTGTCTGAACAGACTCGATGTTTTTGATAATTTGAATTTAAGTTTTACCTACTCTTACTCTCTTTGAAATTTTTAGTGTTCCTGTATTAGGCAACTATTTACTGAAAATAATAATTCTTCTAGATCAAAGATATTTTACTCAAAACCTTTAGTCTCATAGATTGATTTAAAATCACAAAGATGACAAAGTATTAAAAAACTGTGTATTCTACATAGTACTAAAACTGATGATTCAAACTCAGAACTTTAACTATACTGCCAGTCGAACCAAAATCAACTAGTTTTTTGTTTCAAACTTTATTGTAGAAAACAATTTAAACAAATTTCAAAACATCAAAGTAAAAAATTAATTCTAAACGTCTTATAAAAACAGTAAAAAAGTAAATAAAATTTCAAACGTTGCTGAAATCGTCATGTAAAAGAACTTTTAACTGGTTACGATGATTAGGAGAATCGCATTAAAACAAAATGTTAGCAAGCATTAATCGAAATGGATTGGCTTCTGCATCTGGTAAGTTCTTTTACATCAAGTAACTCTCTACTTACGGTAGATAACACGTCTACAAATGAATTTGTTAGTAAAGTGAATAGAAATGCCTCTAATTAAATCAGTCACCTATAACGTCTACTAATAGCTTGAGCTGTTCGATCGGGAAAGAACTCCCTTTGAATTTCGCCCCAAGAACCGTTGCCATATTTTTTTACACCTTCTAATAATTTTTGGATATCGTTTTGATTCCATTTCTAAAAATGAATGTTATTGTTTTTCAACTGAAAGTTACAATCAATTATCAAACATACAATTCCACTAGATATATTATGTTTCTTGTAAAACAGTTGCCGCACCACTGAAGGTTTACGTTCTACAAAATTCAAACAATTAATCATCAGCAAATTTAATTTCCAAAAAATGATTGAAAATAAAACCTTTGTTGGAAGGCTGCCGCACTTTAATGTCTTTTAGAGGGGCAGGAATAGTATCTTTGATTAAACTAGTTTTATTTGCTTGAAAAATTGTGTTTTTCATCTCCAAATAAACTGGTTTTTCTTTATTAATTGTTTTCTTCAAAATCTTCCTATTTGAAGTTGATGAAGTAACCTTTAGTTTTATAGCTTTTGCCTTAGGTTTTAAACTGAAATTTGGTGTTTCAACATTTTGCTTCAAGACCTATTAAAACAATTATATATATTCAATTATATTCTCATTTATATAAAAGTATTTCAATAACATATTTTTAATTTATGAAAACTCTTAAGAAAAAATGAGAAAATACTTCAGGAATTATTGGAATATTCATTTGTTTAAACTCTTCATATGATAAATGAGTCCTTTGAACACTGCCTCTTAAAGTTACTTCTTCATCACTTAGAAATTTGACCAAAGCTTATAATAAAATAAATATATTTTTATAAAAAATTTGCATAGGCCTTATAACAAACCTTTATCACATATAGATGAGTTTTCAAAAAACAATTTATAACCAATTTTAAACTCAGGGTCCAGTATCTCTACATGCAACCCTCCTAAAAGGTCAATCCATTCTTTTAAGACATTCAGTTGCTGAAGAACTCTGTATCTGTAAAGAAAACGATGATGGTTACAATAATTCAGTTATTTATATATATAAAGTAATACAACATCTTTCATCAAAAAAATAATAAATATAGCAAAAAGGAGAAATATAAAAAGGCAATATAATTTAATTAAGTATCAAACAAAAATCAAACAAAGTTTTAAGAAGGTTAGTTAAGAAGAATTACAAAAAAATATTGAATAAATATTTTTATGAAATCCTAAAACTATAAAAAAGCCTTATTGGTTTCAAGCTTTTAATAAAGAAACTCAAAGATGTTGACTTCCTAGAATGCTTAGAAAGCATTATAAAATCCTATAGTCTTAGAATAAATCTTTCTATTGATTAAAAGGGCTATACTCAGCAGTGAAACTTTTTTGCCTATTGCTATTTGTGAAACTAAACTGATTCCGTCTTCACGAAACTTCCCAAAACAAAATCCTGGCTTAAACTTTATATTTTTAATATTAGAGCGATATTACATAGATCATTTACTAATCTAACGACTGACTTTAAAAACAACAACTTTTATTTCTTTATACTTTATAAACTAATTTCATTTAAAATCCAATAGAAAGTATGTCTTCAATAACTTCAAAGATACTACCTATGTGATTGAAAAAATTAAATGGTATTAGTAAGACTTGTTACTACCTTTTAGATACCAGGCAACGGCAACAGAACTATTTTCAAAAACAGTAATCAAAAATCAACCTAGATTTAATGATTTTATAACTTTTATGATAAAACATAAACATTTCTAGAGGCATTTGAGTCAAAGGCAATAAGAGGCAGTGAAAAAAAGACAATCCTAAAAAGTAGATAAAGTTGCAATAAAGATTTTATATAAAATAAATTATTTGAAAATATTTAGAAAGAGCAAGAAAAGATTTGACTTTAGAATGATCCTGGATTAGAATTTTCAGTTAGATTAATTGCTATACCTCCCACTAAGAGCACAAGAGTCCTTAAGACCATCAAATTTAAACAGCTTAAAAATTCCTTTCCAAGCACCAATTCCAATAATATTTAACCCAGCAACTAACTGATAATCCATTTCGTTAGTAAATCTATCCTGTAAGGTAAAATCATTAAGCCATTCATGCTCAAAACAACAATCAAACCATTATGGTAACACATTTAAAGCTTTAGAAAAATGGTTGACCGAATGAGTATCATTAGATTTACAAAGACAAATCACCTTATATGTGCAATAAGAACTATTTCATTATCTAAATTAACTATTTACCTTAAACAGACGAAAGTACTCACAAGTTGGGATAAACTTATCATCTGGTCGATTAGAGAGAAATTTTTTATAACCAGCAACTCCTAAATAGATAAAAAACAATTATACAAAATTGCCATCTACAGCAGAAGAATAATGAAACTTATTTACTTTGTTTGTAAATTGAGGATTCTAATTTGAACTGTTCAAACTTTTCGAGCAGGCTATCACTTAAGATTGACCACAGATTTGTTTTTTTATCAAATTTTACAAAACCTTTTTTGCACATATTACGAAATCTGTTCAAAATGACGAATAGTAATGGAACATTAGTTTAAATTTAAGAACATTTTAGAATATAGATAAAACAATGTATGGCTAGGTGATGCTCTTAAGATAAATATTCAGAACAAGGCTACATTAAATTTCACATTTAAATATTCATCAGATGAGCAAAGTAAGAATGTTTTTAATTTTTAGGAAGAAAAAGAATTCATTTATGGACTGCATCATGTAATAAATGGCTAAGTCCTTATTTGTAAATATTTTTATAAGAAATGGATTCACATCTAATCAAAATACACTCCAGGAACAAAGGATAGTTGATCAAAATTTCTTTTCTTAAGATATTTTAGAAGTATTAAAAAATAGAATATGTCATAAAAATTAGAAGAAAAATAGCAGAAATGGTTAAAGGAGAACTATTATAACTATAAGATTAATCTTATGATAAATGTTTTGATTTGATAAAAACTTATATAAAACATAAATGCAAGTATTTAATTACTAATATTAAAAGTAAAAACATCTGACCTATCTTTCAAGTTTGTTGGTGTTTTATCTGCAAAAGGAAAAGTTGTAATTATCACTTTCCAATT